>OZ020194.1:28976160-29338660 GCA_963971165.1 Philopedon plagiatum
GATTTGCCGTCATTTACATATTATTGAAAATAGATTTAGGGAATATTTTCGTCTGACTTCGGTGTTATTTGATTATGTACTAAACCACATAAAAGATGATATTACTTCAAAGCCATTCAACCGAATATTACGTCCGTCCTCGCAGTATTCACACACGCACTCTTGCTTTCCTTACATCTACGTCTACCTCTAAGCTGGCCGCACTTTTTTTCACCGCTGTATGACGTCACCCATCGCAATATTACGGCCGCTATGTGACGGTACCGCTTCCTAGGAAACCAAAGCTTAACCCCCAGCCACCCAAACTTTTTTTTACCTGTATCGTTAAGGAGTTCGTTAATAACTGTATGTAACACTATCTTTTTATATAGTTTTTTGTGTGTTTTAACGAGTTTTTTTTATAAATGTTATAAAAATATATAAAAGAAAATCTGGTGCTTTGTATTGGGAAACCAACAAGAATGTGTATAATTTTTTTCATATTGTTTACCTGATAAATAACACCATTCTTATTTATTTTTATTTAGGTATGCACTTCTTCTATTTATAATCTCTTTGGCTAGATTGATAAAATTCCAATAAATCTAGTTTGTTGTTTTCGGAGAGGCAACGTACTGAAATTTTAATGATATTGGGTTGCGGGAACAGAATATAGGGCCAAAATGAAGTTTGCGTGCTATTTAATATAAAGTATCCCGAAAATCCAATTACGCAGTCAACTGTAAGTAGGATAATTATTATAAATTTAAGGAACACGGTACAGCAAAAGTGGTCGACCATCTGCCTTAAATGAAAACAAAAAACTTGATAGACTCTTATCTATTAGTGAAGATCAATTCATTCATTCAAATCGTTCCTTAACTAATACATTAGCTCTAAATAACGTTGCCATGGTCTTAAGATTTGTTAAAAGCAAAAAGTATCACCCATATAAGGTGTACATTGTACAGGAGCTTTTGGAGAGTGATTATGATAGAAGACTACAGTTCTGTGAAGAAATGATGACAAGATTTGACAAAAATAACGTATTTTCACAAAACATTTTTTCTGGTGAGGCTACATTTAATTTAAATGAAGTGGTTAAAGACATAATTATCGATTCTGGTCTCAGAAAAACCCACACTGGATATGTGAAGCACATACCCAACGTCCTGAGAAAGTAAATGGGTTGGCTGGCATAATCAGTAATATTTTTGACGAAAATCTTTCATCTGAACGATATTTAGGTTTCCTCACATTTGAGTTAATACCCGCATTAGCAGTTATTTTTCCTAATTAAGTTTATGCAGATATTCCACATGAAAGAATATGGTTTTAACAACCACCCCATTTTGGTGTTAATGATCGGAGTTACTTAATTAAAAAAAATTAAACCGCTGGATAGGTCGACCAGGTGCAGTTGAATGGCCACCAAGAACTCCGGGCATTATGCTGTTAGACTATTTTTTTTTTGAGAATATTTGAAAGAGCGGGTGTATCAGAATAAACCAGAATAGACAAAACATTGATGACCCAAAAGATAGAATTTGAATTGAGATCAATAACTTAGAGCCCCAACCTATTCGTAATTCAGTAGATAGTTTTTACCACCGACTTGGTACATGTCAAGTAGAACATTTGTAATGTTAGGTCACATCAGGTGACTACTAATTAGCTACTTGTAATTTTAAATAAAACAAGTCGTTATTTAATTATTTTTATGATAACGTTACCCCGACTATTATTCCCACAAAACCTAACACATAGTTTATTGATATCGTTAAATTCAGTTCCTAATGAGCTCCTCAACGAACCCCCATTTGAAATAGGTTGCCATTTAAAAAATAAGTTGGGGTTGCTGGGGGTTAGAGGGTTGAAGGGAGATGGTTGAAAATATGACAGAAAAATTCAAATCAATTAAATCACGTTAATTCAAGGGTGCGGTTTACTCAAAAATGACGGGTTAAAGAAATATGAATTTTATGCGGGACTTCTGAACCACCCTGTGTATATGCATCCTTGTACTGTCGCCCAGCAAGGACCAGAAGTCTAGAGCATTCCATTTTTTTGCTCGTTATTCTTAGAGCATTCTCGAAACCTCGAGTCTATTTTACCCCTCCCCTAAACCGCAATTTTTCAAATCTCGTATCTATTCTGCGGTACATTAGGGCTTAGACTGTCAGAGACAAAAAAATCCTTTTCTGTAAACCAAATTAAAAAAAAATTAATATCAAGGTATAAACCGACTCAAACCGTACCTAGTTGGAAAGGCAAGAGGATTCCCCAACTTTCCTTCTGAGCAGGAAGTATGGAAGTATACTTTAACTAAGGTTAAGTGAAACCGCAGAAAAAAGGTAACGAAGCCGACACCTTTGACGCAGCCGTGCCGATAAGGTCCAGCCATAGGCATCCCAAAATATTATAACCAATTTAAGATGGGACACAATAAAAAGTTTTAACATTTTAACCAAATATTATCTATAGGTATATCAAAACCTAACTGAATCTGCAAAAACGATGTTTAACCATAGAAATAATTGTATTCATGGGCGTACCGTCGACCGATAATTAAGACTTTAAATTAATGGCATAAATCAATAACTACTTGAGTAGTTATTGCATAAATACGTTGTTATTTTTATGATCGTTTTGTAGTAAGTGTAACTATATTATATTGTAACTATATCTATTGTCATGATCGAGATCAGCTATTCAACTGAGAACCAAGGACACACATAATGGCTCGGATGCGTTCCCGAGAATCTTGAAGTTATTGGAGTTTCTTACGTGACCATGGCCATCGTAATACTGTCAAATTTTTTTTTTTTTGGGGTAAGAGGAGGTGAATCTTCCAAAGATACCCACATGCGACATTCGTGGGTTATGTTATGATTTTTACTGACTAAACACCCCCCCCCCCCCCCCCTAGAGTAGTTCGTTTCGGACCGGAGTCTATAAACCAAGTATCTCTCGATAGATTATAACCGCTCGCATGACCCGTTGTCATGCCGAACTTTTATAACCCTCCCATATTTTCGCATACAAATATGGGGTTTATCTCTGTCCTGAAAGGAAAATTTTTACAATATTGCCTTAAGGTAACAAAAGTCCTACTTAAGATAGTACTTGTCTCTAGCCTTAAGATATTTGTATGTTACATACGGTGTTAAGTAACTAAGTGTGCATGACATGGTATTTACCCAAGTAATCTTAAGATGTGGGAACTTAGATATTTGACTTAATTATTGGTATTCAGGCCCGCTCGCACTAGCACTTGCGCTCGCGTTCGCACTCACACTATCGCTAGCATTTGCACTACACTCGCACTAGCACTTCACTTTTGCCTTTTCATTACTCTATTTGATTCCTTGGTCTTCTTTTGTATCACCTATTTTGCCTATATCCTGAAGCAATCGAGACCGTCAGTAGACGCAATGTTGCAGTAAAAGCTCAATAAACGTCTTTTCTTGAAAACTTTCGAAGTTTTCATAAGATCTTTGTCTTCCAAAAGTATATTTATCCGCTTTTGAAAGAATTTCGTTCAAAACTTGAATTTCTCTCTCTGTATTTTCTGGAAGAGCATTGTGAAAAGCGGTTTTCACAACAAATGCTATATATTTTAGAAACCTGTCAAATCCATTACCAACAATAAAACAAAAATATCTACATGCTGTTGGAATCGTCAGAAGATTCGGAACTAGAATCATTCGTATTTTGAATCACAAGTGGCGCTACTGGCGGTAAAATAGGATATTCGTCTCCTTTTTTTTTAACGTGGGCTAAACAGTTTCTCCAAATATCACGGCTCAATTCACTTATTACTCGTTGAATATTATCCAGTACCACTGTACTTAATGTTGGTGACTGATTACATTTACGAAGACGTTTTTTTATAGTGCCCCAAATCATTTCAATTGGATTAAATATGCAATAATAAGGAGGTAGCCGCAACAGGGTATGGCCGTGTCTAGTGCAAAGATTATCAATAACATATTCATTTTTAAAATTTCGACTCTATCATTTTTATCAGCTCTTTTTTCACCGGGACCTTTTCAGGAATTTCCATATTTTTATGCCTCATAAAATTTAAAATGTCTTCCTTTTTAGTATTATTATTCGGTATTTTGTTTAATATACGCGAATGATATGGTGCATTGTCCATGACGATTACCGAGTTTGGTGGAATGTTCGGTAAAAGCTGATCAACAAACCACTTTTCAAATAAATCCCCAGTCATGTCCTCATGATAATCGGCAGAAGATTGGTTTATGTTTTTGGCCGACAAAAGCAGTGCATTGGGCACGAAACCATTTTCACCTCCGGCATGAAGTATTATCACGCGCTTTCCTCTTGAACACGGTGCATTTAAACTGCAATTTTGAGTTTCATCTACCCAACCGTACTGAACAACATCATGAGTATCAAACCATGTCTCATCTAGATACACTATATACCTATTTGATTCCCGGTGTTCTTTTATTTTACGCAAATATTCTTGACGATGTTCAACAAGACGGCGCGATTCCATTATAACCATCCGATTATCAATTTTTTTGTGTTTAAATCCGCAATCTAATAAAATTCCTCGAAGAGTTTCCAATGACTGGTAATTGTAATCAGGGTAATCGCGTAACTTATCCCGGATCATTTCTAATATTGGCACCGTATTTTCCTTATATAGATTGTACACAATTCGTCTAGACATCTTTTGCTGCATCGTCAACTTTTTGAAACTTTTGATTAGTTTTCTTTCGCTTTACCGAATGATCTGTAACATCTCTTGTTTTAATTACGCTATAAATTGTGGATATCGAAAGTTGTGTTAATTCGTTAACTCTTTTTATAATGGCTTTATCTGACTGTGCCGGATTTTCTTTTTTTAAACAGCCGTAAATATTTAGAATTATTCGTTGACTTTGAACATGTAAATCTTTATTAAACTCCGGACATGTTTCGACTGGCGATGCGACGGTCGGTACCGAAGGTAATTCAACATGTAATAATTCGCTTTCATCTACCTCAAAAGGTCGCCAAAAACCCATTATTATAATAAAAATTCACTTACATAAACCAAGTATCTAAAAACAAAAATAATACGCACTTCACTGGTCAAAACCTAAAACTTAACTGTTTCACATAAATCATGTTCTAAACAAGCATCTGTCTAGACGTAACGTCTTAATTATAATAAAATGACTCCGTCCTCTGCATGCGCCAATATAATATTACCCTTAGTGGAAAAGAGACAAAACGAATCGTCGCTGCAGGTGTCCCTTCACGAGACAGGCAGCTGCTGTTTGCATTATATACCGAAGATATCACTAACAAATCTGAATGAAATGTGGGATACTTGCTATGGGGAATCGAGTGATCCCGGTATAAGCGGCAGGCCTTTGTCTGGCTTTTTATACCACTGAAATCTTAATAATTTAGATTTATGAGATTCAGGTAACTCTGGCAAAACTATATGTGCAGAATGGAGATACATCCCGCAGTTTGTCGACGAATGAGACAAGGGAGTTTTCTTTTAAAAGCCTTTGTTCAGTGATTATCAGTAGTAGTGGTACATCCCAGATGTGGAAAAATATTTTGGATTAGATCGTATTTGGGAAACACAGACGGTTATACAGATGAGAAGAAAAAGTATCTTTAAACTTGAGAAAGGTATCCAGGTTTTTTAGCTGTTGCATAATGTGATTATTATATCATGTTTTTGTGCCAGCTCTAGTCATGTTCCGAAGTAATGCCAAAACGATTGAATGATATAAACTCCCCGGCAAAAAAAAACAGCCATCCCACAATTTTGGCTAATATTTCATGTTTTATAATTTTTTTAATCCGATTTTTATAATTTTTTTCAACCGTTTGCTGGGGTTTAGTCATATGCTTTAGCCTGTGGTATTTACGATTTAAACTAACCTGCAGTATTTGTTTATTTTATTATAGTTTATCAATCTGAGAGTATGCCACATAACTGAAAGCTTTGAAACAATAATTTTGAAAAAGTAGGTGGGGGGCCATCTAGTTGACCAGATTAAGAGTAGCCCGGGAATCCCTGATCTCTCTAAACTAGAAATAACGGTATCTTCCCCTTGTTTCGAAATCTATGGTCGTTGGCATCCCAGCTTAAATAAAAACTTGCCCAGTTTTAGAAAGTTGTAACGTTTCAAGCTTGAGCTTCTCACGTGTTTAAGGTGTTCAATGCTTGGACGGTTTGCGTAATTAAAATGCTCTATTCAATGTGTTACAAGCCTTGGCGCTTTACACAGCTGAAACCGGTGCCGCGAGATGTGTTTTGAATGTCGGAAAATCAGGCGATTCTCATGATGAGAGATGTAGAAAGTTTTTAAGAACGCAGCTTACGTCCAGGTTTGACGTGTTAATCAGTTTCAGCTTGAGCACATCCTGTGACCTGACACGTTCTCTGAATTAAAATTCAAATCTGGCTAGTGAGAACGATATTTGTAGTTCGCGATACGAAACAGTTATGAAAACATATTTTTAATTGATTCGTCTCCTAAGGTTTTCTTGCTAAGTATGTAAAAATCATATGTGAGTTTTGATCGCAGCTGGTCATATGAGAAAGACAGTTCCTAACTTAAGTTAGTGATAAAAATATATCGATGTACAATATTAATGTTTCTAAATTTTCTTGGGGTATATAGTGCCGTTAGCAATACTATCCAGATGGCTTTATAAAGTAGTGTTAAAGTTTATTTCGGTGTGTTGAATTTCTTCAACAACTCATCCTGTATATCTACGCCACTAGTTTCTATCAATACATAACCCGTTTATTTCAATTACATGATTTCTGCATTGTCCCTCTTATCGCCGCGCCGCGCCGCGCCGTGCAATATATTTACATGGCACGTACCGAATATGGGATTTGCTTTAGATTTTATATCTCTTTTCATATCTTTAGGCGACGGTTTTGAATTTTCATGGCATGTTAAGGATTTTGGCGGGTTAAAGTTCTAATTTTCGCAGCTTAGGTACAACTAACTTTTGGATTCGGAGACAAATAATAGCCTTTGAAAAGGACAGTACGGGATTTTTTGTTAATATATTTTTTATATTCCAGT
Source organism: Philopedon plagiatum (assembly GCA_963971165.1). Taxonomy (NCBI): domain Eukaryota; kingdom Metazoa; phylum Arthropoda; class Insecta; order Coleoptera; family Curculionidae; genus Philopedon; species Philopedon plagiatum. The sequence goes on from OZ020194.1 coordinate 28,983,222, forward strand.
CCATGCTTTAGTTTGTGCCAGTCTTATATGCTCTTAGAAAGAAAATAAAATAATTAATAAATCTGATACGTATCTATTGGATTTTAAGAAAGAAAAACGCTGGAACCCATTGATTTGGCTTTTTATCATTAAATCATTATAACATACTTGCCCAATTTTTCAAAAAAGCTTAGTGTGTGTCCATCTGAACTCCTCCATAAAAAGAAATCTCTTGCATAAAAAGAGTTACTTGAACTGCACATTATAGAGAGAACAGAGAGAAACAGCGTTCTATATTCTGTATAATTGTGGTGTTTCAGAGCACCAGAGAATTTTTGGGGCTCTTAGCCCTGGCTTACGTAGACAAAAGGAAAAAGTACAATAAACCAGTTGGCGGCAGTGTTAATTCCATTACTTCAGTAGTTGACTCTTTACTAAACCAGTCAACCATCCAACAAATCATTAATAATCCCATTATTTTCTGCATTTAGGATTCTGCATAGGCGGTTCTAGACCTCTATTTTTGGGGGTGCTTAAGCCCCTGGCTTGTATATAGGCGGCTAGGCCACTCAGTTGGATTTGGGAGGGCTAATTAGAAATTGGGGGGGGGCATAGTCCCCCAAAGCCCCCACCTAAAACCGCCTAAGGCATTCTGGTCATATTTTTCATATATGTAAATTAACATGTACTTCTGTTCTAATGGTGGTATATCTTTCTTGTCATTTGCCATAAACATTAGTTAACACTTTTGTGTAAACTCCTTTCTATTCTTGACCTATGAAAATGAAATTATCTCTATTAAGAGAAAGCAAACTGCTTACTAAGCAGTTAAAAAATCTTCGTGGGATATGTCAGTGGAATAACTTTCCGAAGTTTCGCCTTCGATTGCACGAGATATATTAAGGAATCTTCATTCTGATAGATTACGACACTAAATGAGCTCCGAGAGGTACGAGATGAGCTTAGATATCTTCTACATTATATATGTTCCTTTCACCATATAAACAAGAAATCTCATAAACATTTTCCGGTTGGAGCGGGCGACATAAGACATTGTCCGATTTTCTTTCAACTCGACATAATTCGTGGAACAATGAACTTCGGGGATATTTTGCTCAGTTGGTTTGTTGTAAAATTACTGTTTACAAATATTTCTATAAATGACTTCATTTCTGTAATATTGGACATGAAGAGAACAACCTCGATTGCACCCTAGGAGATTTATTTGAAGAATTTCAAATATATACTTTTTTCAAAGTACAATCTATAAGCAAACTACGTGAGTAGCCATGGGATATCCGCTAATAACCGCAGCGAATATCTTCATGGAATCCTAATCAAAACTCTTGTTAAAATGTGTTGACGATACTTTTGCTATAATGGCGCAGAAAAACTTCCTATGTTTTTAGAACAGAACATAAAATTTACAATGAAAATGGAATCGGACAATGCCATGCTTTTTCTTAAGGTACTCATATAAAAGAAGGGCAATTCCGGGTTGAGATTCTCTATATACAGAAAGCCAACACACATCAATGGATACCTAACTACCAGTTCTCACCATTACCCATCTTAAAAAAACAAGCCGTTGTAAACTCACTAGTACTTAGAGCACTTTTAATGTATGATAGAAATTCGTTACAATTTGAAACAGAGAAACTGACTAAAAAAGGGATAACAACTGAAGATGTTAAAAAATCATTCAAAACTTTCTAAACCTTCGTCTTAGACAATCTGTATACAGTACCGTTTTACCTTTTATACAAGGAACCACATTTAAAATGGAAAAAAATACTTCGCCTATCTAACATTCCCATATAAATCTTGTGTCGCCCAAAGACATACATAATACCGTTTCAAATGGAACGATTTTATGAGATTCCTTGTTCATGTGGTGAAGTGTATATAGGCGAAACTTTGCGGTATATATCCACTAGAACTAGACTAAAGAAATATGAAAGATGTATATAACACATCTTTCCCCCAAAAAAAAAAATAGATACACGGGTTACGATCTACATAACACGTGAAAACAGATAATTATACTGGGTAAGGATTCGGTGAGGACCAGTCGAGTATAGCTCGATTCGCACCTTTACGAGCTTAATCCCGCAGAACATTGATTGGAAAGTTATCTATATTCACTTTGACTACTATATACACTTTGACACGCTCTAGTCCCAAGAACTATTTTCGAAATGACTGAAGCCCTGAATGTTTCCTTGCTAAACAATTCGCTACCAATTCCAATCTTATTCCTACTGTCAATTTTCTTCTTGACTTATCGCTTTGATAAAAAAATGAAATAAACCTGATGATTTTATGGAAAATCATTTCGTGATTAACAGACACCACTCAAACGAAAATGAGGTTAGTTTGGCAAACTTCCTTGAAGGCTCCTCCTTTTCTATCCAGGTTTATTAGACAAGACTACCTTTACAGAGATTAGGAAACCCCTATTGGTTCTGTTTCCGTAGAAAAATTTCTAAATAATCTATAATAATAATCATTGTGGTAAATACGATTTACTCAGGTTTATTTATATTATTAAATTTAATTTCGCTTGGGGAGAAATACAGAAAATACGAGTTTCTCCTTGGTCGTATGTTACATTGTCAGTATTTTGAAACGGTGTTCAAACTGGCCTCCGTAATTATGTTTTCTAATAGAAATTCACTAATATACATAACCTCAGTAGAAAAAAAACAGATTATCATGAACATATATTATAGCGCCTAGTTTGGCTCAGGAAATATCAAAAAAAGCTAAGCAGAGTGTGATTTATTATACATTAATATTCCTTATGTAAACCGCTTAGTAACAGAGCGGACTTTTGAGAAATAGATCGTAACTTGTATTAACTTCGCTCGATACATGAAATATTCAGGTTGTCTAATAATGCATTACCTATCGTTTTATAGGCCAATCAATATACAGTTTTCGCAGGGTAAGCTCGATAAAAATAAATCCAAGAGAATTTTTATTTTGGTTCGATCAGAAACGTTTTAAGACTACAAGGGAAGAACTACATTTAGGTAGGTACTTTTGAAGCAAACATAATTAAAATTTTACATAAACATGAAAAATAAACATGATGAATCCTAATTAAATTTTATTGAAACATATAAACATACATAGGCAATATTATTATTAAAAGCCAAAAAGAGAAAAAAATATATATGTATCTAAGATTTCAGAAAGAACAAGATTATTTTTTTTTCTCTCAAGGGTAACGAGAGCCGACCCAAGTATAAAAGAATAAAGTTATTGACGCCTGTGCTAATTGAAATTTGCTCCATATTGACGACTTTTGCTGTAAAAATACTATATCAGACTTTAAGAACATTTTTTACAAGCGTGTTGTAATATAAACTTAACCGTACTAAAGTTAGTTCGTTAAGACGTTACCGCCCAGAAAGGTGACCAGCAGTGGTACTCTGTATGAAAAATAGCGATAGCGATCGGGTTCTCTTTGCAAATTCTTACTATGTATCACCGTTCGGTATGTTTCGAAGAGACCCCGGTCGCTGTCGCTATTTTTCTTACAGAGTCCCACTGCTGATATCCTATTGTTTCTAGTTGGGTAAACTCACCGCCTTAGTGCGATAAGGTTCACAACGCTCTCTTCACGGTGTAAGTATTTTGTTTGATTTATTGTGTGACAATACTTATAATAAAAAGTCCATGAATCTCAACCAAAATTGTTAGTTGCTATATCCTAGATTATGTTGGAAACGTTTTTTTCACCAGGATAATGTACAGCCATCAAGAAACGCATTATTAATATGCATCGATTGACTGTCTAACTAAGGAGTCTAGAACATGCTATTTTTCGCAACTTTATGTCTGAAGTGTCTATGGATTCTAAACTATCATGACTGCAAAAGTTATCCCTGCCTCCATTAACCTTCTTGTTCATTATTCTTTGAATCCGTCGTTTCTGGCCAATCAGCCAATGGTCGTGAGTTTTTTTCACGTTAAACCTTTTTCGTCTTTTTTCCATTCACCCATATCTGCTGTAGTGTTTCTCTATCTCCCTTCCCTGCACTTACATCATTTTATCTTCTCATAATCCTTTAACTCCAATCCTTTATGTTACGTCTCTTCAGATATGCACGTTACCCTGGTAGTTAGGCTTGACTTCTTCTAGAAAAGAAAAACTGGAGGTCAAGTCAGGAAACAACTTTCTAAAATATTGTAATTTAAAAGGACCAATTATTACAATTCAAAAAGAGTTAAAAATTTAAATGATTTCCTCTTGATAACTTATTTCTCTCACAATTTTCTTTAGTTTTACAGTCAAAACATGTTTTAAGTATATTTAATGATTAAAAATGTATCATATTTTTGAACTACAAGAGTGGCCAGTTATTCACGTCCTCCATAATTTGTACTTCAATTTTCAGTAAAGTGATATAACTAACGTCCGTTATAATCCCGTGAATATAGAATCCACATAGGCTTCCGTTTAACCATTAACCAGATTTTCATCAGTAGCGGCAATATTACAAAGGAAATTAAATTTTGCATTCCCATAAATAGGAAACAGGCGGTAACCAATACATGCCAATGCACATTGGATATTTGATGGTTGAAATGTTTTATTCCTAGTATAATAAAGAGATGAATTGTTTGAATATTTATTAATTATTAAAGTAACTAGCGGTTGGGTAGCTCAAAGTATGTGCTAAATTTAATTGATATTTTGAATCAGTTATGGCATTCTATTCTACTAGAGTTCAAACTTTATTTCATCAAACTGGACAGATTAAGAATGACCAAGAAAAGTGGTAATGGATGGAGAGATAGCAAGACTATTTTTAAAAAGTTATAACATTTAATTTTTGTCGCAAAGAATTATAATATATTTTTATTGCCGAATTATAATATTGATATAAGTAGCGCCACCTTTGGTTCCGGTTTTGAGGTGTATTTCTGATCCCGGTAGTTTCTAACTGATTAAACGGTTTGAGTTTACGTGTGTGTGTTCCTAGAGATCGCCGCGACCTTTTTATTTAAACAACGGTATAGGCAACTCATGTTTAAGGTTCTACCTTGTTCGAGTACTGCGCGCGACGGTGTCGTAGGGACGTGCGATTAGATCGACGCAGAGGGTGTCGATACTAATTTGGCTGTTTTATTTTCGCATAGCGGACGATATGTTACGAAATTATAAGCTAGACGGGGCGCGATATGTTTCTTTTGTACCTAGTTTTGACACCCGACCGTTTGACGTGTTAAGGGGTTAGTTTCCGTCGCTTTCGATACCTAACGGTATCGACTAGCGTGGTTCGAATAGATACTATTCGGCACCGCTCTATAGCGCGATCAGGAAGGGAAAAAATGAATGAATTTTGGGTTCGTAGGGTACTAAAAATTAAGATCATTTCCACCTTGCTGCTGGCTGAAGTCGGTTGGGGTGCAACCCTTACAGCCCTGCTGGGCCCATAAGGATTTGGGGTTGTAACCCCGAATTTTTCTTCCGGGTTTTGTTTGGCAATTGGTGCCGTGTGGTTGTTTGATACCGGTTTTGTTTGGCTTTGAATGCCGTTACCTTATTCCGGAAGAATCACATTTTTAATGGATCAACGCCGTAGATGTTAGCAGTCACACGTATAGACCCGACATTACAGCTTAAGGTAAGCTATTTTTTTTTACCTTGCTAAGAACTTTAAAGTACCAAATCTTGCGTTCAATTTTACATCCAGTTTTGCATCATTTTCGTTCATATCCTTTTGATTAACTTTTTTTAAGACATCCGCGTTTTTAATCAGTTTCTTTATAATTAAACATTTTCTTCTAATACAAGTAGATCGCTATATTTCGTGGAAATTAATTAATTACGTACAGATGGGGTTTTTTTATTATTATTAAGAATTCGATGGGTTGATATTCGTCCTTCACGAAGGTCAAATTCTTGGCAGTCTTTTTTAATACGGGTTTTTTTTTTGTCAGCTATCTTAGATCGATTTCTGCATTCTTTTGGTAAAGTTGGTTCAAACTGTATAGGGTGACCCAAGGTTAAAATTGTAATTTGTTATTTTGCAAGCAAGACTGTAGTGAAGTTTCTTGGGTTACGCTTACAGATACCTACTGTATGGTTAATTTATATTCATAAATATAAAGCTGCGTTATTATATTTTGATGTATACATTTAGTAATAGTAATACGGAAATTTTCTTTCTTTCTTTTGATGGTTTGTATGTAACTTTCTAAATTTTATAACATTGTATTTTGCGGCTATAACTTTTCTTTGGTGTAATTTAAGCGATTACCTAACTATTTTGGTTATTTTGTTACCAGTGTATAATTTAATTGTTTAATATTTTTGTATCTGCATTACTTATGTAAATATAATTAGTTCATAATGAATAATTTTCTGTGCACAGTAGCGTACAATGGCTACGCTTATGTAAATTTTATCTTAACTTGTTTTTGGCAACTAATTGGCTTCGATAATGCCTGTTTATTTTTTTTTTAACCTGATGTCTCTGTTTAATTTAAAATATTTTCTTTCGTTTTACTTTCTCGATATAAATTAATAATAGCTTAAGGCCTTCCGCCAGTAACAGTTTTTTTTGTTATTTAAATTTAAAATGTTCGAAATTATATTTGCATAGTACCTGAATTTTACCTTGCCTTGATGCATACCTTTTGTTTTATCAGGGTCTTTTTGCTGGGAGACCGCACAACTCTCTTTCTTGTTGGTGGAGATACCAATATTTTTTTTACTGGGGAACGCCGCTACCCCACAACTTCTTTTTGGCTGGGAGACAGACCCCAGTCTTTCACCGGCAGTTCTTTTGTGTCACTGGTAGCTGCATGCGCGGTTACAGCCTAGAACCAGGACATAGTCATCAGGGGCGACCCCCCTTCAGGCAACCTTCTTTTTTTTTATTACTAATTTGATTGTAACCGTATAATATATATGCATATTTTTTTTTTATTGCGCTTAATGACGAATCGATTTGAATTTTTATATTTTTCCTTTTATTTCCCCCTCAGGGTTTGAGTTTAGTAACTACCAAACTGGTCATACGACCTACAAATTGTGGTAATAATAATAATAATGATTATGATAATAATAATACCTAATAATTTTCTTGTATCAAATTTCACAAAAGGACAAAATACACTGAGGTGTTATTAAAAATTTTGCCCTAACAGGTCATTGTAATAAATTGTAAATTTGTTTTTAAAGGTAGTGTCTTATTTGCCTCACCAGACAGCGCAGTGTCTGTTTTTAACTTTGATAATATGGTAACTTTATGTGAGTGAGTGAGCTGACAGCGAGGTCCCAACACCATCTAGGAGGGTTTCTGTTTTTAACCCGGCATTAAAAACAGTGGCGCCCTTATTAAACCCCCCCTCTCTCCGGCATTGGAGCTAGGGCATTTTTTTTGGCACGCATGCGCAAGCCTCTCGCATTCAACTCAACTCTTTACGTGAGTTAATTTTGTAAATTCTCAATATTTTTTTTTTTAATTTTTTACCGAACTTTGAATTTTTATTTATGAAGGGTAAGTAGAAGTAAAATTCTTCTTCTGTGCGGAAAAGAGAGTGGCAAATTTTGGCGCCCAACGTGGGGCTTATAAACATAAAAAAACTGCGTCTGGTGATATCAGATAATAACACTTTTGCGCGACTTTACTAAATTTTTTTTTGAATTTTTTTTTTATTTATTATCGATATTTGCGCTTTTGATATTTTGCCTTACCTTTGATGAGATTGTTGCCGGTGATGTGATACTTTTTTTTCTACCTATCTAGCGTATTGTTTTAGCCATCAGAACTTCGCTGTTCTGGTGGATTTATAATTGTGTAATATTGTTATTGCGACCTTTCTAGTGTATTGTTTTAGCCGTCAGAACTTCGCTGTTCTGATAGGTCTTTTGTTGTGTAATATTATTTTTTGCGTCCTATCTATTATGGTGTTTTAACCGTCAGAACTTCGCTGTTCTGAAGGGTTTATATTTTTTTTTTTATTAGGCAAAGTTATATGGTAAAACTGGCCTACAATTTTGATGTGCATATTGTTTGCGGTTTGTAGCGTCAAGCGCAATCAGTGTTGCTATTTTATTGATTTTGTTTTGTGAGTAGAATTTGACTCGGAGTAAGTCACTATGGATTACAGTATGAGAGTTCAGATAATAATTAGTTATAAACTTTATATTTTCCTTATTTACCTTTATCGCTTTTCTCATTAGTTTTTTTTATGCTCTGCAGTGGCGGGCGTGATGATGTCTGGATCCATCTTGGTTTAAAACTCGATGGATTTGGACACTGTCGCTTAGAATTGTGCTGCACTGGCGAACTAGTGGAGGTAGGAGTCCTCCGAAAGCCGTGGCAAGCTAGGCCTTCAGTCAACTTGCTGCTATTGCGCGTAGTAAGTCTGCCTTCAGCATTTTTACTACTTTTACTTGCTATCATCGCTTTACGTCTTTTCTTATGGTATCATCTATCTTTACCTTATATAAATTTCTTTAACTTTTGTGGCTTTAGTAACATTAACTTACAGTTTTTTCTTTTGGCGGTGTCTTGCAGACACCCATCTTGGCGCGAGACAGGATGGGGGTAGACACGACGCATGGTCATTAGTCTTTTTTTCTCTTAAGGCGATGATTTTTCTTTTTTTTGTTAGTTCAACTACCTGAAATTTAGCATATTTTTATTGGAGCCATTAATTCATTAATATCTTTTAGTAACTATAAATTTACCTTATCTGAACTTACCTTAAATCTACCTTATCTGTACTTACCTTAAAAATTACCTTATTTGAATTTACCTTAAATTTACCTATTTTGAATTTCGTAATACACTGGTTGCTATAATACTTGACCATTTGCTTGACAATTATTGTCTTAGATGATGTAGTTTACCTTAACTTGATTTGTATTATGACGTTGAGCCATGTCTTGCTGAGTGATTTCGCTATCCTAGCTTGATTTGGTTTAATGTCCTTATTTTGATTTTCTTACCTTACGTTATCTTGATTATCTTATCTTACGTTGATTTACCTTATCTTACATTGATTTACCTTATCTTACCTTCGGTTTAATTATTCAGTTAATTTTACCTTGATATCTTTTAAGTCTTATTCAAGTATTTGACTTGATATTTGCGTGTACTGAACTTGTTTTTGTCGGACAGTTTGGGAAATTACTTTATTATGCCTTTGGGCTGATTTTTTTCCCTTTTCTTTACTGTAATAGTAAAGGTTTTCGACCAAATTTTTTTTTTAATTTTCTCATGTATATATTTTGTTAGTAGCGATCCACTTGTACCTTTTAATTTTAATTTTTTTTTTCTTGATTCAATTTTTCTTGAGTTCTTATCGTCGGTCAATTTTCTCAAGAAAATTTCCCTCCTTCCGTAGGAGAGGGGGAGTTTATAACATTTAATTTTTGTTGCAAAGAATTATAATATATTTTTATTGCCGAATTATAATATTGATATAAGTAGCGCCACCTTTGGTTCCGGTTTTGAGGTGTATTTCTGATCCCGGTAGTTTCTAACTGATTAAACGGTTTGAGTTTACGTGTGTGTTCCTAGAGATCGCCGCGACCTTTTTATTTAAACAACGGTATAGGCAACTCATGTTTAAGGTTCTACCTTGTTCGAGTACTGCGCGCGACGGTGTCGTAGGGACGTGCGATTAGATCGACGCAGAGGGTGTCGATACTAATTTGGCTGTTTTATTTTCCCATAGCGGACGATATGTTACGAAATTATAAGCGGGACGGGGCGCGATATGTTTCTTTTGTACCTAGTTTTGACACCCGACCGTTTGACGTGTTAAGGGTTTAGTTTCCGTCGCTTTCGATACCTAACGGTATCGACTAGCGTGGTTCGAATAGATACTATTCGGCACCGCTCTATAGCGCGATCAGGAAGGGAAAAAATGAATGAATTTTGGGTTCGTAGGGTACTAAAAATTAAGATCATTTCCACCTTGCTGCTGGCTGAAGTCGGTTGGGATGCAACCCTTACAGCCCTGCTGGGCCCATAAGGATTTGGGGTTGTAACCCCAAATTTTTCTTCCGGGTTTTGTTTGGCAATTGGTACCGTTTGGTTGTTTGATACCGGTTTTGTTTGGCTTTGAATGCCGTTACCTTATTCCGGAAGAATCACATTTCTAATGGATCTACGCCGTAGATGTTAGCAGTCACACGTATAGACCCGACATTACAGCTTAAGGTAAGCTATTTTTTTTTTACCTCGCTAAGAACTTTAAAGTACCAAATCTTGCGTTCAATTTTACATCCAGTTTTGCATCATTTTCGTTCATATCCTTTTGATTAACTTTTTTTAAGACATCCGCGTTTTTAATCAGTGTCTTTATAATTAAACATTTTCTTCTAATACAAGTAGATCGCTATATTTCGTGGCAATTAATTAATTACGTACAGATGGGTTTTTTTTTATTATTATTAAGAATTCGATGGGTTGATATTCGTCCTTCACGAAGGTCAAATTCTTGGCAGTCTTTTTTAATACGGGTTTTTTTTGTCAGCTATCTTAGATCGATTTACTGCATTCTTTTGGTAAAGGTGGTTCAAACTGTATAGGGTGACCCAAGGTTAAAATTTTAATTTGTTATTTTGCAAGCAAGACTGTAGTGAAGTTTCTTGGGTTACGCTTACCTACTGTATGGTTAATTTATATTCATAAATATAAAGCTGCGTTATTATATTTTGATGTATACGTTTAGTAATAGTAATGCGGAAATTTTCTTTCTTTCTTTTGATGGTTTGTATGTAACTTTCTAAATTTTATAACATTGTATTTTGCGGCTATAACTTTTCTTTGGTGTAATTTAAGCGATTACCTAACTATTTTGGTTATTTTGTTACCAGTGTATAATTTAATTGTTTAATATTTTTGTATCTGCATTACTTATGTAAATATAATTAGTTCATAATGAATACTTTTCTGTGCACAGTAGCGTACAATGGCTACGCTTATGTAAATTTTATCTTAACTTGTTTTTGGCAACTAATTGGCTTCGATAATGCCTGTTTATTTTTTTTTTTGAACCTGATGTCTCTGTTTAATTTAAAATATTTTCTTTCGTTTTACTTTCTCGATATAAATTAATAATTGCTTAAGGCCTTCCGCCAGTAACAGTTTTTTTGTTATTTAAATTTAAAATGTTCGAAATTATATTTGCATAGTACCTGAATTTTACCTTGCCTTGATGCATACCTTTTGTTTTATCAGGGTCTTTTTGCTGGGAGACCGCACAACTCTCTTTCTTGTTGGTGGAGATACCAATATTTTTTTTACTGGGGAACGCCGCTACCCCACAACTTCTTTTTGGCTGGGAGACAGACCCCAGTCTTTCACCGGCAGTTCTTTTGTGTCACTGGTAGCTGCATGGGCCGTTACAGCCTAGAACCAGGACATAGTCATCAGGGGCAACCCCCCTTCAGGCAACCTTCTTTTTTTTTATAACTAATGTGATTGTAACCGTATAATATATATGCATATTTTTTTTTATTGCGCTTAATGACGAATCGATTTGAATTTTTATATTTTTCCTTTTATTTCCCCCTCAGGGTTTGAGTTTAGTAACTACCAAACTGGTCATACGACCTACAAATTGTAATAATAATAATAATGATTATGATAATAATAATACCTAATAATTTTCTTGTATCAAATTTCACAAAAGGACAAAATACACTGAGGTGTTATTAAAAATTTTGCCCTAACAGATCATTGTAATAAATTGTAAATTTGTTTTTAAAGGTAGTGTTTTATTTGCCTCACCAGACAGCGCAGTTTCTGTTTTTAACTTTGATAATATGGTAACTTTATGTGAGTGAGTGAGCTGAAAGCGAGGTCCCAACACCATCTAGGAGGGTTTCTGTTTTTAACCCGGCATTAAAAACAGCGGCGCCCTTATTAAACCCCCCCTCTCTCCGGCATTGGAGCTAGGGCATTTTTTTTTTGCACGCATGCGCAAGCCTCTCGCATTCAACTCAACTCTTTGCGTGAGTTAATTTTGTAAATTCTCAATATTTTTTTTTTTAATTTTTTACCGAACTTTGAATTTTTATTTATGAAGGGTAAGTAGAAGTAAAATTCTTCTTCTGTGCGGAAAAGAGCGTGGCAAAATAATGAAAGAAAATTCAAGGAGATACTTTGGAGGTGGAGTCCCAAATCTTGTCATAAAATTAACGGTAAGGAAACAAGAGGTAGATAATGTTTTTAAGAAGACCGAAAGGGCATCAGGATCTGATATTATATTAGTGAGGTATGGAAATGTCTAGGACCAGATTGGAAAGATATTTTCTGCAATCTGTCAGTGGAAACATTACTTTTCGGGAAAAAAGATATTTACATAAGACCATGGAATTTATAGAAGAATCAAGCTGATTTTACAAACAATCAAGATTTGGGAAAATGAAAATACTGTAGAGTGGAGAAAAAATAAATCAATAAGGGGACGTTGAAAGAAGAGTGGAGATCCCTAGAGAATAGTGGCTTAAAAATCTGTGAGAAGAAAACAGAGTAGATGGCGTTTCATGGAAAAGAAAGGAAGGATCCCAGAAGAAGAGCTAAATAAAATAGCAAAATTTTAAACAAATAGGTTCCATCATAGCAGAAAATGGTACGTTGGATTTGAAAACAACAGGCAGAGTGCAAGCGGGATGGAAAATTTAAAGAAAAGAGAAAGTCTCCGTTGTGTTTTGTGACCATAGGATCAGGACGAGGAAAGTCATAAATCAGTGGTTTTAATAAGTTTAACAAGAAAATATCCTTATGTTTACAACTGAGCGTTGTGAAGGTAATTAACGAGAGTCCCCAACCCTACATAAAGAAAAAAACGGAGTGAAGGAAAAAGTAGTTAGTCCATTATTGACTGAAGGGCTTTGGGTAACCAAATACATGATAAACTAGTAAAAACAAAATTGAAGAGCAGGAACAAGACGCCGCGGCGTCTCAGGATAGCATTTTGTATCCCTTAAATAACAATCTATTACTGAGAATTAAAGTGACTTGCGACACGTTCTTGTTTGGCTAGGGTAATTTTTTCTTAATTGTTTTAAATGTTGCTTATCGTTACCTTAATTCGCAGTTGTCGTAAGTCCAAAATAATTCTAAATTGTGGAACAGGGAACGAATAAAACGCTATCTTGCTGTTTCTTTATGAAAATTTCTTTTAAACATTCTAAATACACTTGTTAAAAAATATTATAAAATAAAATAAAAATGCCATTTTTACAATTTATAAAGGACTTACGACATTTCCCTGTTACTTAATGGACTTACGACAATTGAAAATTAAGGTAACGTTATACCAATTTCAATATGTCAAAGCAATGGTGGAAATCAGCTACTACGTTTGATACAGAGTGTCCATGTTTAATACATTTACTTTTGAAGCTTCACTTCGTTAGGTGAATTTAGCATTCTTTATACGAGAAAAGGTCTTTATTGTTGGTTCAATGAGCAAACCTTTTGTTGTTTTTAACATTTGAAGACTGTTGACAGTCTGTGTTATATATGTTAAAATGTCTTCTTGTGAAAAATTTTGTTTATTGTTTTATTAAAGTATTCATTATATAGAGGCGTGGCTTGGTTCAAAAGACAAAAGGGTGCCGTCCCACCGATAGGTACGTATTTTTCCCGTCGGATTTGAAAGTGCTGATGTGCTAAATATTCTTTCGTTTCCAATCAGCATAATTTATTATTCCTTGCTTGTCTAGAAATTATAGGAGCATACATAACTTGCCCAATCGTAGATGAAACTGGTTTTATAAGTATAGAGGGAGACGCTGCTACGGGTCTCAGAAATTACTCAGACATAGAAACTAAAGTCAAGAGATCTGACTGATCAACGCAAAATTCTACCATTACAGATACTTGATTTTATGGATCAAATCCTTGATATTATGACAATGGCAGCTATTGCTTCTTGAAATAGATATACAGAACTGTCAACAAAACTCACTTGTCTGATTCACAGACGAATCTAAGATACATGGCAGTGAGTTGCTTATGAAACCTTCAGTCTTTGATATAGATATTCAATTCAATGTCATGTCAGACAAACTACCTTCATCTTTCATGCGAATTACAAGTATTAGACGTAGCTGGTCGTCAATAAATATACTCAGAAAAGCTCTTGGACCATCCGGCAACTTTAAAGGCTAGTTATGCAGTTTTAACTAATTAATCCGGGAATGTTAGTCTGTTAGGGGAAAGGCGTGTAAATTGCTAAACCGTACCATTAATTTACAAAATATAACAACTAGCCACATCTAGTTTGCAAAGAATGAACTGTCAGCACCGAATATTAAAGTTGCCGTAGTTTGGCGCCATAATATGTAGTCAACCACGTGGTTGTGTACTATACCCGTCATTGTACTGTTTTCTTGTAATTTTACATCAATTTCAAAAGTGTATTTGCAAAAAGTAAGTAAATATTTTACAATTTCGTCTATTGCATACCATTTACTACATATTATATTTACAGTAACAGTGATAACCTCGCTTAATGCTTTAACAAAAAGCTTTAAAATTTGATGGTGAGGTATTATTTACGATTATGTAATTTGGACCACTTTGAAACGTGTAATTTGGCCCTGGTCTAAATTACTTCCACTTCCATCAAGTGCAGTGACGCACCCAGGGGGTGCACCCAGGGCTGAGGGGCTGCATAAACCCCCCCCCCCCCCCAACGAACATCCTAGACACACAAAAATTAAAAAGCGCATTACTAATTGAAGAAATCCACCGAATTGCATTATTCAGCCTTCCCCCAAGACTAAATTCTGGGTGCGCACATGATCAACTGTAACCTGTTGCCTTGTTTACTGTGATAGTTATGAGGAAGACTGGATCATGTGTGAAAAGTGCGAGAGATGGGCACATGAGGCGTGTGCAAATGCAGATATAAGCCATGCTGACTATTATTACTGCGATAATTGTGAAAAATAATTTTTGTATTTTAATTTTTTCAATTTTTTTTTACTATTCGTGTGCTTGTGCAAACATAAACCATACTGACTTTTATTACTGCGATAATTGTGAAGATAAGTTTATTTTATTTTAGAATTTCATTCGTATTTTTGTTTTTCAAAACAGATTTTAAGTAGTCCCCTTCGGACACAAAGAAAAAATAAATTAAATAAACTCTCATCGCTATTTTTGCTATTCTAATATAAGTAAAAGTTTTAAATAAGAAATTAAACATAATACCTACTTTATTTTCGAGAACACTATCTATATTTATCACGTTAAGCTCCGGGCTATTATCATACAAGTTTTTCCACAGACCAAATCACTTATTTTACAATTTCGAATTAAGACAATAGAAGTGTTTACTTCTGAGCTAAATTAAGTGACGTTGGTAGTTTTTTTTTTGTAAAAAAAAGGTGTGGTACAGATGTGGTACACACGGTCTGTTTAATAGATTTTTTAAAATATGCTTTGGTTTGGACCATGTGTACCATATTGTGCCACATTTAGTTGACATCTTAGCATTCTTAGCCTTCTCCTTTGGTCTTTGAACTTCAAAAACTGCTACTGTCTGAGTTTGTGTCATTTATTTAAAAGCTGGATCCGCGTCAGAATCATACAAGGTACTTTCGGGTTCACTAAAGCTGTGTGTCTTCGGAAATTTTCCGAAGCTGTTAACCCTTTTTGTGATATTCTTCTAGTAAATACACACTCTTTTTACAATAACTAAGAGCTATTCAGCGTAACCCAACGAATTTGCTTTCGCTGAGAAGCTCTCAGTTATTGTGAAGAAACTCAACTGAAAATCTAACCTAAAATCTTTGACAAGATAATTTTTAACGGACCAAGCTAGATTTTTGTTTACCACAGACCGGACGAATCCAATGCACCATAAGAAAGCATAATAACTGTGAGCCTACACGAGCCACAGCGATCAGAACATGACTCTCTACTGTGTCCAAATCGGTACACGCGGTCCCTGATAAAACATCGTTGTGTACCTATATGGTACACATGGGAGTCAACATGTTATTTTTATCCAAAAACATTCTTTTAAACATAATTGTTTGCACTATCTAGTAATGTAACAAGCGAAATGACCAATATCCGGAATTATCAGTTTAATTACTGCAAAAGCCGATTGCATGGAAGTCATGTTTATAAGCAGCATAATAATGAGTTTTATTATACAAATTGTCAAATTATAATATTAAATAGTATTGGTCAGTTTTGTGTCAAACTAAAATACCAAATGTTAGTAAATAAATTTTATTGTTGTTCATTATGTTTATGATATTATAATAATGTAAAATTTACAAATAAACCACTCGTTTCATCAAAAGATAGATTATATTCTATGGAACATAAATTATAAATATATCTACTACTTATTATAAAATAAAAATTAAAGAGACCTACTTGAATTGAAGACACTTTGAAGTCATACAAAATATGCAAATATCAAGAGAGGCTTGTGGGTTTTTCACTAAATTTTGATTAAGGCGGAATCGTAAACGGCAAGAAAAAATAGAATTTTCCGTATTTTTACTTTTTGGTATTTTTAATTTTCTTTTTGGGTAAAAACATAGTAAGCCCTCGTAGAAATAATCGCAAATGTTTTATTTACGTCACAATATCCACACAAGGACAATGTCGGCTCGTTTTTTAAAATTTAAACTCGTAGGTAATTTCGTAAGTTCAGCGATTAACTCCGTACGCTCCTTCTTAACAAATTCATTGTGACATGTACAGTACAAAATTTATGTCATCAAAACTGTATATGAATAAGGCTGAGTTCATCCAATTTTGTAATCTTTAATTCCTCATTTTTATTTTTAATGTCTACCTATTTCTTTCTTTCTTATTTAAAGTTCAATAATTCCACCTTTGCAAGCAGTAAGAAATAAAAATAAATAATTAGAAAGTAAGGATTAAAAAATTTGTGATAATTGAAAGGAATTTGTCTCAATTTGCATAAATATTGTTTGAAATGACACTCAAAAGTGCTTAAATTCTAATTAAAACATTTTTATATATGGCAACATTACACAGGGTGTCCAAAAAGTCTTAATATGGGCAATTTGCTTTTAGTAAATGTAGGGATACCAAATTCTAGGTGTATCTTACTGGTTCACAAATCTACATTTTTATGTGATTTAACTTTTTCAACCCCCTTGAGGGGTGACGCTAGGGAGTTGAGTTCAACATTTTAAATACAACCCTATGCCGTGTGGTACCTCATTTTAAAGGTCTTTAAAAAAGAAACATTTTCACGTAAACCCGAGGTCCCTATCTTAATTCGTTTTGAAATGGTAAGCCTATCAAAATTGAAAATCGCGAAAAAAAAGTTTTATTTCTCTTATTACTTTAAAAATTGTCCACAATGGACACCATGAACTTCTTGGTAGTAATAAAGTTGATTCTGGAACTCTGTCAAGAAGGAACACCTGCCATTCTAGAAAATATGAGAAGTGAGTTCCAAAATCGACTTTATTACTGCCAAGAAGTTCATTTTAAACAACTTTTAAAGTAATACGAGAACTAAAGGTATTTAAATTTTTATTTTTTGATGATTTATAATTTTTTTCAAAGGGGTTAAAAAAGTTAAATTACAGAAAGAAGTAGATTTATTAACCAATGAGATACAACTAAAATCTGGTGTCTCTATCTTTACTAATAGCAAAGATATTTGCCTATACTAAGACTTTTCGGACACCCTGGACATATATTTCTTTGCCGAAGTGAGTTCTAAGACGCTTTTACGGATACAGTGGTCAGATTAATTAAAATGTGAGCTGATATCGGATATATCCTTTCTCTTTTACAACTTAAAAATGTGTAGGTACCTACTATTTATATTATTCTCTTTTGTTGTTGCCCGTAGATACCGATCGTTTCTTGTATTTAAAACGTTTATAGTTCCACATTTTTGTATTATTACTCCTTTATTTACAATATAAATATGTGCTTATCAAAGTTATCGTAAAGTAGGTACTGTAGAAAAGCTAGTGTCATGTTTCTGATCGATTCCTCAAATTTAAATTTGGATTTAAAAGAAAAATTGTTGCTCTATTAGCGATTTATTTGACAACTTACAATTAAGCTTGTCGCCTACTTGTCCTTCACAGCATGGGCCGATCATGCCCGTCGCCCAGGCGCGGCCCGTGAAATTTTAGATGTGTCGTACCTGAGTTCCTACGCATGGGACCCACACCAAATTATAGGATGTTACTATTGGGTACTCTAGAAACGTTTTCGTAAAAAAATATTTAATTTTAAAATTTGCAAAAAAGTTAATTTTTTGGGCCGCTTCACCTAAAATCTGAGAAAGTTCTGAAGAAAATTTTGCTTCCAAGGATTTCCATAAATTTGGAATGATTCGTTCTTCGAAAAATTCTTCCAACAACTTTAAATTATCAAGACTTACGTGAATTAGTACGCCGGCGCCGCGCCGCCGCCGCACAGTGGTTCCGATAACTAATCTGACTTGCCAAAATTATTTCTATGTTTTTTCTGGGAAAATAAAAATAAAAATGGCTTCTATTTGTATATTTCCTCATAAATATTTAGTGCAACCGATTATTTGTTTTTTACAAAATTCGACACTTTTTTTTCGCACTAGCTCGCGAATGTTTCCATCAGGATCCTCCACACCACTTTTAGTCATTATATTATAATCATACACACAGAAACTCTAGTCTTCTTGAAATGTTAGGGGCATTTCGCCAAACCTCAAACAATTTTCTTCTTGGAATTCCAAGATTACTGAAAAAATTATTACAAAAAAATATGGTTGAACATGGTTATAAAATAGTTAAAATTAAGCACCCAAAGAGGTAAACTAAACGCTGAATATAAAGTTACAAGGGCCTTCGGCGGCCTTTGGAATTGCGGGCCTGCTATTTCAATTAGAAATCGAACAATTTAAAGAAATTTGGCCCTATAATTACGTCAATCAAAGAAGACAACAATAATAATAAAATACAAAAAATATATTAAAACCAAGGGAAATACCTGTAATTTACTCTGCCAAACTCACTTATTTATTAGATAAAATTTTACTCGTACAGAGACTGTAGTTCCGAACATAAATGAAGACTGGTGCCAACGGGATACAAAGGATCACGGTAACAGAGACTTCTGCCTGATTTTGCGTATACTCTATTATGTTATTTCTAAAACGGGTTGTACTTTATAGATACACAACTATTTATGACCATAATAAGATAAAATATATGTTGTTTTAAAGTTCAAGAAATTTTACCTTTTGTCAAGCTAGATTTTTAACACGAACGTCTGTGCGCCGTCCTGCTGGAAGTAACCTTGTCGCATCTCTTCATCGTCTAATGCGTTTACAAGATTTTCTAAAATTTCATTACGGTATCGCGCCGAATTGAGAGTGCCTTAAAAAAATCGGTCCTATTAATCTTCTTTTCGATGAATGGTAAATGCAGAGGCTTCTCTATGTGGATTTTCAGAACTCCACATTTTTGGTTGAAAATTCACATAACCAGAGGGTTGGGTTGGGTTTGTGGGTGTTCATTAACAATTTGCCTCAATTCTTCTACTTTTTATGCAGTGCGAACTTTGGGTCTCCCACTTTTCAATTCCTTCCTTTCTATTCACACTTCCTGTGTCTCTTAACAAAGCCACAGATCTAGTCACAACTTCGCAAAACTGGTCGAAATCCATGACTGTGTGTGGAAATTCTGTCCCGTGTTGAATAAACCCACTGGCCATCTTCTAAAGTAACTTTCGATCATAAAAGCTTGTTGTTCAGCCGTAATTACCATATATAATTTTCTTAAAAATAAAAACTTCAGAACTTGACAGTTCTATTTTGCATTCTCCTATACCTTTTACCTATATTAACTTTCAAGAGTAATAATTATTCAAGACCTGTCTGATTGATTCTAACTTCATTTTTATAAATTACATCCCGCCCACTACCGTTCTGATTATAAATAATATTTAAATTGGATTTTGTGCAATATACCCGATTTTGAATTTAAGCGATATTATTTCATTAATAAAAAAGTTCGAATGATCTAAGCGAACTATTGGATTGGACAATAACTGTTATATTTAATTGCTCTTGATAAATGGATTACATAATTTATTTAGAAGAGGATATCTGGCTAGGAAGATAATTCAATTCAAACACACAAAAGTATAAATGCAACAAAGAGAATATTTTCTAAACGTAATTATTTTAATTAAATACGAGACATTATAATAACATATTATGTACTACGTAACTGTAATACAAAAAGTTTAATTAACTAAAACGTAATAAATTTTACCCTCTGTTCGAAATTAGTTTAGCTAAAGACTTCTATCGTGTTTATATAAAAAAGTGAACATCAATTTAACCTTTTTTAATAGTTGATTAATCTATACTAAAATTATTGTCTAGTAATTGGTATTACAATCTTAAATTTAACGGATTAAATGCACACCTATTAGTACTGTACAAAAGCCAGTCTCATGTTTCTCATTGATTCCTTCAATTTTAATTTTAATAGGTTTTTATTTCTCTATAAGCGATTATTTAACAAGTTAGAATTACTTGTATTATTGCAAAGTACTTTTAATATTCCCTTATTTAGGATATTAGTATTAAAATTGCGAAGTTTACTTTAGTAAAAAAGCACACTGTAGGCCGTTACATGTACAATTTTCTTCAATTTCTATTCCCAGTTTAGCTGTTACTGTGAGTGTAAACTCATACCTATTACTTATGCAAAACCTACTATGTCTACTAATGTGTTTTCTACGCCCATAAAATTGATTCAACTACTTTTTACTCCAATAAATTCTAAAATTACTGTCTAGTAATAGTTTATATTTTCTAATGCCCAGTTTTATAGGTTCCAGTTAACTACAATCTTAAGTGTAACTAGAAGAAATCTCAACAAACCTGAAATTAGCAACTTCTCAGCTTAACTTATAGGTATGACCAATAAAATCCAGCGTTAGGGATTAAAATATTTCTGAAAAATTTACCTCTACCACTATTTGTTTGCACATTATGTTTTATTACAAAATAATTTTAAGTCGTTTGTCTATTGATGCCTTCTAAAGACTCAGAATAATTTAAGAATACCCTTATGATCATTTTCTCATAGCATTTAATCAAGTAATAAATTTAATTGATGCTTACAGTCACCTTTGAGAATGACATTAATTTATGTGCTGTCACATTACAAGTGTCCAGCTGGATAACTATTGTTTACTGCTTATTAATTACTGCTTACACTGCTTTAAGCAATCGACCATTAGACATAAACAGTCAGATTCGCTATTGCGTGCCGGTCTGATTTGACAATTAAGGGTTTAAATTGACAATAATAAGGATAATATAACTACTTAAGTTTTGCATTATGAATTTGTTTGCATTTTCACAATTCACAAAGAAAAGGGTAGTTTGGGAACATATTTTCAACAGTATCTCGTAGAACCAAATTCATTTTAGTAACAAGTTTCAAGATATTAATTTTGTAGAAACCATGGCAAATCTCAGATATATTATAATAACTCGTAAGTTCGAAATGACGAGTTAGCAATGACTACTTGGGAGGTCTAAATTTAAACAAGCCCTTATCTTAAACCTTTTAAGTGAATTCAGAAGTTATTATATGAAGTAATATTTAATTATTATAGTTATATTATAATTTCCTTTTCAGTTATTACTTATCAGAATGTAATGAACCTTTCATATGTTAACACAGTTTAAAACAATGTGAGTCTCATTTCACTGATGATGGACATATAAACTTTGGTCTGTTGCATATGTATCATGTTGCGCTTTTCATGTACATACCTCGGTTATTATAAATACAATTTTGTTTAAGTTTGGAGGATAAGTGAAGATGCCAAATAAGTATACATGAAAATTACTTTTTTTTACTTCATCTTCTCACAGGCGTTTTGGGCGACAGAAAGAGGGTCGATTTGTTTAAAAAAGTATATTGCGAATATTAACAATATTTGAATTCAGCAGCATCGGGATCCCTCGCATCCAAGTATTTATCAAGAACTGTTTGAGATATAAAAGTTAGAAATAAATCGGTTTTGAGTATATTATCATTCATACCGCATTTCTCATGGTCAAGAAAATATGATCGCATACGTACAGGGTTATTAACTATATTTGGACCAGAAGATAACTTTTCTATTTAAAGAGATAGAAAAATGTTTAAATTAGAAAAATTGTAGATTTGTACAATAACCAACAGGAGACCTAACTGAAAAACATTTAAACATTAAATAAGCAAGTAAGTAATCTTAATTTTTTTCAGAAGGCTCGCCATATTATTTTAAATTCTACGCGCTAAGAGCTCTATTTCGTATTAAGTTACCTACACCGATGTTCGACAATTTTTCTAAAATTTTAAAAAATAAAACTAAACTTTTCCATACACTTCGTATATGAGTTATTCTGCCGTCCTAAGCAAAAACATCGCAAGTGCCAAAAAATCAAAAATTGAGTTATGGGCTGTAATGGATTCAGAAGGGCCTATGTTAGCTATTTACTTAACAAAAACAGCGCATTTAACACTAAATATATTTTATTTCAATTAAAATTAATGATGAGTGATCTAACTACGAATTTTTGTAAAAAAGATTGCCCCAATTCCTAACATCCGCAATTTAAATTTAAAAAATAATAAAACAATTATTTTTTTTACCATTTATATCTTTTTTTATAATTATAATAATTATAAGAACAAAATATAATTGCTAGGTAAAATCACAACTATATTGAAAGAGTTTGAACATTATAACTCGATTTATTCCAAATTATTATAATCGCAGACGGTGGTTTTTCTTAGGACGGCAGTAGTGCAAGTCGTATAGGGTTTCTATGGAAACATCGACAATCTTTAGTTAAGTGACAGGTGCTTAAACTAGGTGCTTCGGTCATTTATTTAAAGAGAGACAGTTTATTATTAGTTCATTTATTATGGGCTACAGTCAGCAAGAAATGGCTGATATATTTACAACAATGCAACAAAAATAAAAGGGAATCAAGGATATTATATCCAAATTTCAAGCCTAAATGACCTACAGAAAAATAAAAAATTCTCAAGATTTTAAACGAAATAAAATGTTGTAAAAATACTTTTTAAAAACAACCTTTTATTATTTAGATGTACTAAAACGAAAAAAATAAGTATAGCTTTTTCATTGCGGCATGGGTGGATCCTAATAAAAGTAGTATCAAGGTTATTACTGAAAAAGATATAATATATTATGTTAAATTTATTGCCTTAAAAGCTCGTTGCGCGCGAAAAGTTCATACAGGCATTAATTTTGTTTGGCAAAAATTGTAAGTAGATACCTAAGTATGTATTTTTTGTTTTCTATTCACGCAGTAGGTATAATTTGTTCCTTCTGCATCACTTTCCTCCAAGCTCTCTGTGCAGGTGCCAAAGCTGCGCAGGCGAACGTTACCTGTTAGACATCATGTGTCATATGTCATACGTCGTCTGTCAACTGTCAAATGTCACACTCTTAGGCGATAGCTACTTGGGCCTTACCTACTTGGGCATTAACTACTATTGACATTAATATTCGCCATGCTTCACGTATGGAGGATGACTTCAGAAAACATCTGAAAAAATATGTCAGCTGTCACCTGTCATCTGTCACTTGTTAAATGTCAAAATTGAAAACTGATAAATGGAACGTGTTCAGGATGTCGTCAGACGTCGTTTTAAAAAAGAATGGTTTCCATCGGCCTATTGGTGCCGGAGATATAGATTTTTGCGTTTGGTGCCCCCCCGATCGGATGTCGTTCTGATACCCGGATGACTAGGGTGGTAGTATATATAAAGGTGGGTACTGACTTGAGCAAATTTACTCACACGAATTGCGTACGCACAAAAAAAAAGATGTACGCGCAAATATATTTCTTCGCGAAACTTATTTGTTTCACTACATTCGTGCGCGCAAATTGTTGTTCCAGTGATTTTGTTGAAATGTCGCTTAAAAGACGTAATATAATTATTGAAAGTGTTTAGACGCACAACAATAAATAAATACAACTGCGTCCAGACTGAGCATTTTACGCACACGAAAACTCTTTGATCTTAGCAGAAGACCGACTGCCGCCGGAACGTATTTGTGCGGGGAAAAAATTTACGCGCACATACATTCGTGGCAGTTGGCGCCGTACTCATCTGATCATTTTTACGCGCAAACCGTTCGTGCGCGCGAATTTGATCAAGTCAGTACCCACCTTAAGAGTGAAAAACGACTGGGTAGTAGTAGGAAAGTAATGTCGGAATTTATTGCACCACTCTGTATAGTATTGTACCATATTACATCATCATTTAGAAGTAATATTATTTTAAATACGGCAAATCTCTATTCAAGTGTGGTAAGTCACTTGGAATACATCCGCTTATGCGAATTACCATAAAAACTTTCAATTGTAAGTACTAGTTGACCTTGGAAGTAAGTGCATTTTACTTAATGTAAATTACTAATAGGTGCGACGCAGTGCCAGTTCCTGGTAAAATGTTGATAATAAATAAAACACTTAGTTGTAGGAAATTATTTATTTAGAATCGTCTTAGTAATAATAGACAATAAATATCAGAATAGGTACCAAGATTGAACAAGTTATAGTGACAAATACAAGTAAACTATAAATACTGCTTATATTTTCGGATAAAGTTTGGGTTAGTGTATAATTAGTAGTAGGAGATACGGTGTCATTCTTGCACTGGCTAAGGAATGCCATCCATCCTGTTTCACCAACTGTCGAATCTTGAAAGAGAAAGTGGATCTTGTAGCGAAAAGAGCTGCTGCTACTGCTGTTTGATGAATGTATCATTGCAGAGAACACAGGTATATGGTCAGTGTTCTGAGGGTTGAAAGTCATCGGAATCCAAGGACTGCTAGCGTTAAAGTCTCGAAAATCGAACAAAACGGATGCGTTTTTAACATTAAAAGGCCAATATACGTAGAAGACGTTGTGTACTAATGCAACCAGCAGAATGTAGGACGAACTTAACATATCCATGACTGATGTCAAAATGATTTAAAACTTAGAAGGATCGACTTTTATAATGTCATAGATGTGTACAATGCTACTGATCAATAACGCCAGTAGCGGTATTAAAAACAGAGAACTAACATGGAGACTTCTGGGCGGTCCCTGTTGTTTTATTCTAGGTGAGTTATGCAGTTCCTTAACAACTTGTTATCTCGCCTTAGTAATGTTCCTTGCCATATTTCGCAATGGGTAATGACGCTCGCATTAAATGGTTTTAAAGAACTTTGAGTTGTAATGTTGGCATATTCCTTTAAAATAATTTCAAGTTTATCAAAATCTGACGTGAAATTTTCTTTAACAACTTTTAACTTATTATCAGAGGCAATAAGACGTTCTTCGAATAAAGCATAGTTCTTCTCTAGTTTATCATTAACAACTTGTAGAGCCGTATTACGCTCATTTAAACCCTGTAGTAATTTATGTAGTTGTTCAACCATCGAATCAGTATACTTCTTACTTGACTTGCACTTTCAATGACGGAGAGAGAATCGCTAAATTTTGCTAAAGGGCATTTAGCGATTGATCAATTCGAGTAATTATACTCTCCACAAACTTTTTATTTACCGCATCAGTGGCGTCTGTTCGCGGTTTGATGTTACAAAGTCGATGCTCTTGAATATTGTGATGACCATCTCTGGTAAAAGCTATTAAGTTGGGTGCTTGCAACACTCTTACTCTTTTCTGTTTAGACGAGGAGGCCAAGGAACGTCCGAACTTATTCATGATTACTGTAGTACTAAGATAGAGTAGCCTGAAATAAACTTATTTATAGAATTCAATTACTCCAAGTTGTTCCAATTCCTTCAAAATACTCCAAATCTCGTTCATGATATTATTGTTACTTTGTTACTAACCTGAATGGAGGCTTCTAGCTTTTTTAGTCTTTCAACCAAATCGTTTACGTCATCGTAGTACACATATTCTTTTGGTTTTTCGTTGTATTCCATTAAGGCATAACCAGATTTCTCAGAATGCGATCTTGTCATTATTCTACCCCCGGGTGATGGAACTTTACTGGTAGAACCTGTAGAAATTAGTAACAATTGAATTATATTTGAGAGATTTCAATTGACCATTTTCTTTACGTATAAATCTATTCGCTTTATAATATCAGCATAGTGTTGCTTATCGTTAGGGTATGATATTTAGGAATCTTGAGAAACAATAAATCGTATAGTCCCAGAGTTCCTTTGTACGTAATGGGGCCTACTTGAATATCACCAGTCTTTAAGAAATTAACCGGTTGTGAACCTAATCTCCAAGAATCAGTCGCTATATCATATTTCAAACCGTTAGCATCTATTTCGGTAGGGCTCATCGAATATTGTTTCAGACATTCTTGAACATTCTCAGAATACTGATCGATAGAATTATCAAACACAACAGGTTTTCGAAGAGAAGCTTCAAAATTTTTTCTTATATCTTATAATGATTGTTCCCCAGAATCCTGATCTGGTTCTTCAAACATGTCACTATCATCAGCATCCCCATAGTGAGTTTCGTCCGTTAAAAATTTTACTGAAGGTTTCACTACCGGAGTTCTTATAGGTTGTTAAAATCTTGGCTTTACGTCATCATTCGCTTCCACTTTAATTTTACGCTTCTTGGCCTTCTTCTCAGCTGATAGATCCTCCAGTCCAGGTGTTCGTGCGTACGAAAACTTTATCGCTGTCTTACAAGAAAATCCAGACTACGACAAAATGCGTTTAATCAGTGAACAGGTGCGCGACAGAGGAGCAAACAACTTTAAAAAACTTAATGCATTTGCGAATAAAACATCGTTAGTTATAGAGCGATCTTTTTCAAAATACAGGACAACGCTTGCGGCAAAACAACGTTTCTTATCCGAAAACACCATTGAGGGATTGTTAATAAAGTAAATTTTTACAGATACGCACCAAAAACCTTTAATGGATACTCACTGCTGAGTTTGTAATCCTTACGTAATTGTTTATTTTTGCACCTCTTACTAGATATATAAGTAAACCCATTGTATTATTGGTCAGTTGCACAGCTCTATTCATTATTATATCTAACAGCAACAAGCCAAAAAGTCTTACGTCTCGCGCAGAGATCATCAAGTTTTTAATAGAAGCTGGTGACGAGATTTTGATAGCAAAGGTCGACAAAAATCGATTCTTCCCGAGTCTTTTTATAATATTTACTTATGTGTTAAAGTTGCAATAATTTATGGAATTGTTTAAGCATTCCGAAAAGTGAGTTAAGCTTTCTATGGTTTAAAGATGTCGACAAACAATCATATTTTTGAACGACTCTTCCGACTACAAAAACAAAAGTGCTATGGTAATTTGCAGTCACAAATTCATAATTTGTGTGTTACGCCATTGCCCAAAACTTGCTGCATTGCATTTCTTAAAGTTACTCGACACCGGCGATATCGGTGTGTTATTCTTGGTTTGTCTGTTAATCTAGGTTTGCTTGGGGCTAGCTGCAACATTGTGCCTATCAAATGTCAAACATAACAGATTTTTTTGCTAAATAGGAGTATAATAATACCGGTTGGCACCAATACTTTTGATAATTTATATCACAAGTGATTGCTAGAGCAGTTGGATTGTCAAATCCTCAGTTATTTACTTGCTACTGGTTTCAGAAAATTTATTGCCAATGTACATACTGGTAGACGTTTATCATATCGCATCGAGTTTCGCTACGGTATAATTTACACTTACCTGTCATCAATTCTGTTGGAAATACATATTTGTCTTTACAAATATTTCTTTTTTTTTTTAGTTTATGCAAGAAGTAGTTTTTTATTTAATTTAAAGCTCATACAAGAATCGTAATATTAATGTTAAAAATCTTAACGACCAGATTACAAAAGTGATATTTTTAAATACTACTAACAGTTAGAAACCTATGAGTGTAAATAATACCAAAAATTTAAATATATTACGGTCAATCAACCCTAACAAGTATCTATTCCGGTTATCTTGTCTCAATACAATTTCTGCGCCCAACATCCAACAATTCACGCCATGATATTGGAGTTAATAGAAGCTCGATCGCCATCAACGTATCTCTGCGGAACAAACACAGATCCCGTTATGTTCTGGTCGTAAATCATCTTGACCCAATATTCGACGCGAAATCATCTCTATACTCCCCAACGTTTGAGCAATCAGTTGGGAAACCAGCGTCTACTCGTTTTTCTCCTTTTCTTTTTTATTAATACAGGGAAAGGAACATTATTTGAAGGATACCTAGGCAAAATGGACTAAGTCAAAATTTATAGTTTCGAGATATATGAGAATATATTAGGTTTTAAATGGTCTAAAAAGAAGTGAAAGCAAGATAAGGAAAAATTATTGTTTAAAGTAGACTACTGGTTAATCAAGAACATGAGAGATAATTCGAAAGAAATCTTATATAACGCTTTTTAGAAGCGTTTTGACTATCCCAGGTTGTAGGGGGGGGGGGGGGGCATACCTGAGGACCACTTCTATCCCAGTCACAGCTGAAGTTGCTGCTATGATTTTTAATTATTTCTTGAATATGCTAAAACTAGTTTTCCGACGTAGTTCTTTCCTTTTGCTCCGTAGGTAAAAATGGTCAACAGGAAAGTTGTCGGTATATGAAAAATCTTTCGTTTGAGTTTTTGATCATCCAAATCCGCTCAATAGTTAACGAGAAAATTACAAAAAACCATTAAAAATGGCCATTTTTTAAAACAATAAATATCTTTAGCAAGAAAAATTTTTGGGCCTCTCAAAGTAAACCAGGAGATTACTTTTTATATACTTAATGTGCCGGATTCGTTTCAGCCCCATCGCATTTTTAGTTCAAAAGTTATTCTATTTGTTTATCCGGTTTAGGCTCCAGAGGAGCAATATTTAAAACTCTTTTCCGACCTTTTGGGCAAGGCTACAGGCCCCAGCCTGTGCGCAAATGGTTATTTAAGACTTATATTATCTTGTGGTGTAATGGGCAAACCGGTTTTATGTTATTTTGCATTGTTACTGTGGCGAACTGTCACTGTTGCTTTGCTTAGGTTAACTGGTATTCTCACGCAGCTTTTAAAACAAAGTTCATTGCTCTAAGTCTTTTAGAAAGGGAGACACATTTTTTTTCAAAAAATCACTGCGACCTTAATTATTAATAATATGATTTGAAATTTACACCGAAGAAAGAAGAATGGTTATAGTTTACGAAAATATATTTGCTGTACTAAGAAAGTGATCCAGTGTTATTGATAATAGGGTTGAAAATGATGCTATGCTGCCGACGCCGGGGGGGGGGGGGGGGGGTGGGGGGTCGACGCTCCACACTCTCACGGCAGCCCGTGTCGCGCGGAACTCGACTCAGCTGCATTAAATTCACAAATTTTGCATATCTATTCGCTTTTGGGTAGCTAGTCGAGATACATAAGAATTTGTTATGGTTTTACTTGTAAAATTGTAAGCTTGTACTGAATTTTGCACTTAGGTAACGTTTTTAAGACTTTTATACAATAAAATATCATTGTGAACATCTTCAAAAGTTCTCGTATACTTTATAAGGAATATATATATATATATATATATATATATATATATATATATATATATATATATATATATATATATATATATGTATATATATATATATATATATATAAGAGAAAGAAGAATCTTGGCTTTGCGGACTTTGGAAGTGTGTTCTCCTTTTGCATCAAAGTACG
This sequence comes from Philopedon plagiatum, assembly GCA_963971165.1. NCBI lineage: Eukaryota > Metazoa > Arthropoda > Insecta > Coleoptera > Curculionidae > Philopedon > Philopedon plagiatum. The sequence continues at coordinate 29,012,917 of OZ020194.1, forward strand.
GGGAGTCCAAGAAAATGGACAACCCCGGGCCGGGTAGACCATGACAGCTGTTTCGTCCTTGTTAGGACTCATTCAGACAGCCATAACCCAGTCGCACCGTGGCAAACGATGTTACTGCATCTTACATCCTTTTTGCAAAACACAAGCAGGAAATAATATACCATAACGCCACCTAGCGGGTGCTGGCTCTAATGCAAAAGCAGAACACACCGAAAAGGTAAAATCTAAGGGCGAACGCGGCATCTCTAGCTTATATCTACCCGGCCCGGGGTTGTCCATTTTCTTGGACTCCCCGTACTTTGATGCAAAAGGAGAACACACTTCCACAGTCGGCAAAGCCAAGATTCTTCTTTCTCTTTTTTATATATGGTACGGACAAGAAATTTCAATTTTTATTTTTACCTGGCCTTTTGTTAAGGGTTTACGCGTCTTTCTGGTGAGGACGTCGTGACTCCCTCCTCGTACTGCGCGAATGTGCGGACGAGTTGGGCGAAATTGCGAAAATGCGTTTCTCATAAGCTAGAGATGCCGCGTTCGCCCTTAGATTTTACCTTTTCGGTGTGTTCTGCTTTTGCATTAGAGCCAGCACCCGCTAGGTGGCGTTATGGTATGTTATTTCCTGCTTGTGTTTTGCAAAAAGGATGTAAGATGCAGTAACATCGTTTGCCACGGTGCGACTGGGTTATGGCTGTCTGAATGAGTCCTAACAAGGACGAAACAGCTGTCATGGTCTACCCGGCCCGGGGTTGTCCATTTTCTTGGACTCCCCGTACTTTGATGCAAAAGGAGAACACACTTCCACAGTCCGCAAAGCCAAGATTCTTCTTTCTCTTTTTTATATGGTACGGACAAGACATTTCTATTTTTATATATATATATATATATATATATATATATATATATATATATATATATATATATATATATATATATATATATATATATATATACTCGCGCGCGCGATCTCGCACAGGAAAATAGTAAGCATAGTAAAAAATGTATTAAAATGATTGTTCATTTGTATAAAAATTTTTGTTTATTTATATTTATACTATACATAAGTACATTTTACATATCCTGTTTTTGTCAACGGGCTCTAATTCTTAGTCGCTACATATATCCGCCGCATCCGCATTTTTCACCAAAAATTTCCTTAACAAATCGTCAGCCTGCTCTTTCTCATTTTCTTCATCGCTTTCCTCACTCATGCGAGTATGGCATTTGCACATGCCTCTTCATTACAACCTAAGCACAGTCGAGTACAGGGTGTCCAATTTTTGACACTTTTGCAGGGTTTCTCGTTTATCTTAAAGATAGAGAGCTGCGGTTTTCGCAGTACTGTGCTACTTTTTCGTGAAACGTATGATGCTACAAACAGACTTTTCACAGCCCCCTTTGTTTCGGAGATACAGGACGATTTTGAGAACGTGGCATTTTGAAGCACGCCTCGTATCTCAGTAGCCTTTTAGCTTATCGGTAAAGTAAAAACTGATTATTATAATATTTTTTGCGTAGAATCCAGTGGCGTAGACACTAGAAGGAACGAATTTGAAGATAAAAACCAAAGTTGCATTTTTTTAAATGGGACACCCTGCATGTTTTGTTTTCATTCGATTGCTTTTTTCATGCACTTTTCTAAAATATATAATTGTTGGTATGTGCCTTTTGCAATAACTTCCGAATTTTACAATTAAAAAAAAGGTATAATATTTCATAGTAGGCCGTGATATCATGATTTGAAACAAATGAATAGAGACATTTAACTAACATTTCGGTTTATTTTTAAAATTCTAAATTTCAATAACATAACACTGAATCAAACTTTGAATAAAAAAATTCACTGTTGCAAACAAATTTAGGTAAAACAGGAAACAGATGTTTTTTAGTAAATTTAAAATGTAAATGCAAAAAATCTTTGTTTATATTTTATAAATCACAAAAGTTGCTCAAAATTGTTACCGTTTTCTCTAACACAAAACTCGCATATTTTACTTATTCGTCATACGGAATTTAAAAGTATGATCGATTGTCCCTGCAAATTTTGAAATTCGAGTGTAGAGGCTTCACGCAGTTCTTCTATATTTTTCCACCAAGGCAAACCCGGGCGGCGTCAGCAGCTCAGCAATTTGAATATTAACAATATTATTAAATCACTTTTTTAGTACAACGAATATATTTTCATAAACTATAACTCTTCTTCTTTCTTCGGTGTAAATTTCAAATCTTAATATTAATTATTAACGTGAAAAAAAATCTATCTCGGTTTCTAATGGAATTAGACCGATTAACGTTGTCTTAAAAGCTGCATGAGAATACCAATTAACTAAAGCATTAAGTCCGACGAAGTCCCGATGGGTCATTACCGAGATATTCTTCATTGTTTATAAAAAAACCCTGGCCAATTTTTGAGGTTTTGTTTTCGCCGCAGTAACAATGCCAATTAACATAAAACCGGTTTGCCCATTACACCACAAGATAATATAAGTCTTAAAGAATTGTTTGCGCCCAAGCTGGGGTCTGTAGCCTTGCCCAAAAAGTCGGAAAAGGGTTTTAAATATTGCTCCTTTGGAGCCTAAACAGGATAAACAAATAGAATAACTTTTGAACTAAAAATGCGATCGGACTGAAACGAATAGAGCACATTAAGCATATAAAAAGTCATCTCCTGGTGTACTTTGAGAAGCCCACATTTTTTTGCAAAAGTTATTTATTATTAAAAAAAATGTCCATTTTTAATGGTTCTTTGCAATTATTTCGTTAACTATTAAACATATTTGGACGATCAAAATCTCATATGAAAGGTTTGTTCGATACCTACAACTTTCCAGTTAATCACTTTTACCTCCAGTGCTAAAGAAAGGAGTTACGGACGAAACACTAGTTTTAGCATATTTAAAAAATAATTAAAAATCTTAGCAGCAATTTCAGCTATTACAGGATAGCAAATATCCTCAGATATGCCCCCCTACAACCTTGAACAGTCAAAATGCTTCTAAATTTTTTTTTTTCGAAATCGACCTTTTTGGAACAGCCAGCCTGGGCTACATAGGCGGCATGAGAAGAGCCGCAAATATATTACAACAATAGCATAGGCGGCAAATTTCAATTCGCACTCCAGCTGCGCAATAGTTAGAGCGGCCCTAGTGGTTGTCAGTAAGCAGTTATTGAAACGAAATTTTCTGTTAACTTCTTATGGACTTGACCTTTATAATTTTTTTCACGTTTCCAGTATCAGAGAGAATATTATATTAAAAAAAAGTAAATAAGAAATCTAAAACAATATTCTGTTTTTTTGTGGATTACAATCAAAGATCATGAGTTCATGATTTTGTAAAATTAAAAATTGTAAAATTTTGTAAATTAATGTAATTTTGTAAAATTTTGTAAATTAATGTAATTTTGTAAAATTAAAAATTAAATTATGCACTGACTTTTTACATCTACTACTTACCCATTTTTTCCTTAACTATTAAAATTATCTACATTTGGCGAAATATTCAGGAAAATTTTACATCGTCATATTGCCAAAAGCTTTTAACTTTAATGTGAGGTTTCTCTTCTTCAGTATGTCACAGTTTTACAGACAATTTAAATATCATGTCTTTCCCAGATTTGGGGATGCTGAGTATTCTTTATGAATTTATACTTACAGTGGCTTTCTTAGAGCAGTTAATCCGATAATAAATTTAATTGTCAGAGTCACCGTTGGCAATAATATTAGCATGTGTGGTATTACATGACAATGCTAATTACTGGTTAAATTGCTTAAAAGAACAATAAGTGACATGGAGAATAAAACATCCAGTAAATGTAACTTTCTTTTATTTTTTTTTGGAAGATGACGCCAAAACTTTAGGCCCATTAAAGGTCAGATAAAGCCAGATATCACCGTAAAAAACGGATAAGCAAACGAACGAATGGTACCTTTTTTATTTCTTGCAATGAAAATCCGTTTGTGAATATCTATTCTCCTATGTGTCCTTTTGCTTTTATCATTGTTTGAGGAAAAACGCTTTTACTTATCGGAGATAACTAAATTAAAAAAAAATGTGTACCAGTACTCCACTGGTTGACGCTGAAATTATCGATACGAAAGTTTAACAGCAGCTGAGCACTTCAGAGTCAAAGAGGGAAAATATAAAGCAAGTTGGTAAAATTAACATACACGTGGGCAAAATCTCAGGCGGAATGTATTTGTGTTGGGAAAGTCTGTGCTTTTTGATTTCGATTACAATACATCTATTCTTATTTCAGTCTTGAGGGTGGAGGGTGAACTGACTTGAGAGTCATTATTCGAATTTGTCATGCAAGAAGAAATTGTGTTTGTCGGTCGATGTAGGCATGTGTTGTTTTTATAGCCCGAATAAATTTACGTAATTGAAATAGGAGGGTGCTAAAAGGTTTGTTTCAGTTTTACGTTCGACAAGGGCCATGCTAATTTAAATGTACATAAAATGACCCACGTCAGAAGTAATATTATGTAAAAAAATGCTACAATTCACGTAGAGGTAAAATTAAAATACTTGACTAAAAATGTTGGCTAAAAAGATCGCGCACACTATACCTGCACGGGGCGCATATTCGTTAACTGCACCCATTATAGACCGTTCGGACAGCCGAGCGTTAGCGTTAAATTGGGGCCAAGCGAATCGGAGGGCACCCTAAGGTCGGAACAGGGTTAGCACCTGGTTAGGGGCCCTGACAAGTCTCTTTCCTCGCAGGCAAAGAGACTTGTCAGGGCCTCTAACCAGGTGCTAACCCTGTTCCGACCGCATTTTTCCGTTGTCATTTTCATAAATGTCAGCATACCAATATGACAGAATCAGTTAATTGCAGACGATATAGTTGCGAAGTCTATCTATATCATCTGCAGTTAACAAGGCAACGCTCGGCTTTCCGAACGGTCTATAATGGGTGCAGTTAACGAATATGCGCACGGGGCAGCACGGCACGGACCAGAAAAGCCTGCTTGTCAAGGTATCCATGATATTTAACGGAATAGCACCCAGTAGACCAGCACCAACACGTAGGGGATGGGTACGATTGTAACGCGGTACAAAATGTAACACTGACTATAATTTATTAAATTATAAATTAATAAATTTGGCAACGTGTCAGTCAGTTAAGTTCAAAATGTAGTATAATCCAACGGCAGTTGAGTATCGTGCGATGGTGCAGTGACATTAAAAAGGAAACATTTTTATTTTTCGACTCGTAAGTAAAAATTAATATTGTTTATCATTTTTTCAATAACTATCGCATCTTTACATTTACACTTAAAATATGTAGGCATATATGTATGTAGCACAAACATGCCAATTTAGAATACTATTAGCAGTTTAAGGTTAGTTTTTGCTCTGTTTTGATCACTGTTCTGCACGAAAATCCTCTCCGCCAAACAAATACGTTATTTCGAGAAGCCCTACCTATTTAACTCTTACACCGACCTTTAAATTGTCGTATCACGTAACAGAGTCCAGAGAGTGCCAACAACATGCTTTAAGCAGGTGTAAGAATGTACCTGTGCGATATTTATCTTTCTATAGAATAATGGGGTGCAACGTTGCCAAGTCTACGTTTTCTCTCAGTCTAGGGAAATTTTGCCCAATCGGGCAACACCGCATGGGGGGTGACTGGGGATGTTCCCCATCTATGAAGTCTCAACTCCCTAGGGCTTCAAATAAAGGAGATACCCATTAAACCCCATATAATTCCAGAGTTCATCGTACCCCATAGTCGCCGGAGGGACAGCTACTGATTGAAGGGCCCCTGTATACAAAAATCGTTTTCGATACTCTTGATTCCCGCTGTTTCTAGAAAATACCAGATGTTCGGAACGGGTATATAATCAGCCAACCGCTTGTCGGAGGATCAGTATTACAATATTCAGCAGTGGAAGACCTTGAGCCCACTTGTTAGAAAAACCTACGAGTTATATTTCGGGTTCACAGTTGGCGATCAAGACAAAACTTGGGCTCCCAAAAAATGCTACCGCACTTGCTCAAGAACTTGCAGGATGGCTACGGGGTACTCACACATCTATGAAGTTTGGCGTGCCAATGCTTTGGAGGAAGCCTAAGAATCATGTTGATGATTGTTACTTTTGCTTAACAAAAATTCTGGGATTTTCTAGTAAAAGCAAGCATAAAATAGTGTATCCTAATATTCCCTCAGCCATTAGACCTGTACCTCATGACGCTTCTAGCATACCTGTTCCTAAGCCTCCAGAGAAATATGATCAACTAGATAAGTATGATGATACAGAGGAGCCAGAAGCCGGTCCAAGTTTTGAAGAGGAAGTCGTTTTCGAATGTAGTAGCAGCAAACAGCCACATTTTATATCTCAGGAAGGGCTCAGTGATCTAGTTCGTGATTTAGATCTTCCCAAAACAAAGGCACAACTGCTTGGATCTCATTTGCAGCAGTGGAACCTTTTACAAAAAGGTGTGAAAATTTCCACGTTTCGGAATAGGCAGTCTATGCTGGCCATATTTTTCCCAAAGGACAATGACTTAGCTTACTGTCATGATATTCCAGGTTTAATGAATGAACTTGGCATTTCCTATGTACCTACCGAGTGGCGACTGTTTATTGACTCTTCGAACACAAGTCTAAAGGCAGTTTTGTTGTTCAATGAAAACGAACGGCCATCAGTTCCCGTTGATCATGCCGGAAATATGAAAGAAACATACCACAACATGTGCATATTACTCCAATGCATAAAATACGAAGATCATAAGTGGAATATCTGTGCCGATCTCACAGTTCTTGCACTGCTCACAGGACTACACAGTGGTTTCACAAAATATTGCTATTTTTTATGCGAATGGGACAGCAGAGCCAGAAACCAACATTATTAGTTAACGATTGGCCGTTACGTGAAAACATTGTGCCCTGCCAGAAAAACGTCCTTAATGAACCTTTAGTAGATTAGCAAAAAGTTTATTTACCTCCTCAGCACATAAAACTAGGGCTTATAAAAATTTTTGTTAAAGCCTTAGATAGAGAAGGAAATGCGTTCCTTTATTTGAGACGGAAATTCTCACGTATAAGTGAAGCAAAGCTTAAAGAAGGAATCTTCGTTGGACCTCAAATACGGGAACTTTTTAAGGATCAAAATTTTACATACTACACTTGTGAGAAGGGAAAAAAGGGCATGGGATGCCTTCAAAAATGTATGTAGCAAGGTAATGTATGTTCTTCGGTAACACAAAGTCGGACAACTACAAAGATCTACTTGAAGAACTTATCCAATCTTATAAAGCCTTGGGTTGCAAAATGTCCCTAAAGCTGCATTTTCTTCACTCCCATTTAGACTTCTTCCCTGCCAATTTGGGTGAAGTTTCAGACGAGCACGGCGAGAGATTTCACCAGCAAATTGCTCAGATGGAGAAGCGCTACAGTGGAGAATGGACCCCAAATATGCTAGCGGACTACTGTTGGACCCTTAAACATGAAACCGCTTCTAGCGAATACAAACGAAAAAAGACAACCAAATAAATATTTTGATTGGATGTATCTTTTTTGTGATACAATACAAAGTATATTTTGTAAAAAAAGTGTTTTTTTTACTTTTTCAAATTTCACCACTAGATTGCTTATAAATTGGAAGTTTCATATTTTATATTCTTCCTTCTCTAAAAACTTGTGGGTGATAAGGAGAAACCGAGTGCATATTAGAATTCAGTACAATACAGTAGACGCAAAAAACCCCAAAAAAAAATTCGGAGAGCGACAAAAACTTTCAAAATGCAGAACAGTGATAATCTACTAAAAATCGTAGGAATGTCAGGTCGGTACAATTGTAACAATACCGAAGGGTACATCTGTAACGTGTTACAATTGTACCCATATCCTCCCTGTTTTACTTTACCTATACAATTTTAGACCAAGAAAGAGAACGACGACCTTCAGATAACCTTATGAAGAGGACTGCGCATTTAGTCATTAACGAAAATCTTCCAGTACGACAAGTTGCTAGAGATTTGGAGATTTGTCATGTAACTCTTTTACGAAATATAATATGTTTATTAGGTATTTTTGGTTTTGCTCGGAAAAATCCAAGATTATGTGTGGTTCGAGGTTACCATTATCCTATTTTTGTAAAACTTTTATAAAATAATGCCTTTGTCAGTGGCGCACCTAGACCAACATACTACTATCCATTTCTAAAGTTGTGACCCCTCAGTTTGGAAGCTTGTAAAGTAAAAAGCACAATTTTAAAAAATATAATTTTCACATATTTCGGTAAAGTAACTTGTCTCTATTACACATGTAAAACTTTGTAACCGTAGATGCCTTGGTGCTTTTCTAATGGGAAGGTAATTGTAAAATTGTCACCATTTTTTCCCTATTTCATCAATGACTCAATTGTAAAAATTTGTTGTGCCTTACTGGTACTCCCAGGCCTAACTAATTTTTTACAGGCGATAAAGTGAACCTTACTTTAGTCCCAAAAAATATTAGTTTTATTTTTTTTTCTTAGGTTCGGTAGTAATATTCAAAAAATGATTGTGGTTATGTAATTACTACCAGTAATCTTACAGGAAAATTTTTTGTTTTTTTGTATTACATATAACGGGATGTAACTTTACGTTTAACGAAAATTTTGTTTTGGCAGTTGTCATAAACGTAAATACAAACAATTAATTTGTGTAAAGGATAGCAGCATTGAGCTTGCGGGATGGAGCGGGGCGTCGAAGGTGCAATAGTATGGGTGTTAAGGTAATAATCATTAAAGTAATGCAATATAGTGAAGGTTTTTTTTGTGCTATATATGATAAATTAGGTAACTGGTACAATTAAGAAAAAATAAGTATATACATTGATAAATATTTACATTTATTTGTATTTAACGATTTTCGATTGTTTCATTAAGATCTATAAAATAGGCAGAACGTGTGTAGTAGAACAATATTAATTTAAAAATATTACTTCAAAGTGAGTAACGTAAATAGGTCAATTAGCTTTATTTATTTATAATTCACCTAAAAGAAAAACAATATTTTTGATGTTCCCGTATTTTTATGATTCGCATATTTGGAAAATTGTAACAAATGCTGTGTTAAGTTTGTCTGCATTTGCCTTTGCTTAATAATAAAAGAAATATGTGAAAGTGGCCTGTTTACGTAGAATCACATCTGATTTAACTTTTAAGGTACAAAGCCCAGACAAAATTTAGTTAAACCTAAAACTAAAAATAACCTGATTGGATTACACCACTCTTTTTTACCGAAGAATACCTACACTTATGGATCGTTTTCTCCTTCTTCATTACTAAAGTCTACATTTGAATCATCATCTTCATCATCTTCATCTAAATTTATAATTAATGGTTCTACAACAACATCAACTAAGTGGTCTTTTTCTCTGTAGGATTCCTCAATTTTATTAGCGTGTCCAACCCAATTTTCCGAAACAGAATTTGGCACGTTCTGCATCGTTTCAAGACACACATTTAGTACATTTGTGATTTTAAACGTAGTATTCAATTTTGCCACTTTATTTTTCACATATACCCAAATTAATTCAATTGCGTTGAATTCACAGTGTGCAACTGGCAACCATAGAAGCTTTACATTATCATTACGTAACTCCTTTGCAATTGTATCTAAAAGATACGTTTTTGGAAAGTGATAGTTCTTGCATAGGTCTAAAAGCATTGGTTTGGTTAATTCATTAAACGTTGTAAATCCATCGGGCAATGTTGCTTTTCGCTGGGACATCCATTCTATTATTTTTTGTTTTGTCCAGGCAGTTGTAGAATTTCGAAAATTAGGATCCAACATTGTATGCTACGGTGCTTGGTCAATTACGATTACTGATTTGTCAGGTATTACGGAAAGCACTGTTCTAAACCATTCTTCGTAATGTTGTTTATTCATCTCGTTATGGTAATCCACTGACGCCGCACTTTTTTTTCCAACGAAACACTTCAGGCAGCCATCCAAAAACCCATTTTTACTACCAATATGTAAGATAATAACCCGTTGTCCTGATCCTGATGGCCGTTTTATTCCACCTCTAAAGCCATTAATTTCCTGTATACCACCTCTGTATTCACCAAAATTATCCCGTTTTGTGGGATTAACTCTTTCAACCCAGCCAAACTTCCTTGAATGATTTGCACCGCACCATGTTTCATCTGTATAAAATATTTGCCAAGAATCTTCACGATATCTCTTTATGGCGTATAAGAATTCCGCTCTTCTGGCAGCAATTGTGTTTTGTTCTATTCAAATTGGTTTGTTAATTAGTTTTTTCTAGGAAAACCCAAGTTCTTTAATCCATCGGTACAAAGTCATTTCTGAAAATTCTGGTAAATAATCGACATCTTCTTTCAATTTCTGTTAAACTTCTTTTATAGAAGGAAACCGACTCTCCAGGTAAAAATTTAATATTGTTCTCCTTATGACGCCCTGCAAAATCTCATCACATTCCAGTCGGGGCCTTCCACTTCTCCCTTTTGATGGTATAATAATACCGGAACTTTTTTCTTCCGCAGTAACACGTTTAACGGTGCTTTCACTAATACCCAGGCAATCTGCTGTTCTTTTAACCACTTGCTCAATCAAAATATTTTCCAAACCGTTGTCTTTCTCTGATTGAAAGTACGCTCTGACTTTTAATATAATATTTTTCATTTGTTCGTTGCACTGACGAGACATTTTAACTTATTAGACTGTAGTTTGATAACGTATTTTTGGTTCAGATTACATCAGGTATTTATATAAATTCGAACAAGATAATCTTAAAAATCGTGTGAAAACAATAATAATTTCAAATTACTATCTACCACTAAAACCAAAAATTTAAATCAACAATAAGTAGATATAAACAACCACAATCAACTAAATAATATTATTTTACAAATCTTTTCAATACATAACAAATAGATTACATTCTAAACAAATAAAAATACATGGACCTACGGACTACATACGACCTTTACGACGACGCCACCGTACTGTGATTATGTCGGTAAAGGCGTTTGACACTTTGCATCTCTTTCTTATGTGGCTTTTAATATTTATTGCAATTTTTACAAGAACTAAAGGTGCTTTTTTTAATTTTGTGTATTAAAATACATTTGTAAAATAATAACTACGTCTACGAGGTAAAGATTTTTTTAAGGTTTTAAATTGTCCACAGTACAGCTGATACACAAACATCATTAAAAAATAAAAAAATACAATTTTAGACACATACTACCAATCTCTTGCGAAAGTATAGATATTTTTCTATCTACCTTCAAAATTGCATTTAAATAGGGAAAAAATTAACCAATATATAGACATGAGAAAATTGTTTATCAGTATTAACGCAGTAAAATCGTTGTTTTTTTCTACTTGATTATGAATAAGTTCAATATCGTTTACACTACAATAATACATTTTTTGGCAGAAACTCTTGGATAACGTCCTAACAAGCTGTAATTTTTTCAGTTTATTCTGCCCCGTGGTTTTTTTGTTATTGACCCTCAGACTGAGGGGTCAAAACTTTAGAAATGGATAGTAGACACAATTTTTTTTTAAAGTGCACTATAAATTGAAAAAATTCATCGAATTGTGATACCTCACCTCACGATGCAGACTTACAGCCCCCCCCCCCCCCAAGACAAAATAGCCCCTCAGGACAAAATTCTGGGTGCGCCAGTGTCCTTGGTTGTTATGTTTGATGTTGTCAGTTGATTCACATTTTGCTTAGGTATAGAGAGTTATCATTTATTTTTGATAGTCATTGTTGTTTTATTTCATCCTAGACACACTTTAACGTTTATGTCAGGTTGAATGCATTTTAATTACATTTGCTTTAAATAAAACATTCATGTTTTGAAGATGTTACATTTGTCCCGCCTCGATGTTACAAGTGTCCCATCCGCATCCCAGAGGGATAATTGTAACAGTGTCAGTAATCCAATATTTTTTAATTATAAAACTATATAAGTTAATATATCTCAGATTTCTCATATGTGCGTTGAAAATAAATGTGCAACCTATTTAAAAGCACAATTTTGTAAAACCTAACTCATTCCACATTTGTGAGAAAAAATCATTTCTAAAAATGGTCACAATCGTACCCAATCTCCTGTATATATGTATATATACAGGTGTTGGAAAAAGGCCGGTACTCCTAAAAATTTCCCAGAGGAGATGTTTATTTAAGGATGTCTCACTCGTATCGCACAAGAAATTTTCCAGGGAATCGAATGGCGTTGTCATATTTTGGGCCCGCTAAGGGCCCTGGGCCCAATTGAAGCGAAAGGTTTTAGGGAGCTGTAACCATATTTATTGCTGATTGTAGCCACAATCAAGATTGTGCTAGCCACAATGGTCCTAGTGTCTAGTACCATAGATCTTTTAAAATATTAATCTTCTGAATGAAATCATTATACACGTTGAAACTTTAAATAATTAACTAAAAATTGCTTGCAGCATATTAATCTATATTTAATATACTTATTTATATTATTGTTAAAAATTTTAAAGCCGAAAAGCCATGTCAAAATGAAATTAAGTCAGCCACCATGGACGTGATCCGAAAATGCCACTTTAAATAAAACTAGTTACGACCAGAAAATGAACAGCAACGTAACGGTCACAAATTTATTATTTCGGACTGTTCCTAAAACGTGATTGGCAAACCTAAGATTGCCGGGTTACATTCTAGGCAAACTCCGAAATAGAGAACGATTTCGGACTTTGCCCAAAACGTACCGGCAATGTGCGGTTTACCTAGGCAAACTTAAGTATGATGATGAAACGGATTTTACCGGTAACGCCTACACAGATTCAAATTAAGATCTAGTTAATCAGCTATTCTTTGATAAAGTTTTGTCTTGTTCTATCACTGTTAATACGCCGTCATTAAAAACGTCCGGGATATTTTATTATTTTAGTGGCTCGCTTGGTTTGCTAACATGAATTTGGTGTTATTATTGTGTAAAATACATACTTTGATTATAAAGCAAAAATACTCATAAATAAATTCTCAAGTATGACTTGGTTGTCTCACTATTGCACTTTTTAGTTTAATACCTTGCCTGTCACATTATTATGCTATTGGCTTTTTAGACGGAGTTGCAGGGCTCCCAGTGGGACTGAGTGTGCGACTCCTAGTGTAAACCGCAATACTGTGGAGAGCTGGAGCGATGATCAAAACCGGTGCCGGTACCGGGTGTCATGTTTCCGCTGCGCTACGTATTATTGTTTTACTGGCTGCCTACAGTAGCAGCTTTACTCTAGTAAGATTTGTTCTTGCATTACAGTGACCTCCTATAGATGGCTCTCACATGTATTATGTATCGTCTTTATCCAAAGCGAACTACATAATATGCGAGGTTGCTATGTGGGAAGCTGCCAAAGGGTTAAGTCAGTCTGATGATCCCTAACAAGGGTCTACTGTCTACCGGCCCGAGGTTGTCCATTAGATCTTGGACTCCCCGTACTTTCATGCCGAGCATAACTTACTAGTTTTGTCCGATTAGCCACGATTTTCCTTTCCTAATATTATTTCGGACGTTAAACCCCCTTTATATATATATATATATATATATATATATATATATATATATATATATATATATATATATATATATATATATGTATATATATATATATATATATATATATATATATATATATATATATATATATATATATCTTTTTTATTGTTTCTTTCTTGGGATTAGGTTCATTATAAAAACATTTTTTTTTTTTATTATTTTTTATTAAAAGTCCATTGACGTTTCGACCCCTTTTCGGGTCATTTTCAAAATGTTTTTTTATTTGGTTTGTTAAAAGACCTAAAAATACATTATTGGTTAAAATTTTTTTTACAAAAACACAACAATACGACAGTAAAGGATTAAAATTTGGACATATTATTTTAAAATTCTACGTTCTTAACAGTAAACATTTTTCTACAATTGGAAGATATTTTTATTATACGCACCTTGAAAACTATAAGGTCTTAGAAGGACTAATCTGTTATTTGTTATCAGACACATTAAAACATACCAGAGTATTTTACGTGGAAAGAGAAAAAGCCGTCGTTTTTTTTTTATAAAAAATGTAATCTATTGATTTGATATTAAGAGGATATGACTGATGTTGGTTAAGAGGAGATACTTTTTTTAATTTGCTGTAATTAAATTAGCATATATGCGGCTAAGTCCTCCTATATCTGTTCTGTCCATTCAGAGCATTTTTATCTTTTTTATTTCTATCATTTCTTTGATGGATAATTTATAATAGTTCTGATCTTTATTTAGAATCTTGTTTGGGTTGTAACTAAAGTCATGTTTTGTCTCTCTTCCATGTTTACTCAGAGCTGTTGATGTGTTTTTTGTATATTTGTGTCCGTTAAGTCTGTTTCTTTAGTAACTGAGATGTCATCCCAATATATTTTTTTGGACAATTTGTGCAAGGTACAGAGTATATCACATTAGATTGGTTCATAGTTGGTGTCGGACTCTTTAAGTTCGTGAAAAGAGAACCAAGTTTGTTTGTTGTTTTATGACAAGCCACTATGTTATGTTTTTTAAGAATACTATTTAGTTTTTCAGATAGTTCGTTTATATAGGGTAGTGATACATATTTGTTTGCTATTTCATCAGAGTTTTTTTTGGTACTAAAAGCGCTATTGTAGAATTTGTGTGTACGTTTACTAATCACTCTATTAATTTCGTTTTCTTTGAAACCATTTTGCAACAAAACAGTCTTAACTTTCTTTAAAATTTTGGGTCTTAGCTCGGGTGAGGTAAGCATAATAGCTCTGTCTGTCAAGCCAATAATGACACTTTGTTTTTGAGATTTTGAATGGTTGGAATTAACGTTCAAATATCTCCCTGACCAAGTTGGTTTAGTGTACCATTCTGTTATTATTTTATTATTTTTTCTAATTAGTGTCACGTCCAAGAAGCTTATTCTATTGTCTGTTTCTATTTCACTTGTGAATTGTAATTTCTTATGGAATCTGTTAAACTGGTAGAGTATTTCATTGGTTTTGTCACTTGGTAGAGCGATTAAACAATCGTCTACAAATCTCTTGAAAAAAAGTATATTGAAGTTCAAACTTTGAATGACTTTTTCTTCCAAATACTCCATGATCCAACCATTCAAAATCTCAAAAACAAAGTGTCATTATTGGCTTGACAGACAGAGCTATTATGCTTACCTCACCCGAGCTAAGATCCAAAATTTTAAAGAAAGTTAAGACTGTTTTGTTGCAAAATGGTTTCAAAGAAAACGAAATTAATAGAGTGATTAGTAAACGTACACACAAATTCTACAATAGCGCTTTTAGTACCAAAAAAAACTCTGATGAAATAGCAAACAAATATGTATCACTACCCTATATAAACGAACTATCTGAAAAACTAAATAGTATTCTTAAAAAACATAACATAGTGGCTTGTCATAAAACAACAAACAAACTTGGTTCTCTTTTCACGAACTTAAAGAGTCCGACACCAACTATGAACCAATCTAATGTGATATACTCTGTACCTTGCACAAATTGTCCAAAAAAATATATTGGGATGACATCTCAGTTACTAAAGAACAGACTTAACGGACACAAATATACAAAAAACACATCAACAGCTCTGAGTAAACATGTAAGAGAGACAAAACATGACTTTAGTTACAACCAAACAAGAATTCTAAATAAAGATCAGAACTATTATAAATTATCCATCAAAGAAATGATAGAAATAAAAAAAGATAAAAATGCTCTGAATGACAGAACAGATATAGGAGGACTTAGCCGCATATATGCTAATTTAATTACAGCAAATTAAAAAAAGTATCTCCTCTTAACCAACATCAGTCATATCCTCTTAATATCAAATCAATAGATTACATTTTTTATAAAAAAAAAACGACGGCTTTTTCTCTTTCCACGTAAAATACTCTGGTATGTTTTAATGTGTCTGATAACAAATAACAGATTAGTCCTTCTAAGACCTTATAGTTTTCAAGGTGCGTATAATAAAAATATCTTCCAATTGTAGAAAAATGTTTACTGTTAAGAACGTAGAATTTTAAAATAATATGTCCAAATTTTAATCCTTTACTGTCGTATTGTTGTGTTTTTGTAAAAAAAATTTTAACCAATAATGTATTTTTAGGTCTTTTAACAAACCAAATAAAAAAAACATTTTGAAAATGACCCGAAAAGGGGTCGAAACGTCAATGGACTTTTAATAAAAAATAATAAAAAAAAAAAATGTTTTTATAATGAACCTAATCCCAAGAAAGAAACAATAAAAAAGATATATTATAAATGGTTCAAGAAAAGTAACAAAGTATCTATATATATATATATATATATATATATATATATATATATATATATATATATATATATATATATATATATATATATATATATATATATATATATATATATGTATATGTATATGTATATATATATATATATATATATATATATATATATATATATATATATATATATATATATATATATATATATATATATAATATATATTAGACTGTTTCAAAAAAATTGACTATTTTTTTCTTCTTAAATATATAGAAAATATTATTGGAAATGCCGAAAGAGAAATACTGGTAAAGTTTGAGCTCTTAATATTAATGTTAAGGGGTGCCGCATCGCAAATTTCAATTTCCCATTTGATTAACATGGGAAAATTTTGTTTTCAAACTTTGGAATTTTCTAGCTCGTTGACGACTCGTCATATTTGTGTGGCCATAACATATTTATGTAGAGAATGTAATGCTCTACAAAAAAGGTCCTAAGCAATTTTTTGATAAACTCACTCCTACAAATGTAATTCAAGGTTATAGTTGAATTAATAATAATTTTATAAAATTTTTCAATTTTACGACAAAATTATCGACTTTTTCGAAAACTATTATCATACCTTTTTTGTAGATCTTTCATTTTCTACAAATTATCTTTTATAAATTTTCAAAAATTTCGTAAGCTTTGCGAGTTATCTCCACTATAATATAAATTTTCGGAAGTAATCGTAATTCATTAGAATATAAAATTAAAATTATTTAGTTTTTGGAGTTTGGTGATAACTCGCAAAGCTTACGAAATTTTTGAAAATATATAAAAGATAATTTGTAGAAAATAAAAAGATCTACAAAAAAGGTATGAAACATTTTTCAAAAAAAGTCGATAATTTTGTCATAAAATTGAAAAATTGTACAAAATTAGTATGAATTCAACTATAACCTGGAATTACTTTTGTAGGACCGAGTTTATCAAAACATTGCTCAGAACCTTTTCTGTAGAGCATTAAATTCTCTACAAAAATTTGTTATGGGTACACAAATATGACGAGCCGTTAACGAGCTAGAAAATTCCAAAGTTTGAAAACAAAATTTTCCCATGTTAATCAAATGGGAAATTGAAATTTGCGATGCGGCTCCCCTTAAAATAAATATTAAGAGCTGAAACTTTACCAGTATTTCTTTTTCGGCGTTTCCAACAATATTTGCGATATATTTAAGAGGAAAAAATATAGTCAATTTTTTTGAAACAGTCTAATATATATACATATATATATATATATATATATATATATATATATATATATATA
The DNA here is from genome assembly GCA_963971165.1 of Philopedon plagiatum. Classification (NCBI taxonomy): domain Eukaryota; kingdom Metazoa; phylum Arthropoda; class Insecta; order Coleoptera; family Curculionidae; genus Philopedon; species Philopedon plagiatum. The sequence goes on from OZ020194.1 coordinate 29,030,513, forward strand.
TATATATATATATATATAATATATAAACATATGTTACCGGCAAAGTCCGAAATTGCTCTATATTTCGGAGTTTGCCTAGAATGTAACCCGGCAAACTTAGGTGCGCCAAACACGTTTTAGGAAAAGTCCGAAATAATAAATTTGTGACCGTTACGTCGCTGGTCATTTTCTAGTAGTAACTAGTTATAGTCTGTTTGTAATACGTCGCAAGTACACACGCACTGCGTTGATTGTTTAAGGTGGCATTTTCCGATCGCGTCCATGGTGGCCAACTTAATTTCATTTTGTCATGGTTTTTCGGCTTTAAAATTTTTAACAATAAAATTATAAGCATATTAAATTTAATATAGATTAATATCCTGCAAGCAATTTTTAGTTAATTATTTAAAGTTCAACGTGTATAATGATTTCATTCAAAATATTAATATTTTAAAAGATCTATGGTGACTTTTTTCTGACACTAGGACCTCAATATTCTTTTTAAATATTATTTTCCTAAAATAAATCATAAAATATCTTGAGACATTTATTAATACGTTAAAAAATACCTATAGAATATGAATCTACGGTTAATATTGTGACAATATTCATTCAAAAGAAAAATAAAGCAAAACATTGTACTAAAATAAAATTAAGTTGGCAATAAATGGGTGTGGTCGGTAAATGCAGCCTTAAGCAGGGTGCTCATTGAATCGACTCGGCTCGGCTCGGCACGGCACGGCACAGTCAAAAGGTTTGGTATACATGCAATTATATGAAGATGAGCGCATTGAATCGGTTTCGCCCGCTCGTAACGACCAAATCGGAATCAGAGCAAAAATTGCCGAAATGTCCGACTGCCTGCGACTACTTCTCGTATTGAGACGCAAGGGGAAGAGATAGGTGTGCAATGGTGGACGAAGTTTTGACAGTAAACGTTCGTTTTTATGTTTTTTTGTACGACCCGAAGAATCACGAAAATGTGCGGAAGGAGCTTAGGAGGAAATAGCGAAAAAACGTCTGATACGATACTACGTCTATACATCACAATAGTCGCAGCTGATTTAAAGAACCGATAGCCGAATCAATGCGCCTTGACCACGATACACTTACAACGGTATGCTACGTTGTGACGTCACTTCGAGAAAAAATCTTAAATTGACTAGGCGCTTACCTGAGCAAATGAAATATGAAAATGATATTTTAATAAACGTCAACTCAACACAGTACCCAACAATAAACTGACCTGTCCTTATGCACAAGGGGTGCAAGCGTCTAGTCAATTTAAGCTTTTTTCTCGAAGTGACGTCACAACGTAGCATACCGTTGTAAGTGTATCGTGGCCTTGACTATCGCCATTCCGAACGAAACTTACCGAGCCGAGTCTATTCAATGCGCGCCCTGCTTTGAGTGTTTGTCTATTCGTCTAACTGGACCGGGTTTGCTCAGGCTTGTTATTATCATTTAATAAAAAAAGTTTAATAAGTATATTATGAAGGTATATTTAACTTAATGAAATACGATGAAATCATGTTATTTACAGGCTTAGCATCACTAGTATACCAATTATCATGATACAACACAAAGGTAAGAACATATTTCGGACTTTTCCTAAAACCTGTTTGGCAAACCTAAGTTTGCCGGGTTACATTCTAGGCAAACTCCGAAATAGAGAACAATTTCGGACTTTGCCGAAAACGTCCCGGCAATGTGCGGTTTACCTAGGCAAACTTAAGTATGACGATGACACGGACTTTGCCGGTAACATATATATTACAAATTTACGAAGATTGGTATATAAATGCGGTAAATACGGATAAAAATAGCAGTGATCCCACGATACGGGTGTATCGTGAGTGATCCCCAATTTTGGCTGGTTTAAAACGCAAAGGTAAATTGACTGAGAGCACAGTAACCGTTTGGATAATATTTAGATTTTGATTGGCTATTACCGTGGCAAGTCAAATTTTTCTCTAAAAATAATCAGCAGAAAAATATAAAAAACCTTACGTGACCCTAATTTTTGTGAAACCTGTAAAAATTAATTATGAACTCAGATAGTTACGGGTTATACCGAGTTTTGTATTTTTACCACCAAAATATTACTTTCGTTGAAACACTCCATGGTAAGGGTAATAAGGCTAATTCATTGTTTATTTTTTCACCAATAAACAAAATATTAAAAAATTTACATTGTCTTTTCAAACGTATTTCGAAAGAAATTCCCAAAATTACGATCCATTTTCTTCAATTAAAATTAAAACTTTGACGGCGGTCTATTTTATGACAGGACCTTAAAGAAGATATTTAAATTCTTTGGAAGTTTTTAACGAAGACGTGCCTTTGTGGCTTAAACTTAAATTAAAAATAGGAACTTGATATTAAAGTTTTAAAATCTCGCCATAACGAGGCCGAAAATAAGAGCTTACCTTCAAGTTTGAAAGTTGTTAAACTTTTAGCAAATATTTTTAAACTAAAATATATTTTAAATTATGTATCCGAAAAAAAAACTAGAAAAAAGTAAACAGTGACGTGCCAGGCCGCTCTAATTTGACAACCAAAAGTTTTAAGCTGACAAGTGTAAGAAAGGGACAACTATGTTTTATAGTATAAATTTTCTCCTGAGTTGTAGGCAAATTTATAAAGAAAAGGGCAATTTTAATACCTATTTATCATAATACGAGTAATAGAATTTATTTTAGAAACCCGTGCCAAGATGAAAACCATTTGGAAACCAAGCAAATCGCTGCAATATTTGAATAACTCATACGTTTTTAACGACGACTTATTAACAATGATCTGTGAAAACCTAACTGATCAACTAGAAGATCTTAATTTAAACTAGTACCAAATCTTAAACAATTTTAGTGAATATGAACGTGATAATTGCTTATTAGAGAAAATCAATACATTTTTAGCAAGATGGAGGTGTAAGGAAATTTTTAAATCATTTAGTCATAATTTTTTCTTGTTATTCTATATTTTAAAAGATTACATTTTTCTTGTTATTTTAATCTTTATTTTCTACCATACTTTCAGATTTTCTTAGATACTGGTATTTATAAAAGTTTTTCTCTAATAAGCAACTAATTTTTAAAGTATTGTGTAAGAACAGATACAGTTCTTTCAATACTAACAACGTAGAATTATTTTATCCTTTCTAATTTATATTTAGTAATTTTTTGCGTAAAAGCTAACCAATATGTTTTAACCAAGACTATCCGTAAAAAATAAAATGTAAACCTGAAGAAAAGATCCTATTCTATAGTAAAGATGCATAAAAGGGAGTAAGACATAGGGAGAAGTAAACCAGTTGCTACTAAGCTCTCAAAAGTTGATTCACTGAAAAGGTTGACTTAGTACTGGTACTTAGTAACTAGATCTTCTAGTTAATTAATTAGGTTTTGAGAAGTTTGTGTTCTGTCATTGTAAATAAGTCGCCATTCAAAACGTATAGGTTATTCTAATATTTTATCGATTTGCTAAGCTGCCAAATTATTTTTATTTCGGAATGGGTTGCTAAAATGAATTTAATCCTGTTTTTGGAGAAAATACCTACTTGAAGTGTTCTTTTCTTTATCAGTTTGCAAAAGCAGCAAGCCTGAGCAAACCTTAGAAAAAATTCATGGTAGAAAACTTAGTCTCCTTATTCTGACACTTGTCAGTTTAAAACTTTTGATTGTCAAATTAGACCAAGCTAGCGATAGTGAATCTAGCCACTAGTTCTAATATTTTGTTGTCCTGTTTTTGTTAATAAGTCGCCATTAAAAAGCAATCAGTTATTCTAATAGTTCTGCGCTGTACTTGGATTCCAAGTGATTTTTATCTTGGAACTTGTTGCTTAAATGAGTTTAGTTCTGTTATTGCGGAAAATACATGCTTAAATTGCCCTCTTATTTCTAAATTTGCCACAAAGCCCAGAAATAAGTACACAGTACAAAATTTAGAGTGTCTTATTTTTTCAGTTGTCAATTTAAACCCTTGATGGATAAATTAGGCATATCTTAATAATTGTGAACTTGGTCGTTAGTTTTGAATGCCCAGCAATTGCTACAAACTAATTCAAAACTTTGTAATATTAATACGGCCTTATTACATATTACAAAAAAGTATAAAAATATAAATTAAAATTTCATGAGCAATAAAAATATAGTAAACTAATTAAATCATTACTTCAAATTTCTTATACCGAAAGCCATTTTTTCAAAATAATATAAGTAAAATTAGATTTTTTACTTTGACTCGTATGCTGAAATTTTGCTCGGTTTTATAAAAACAGTTCATATCGAAAATTGTACCCGGAAGTTATCAAAATAATTACATCAATTAGTGACAGCTACCGATATCATTAAAACTTTTATCATTAGGGGAGAGATTATATCAAATTAATGATAATTTGCGAGAGGGGAATAGGAAATAATTTGTTTTAATTGGTAAATAATTTGATATTTAATATTAGATTTCGCAAAACTTTTAAATAATTAGAAACCATATACTTTAAAAGATCACTCATATTTTTTATCTTATTTCTAGGTATGGTAAGCAGTACAAAGTTGGTAAGAAATAGTGGCGTTATATAAGACTACAAGGCTCCAAATTTATCTTATTGCCACACTATGCTGGTGGTAACATTTGCACATCTGCTAAGAGTGCTAAGAGAAAGAAGGAAGAATCAGGAACATATTTGAAACTTAAATACCACTCGTACAAGCAAAAAAAAAAGATTTCTGTTACAGTGGCGGCTCGTGATTAAAAACCCAGGTGAAGTGCTTGGGAGAAACATATTTCGAAATCGCCATTTTATTAATAAAAAAGCTTAGGCTAAGACTACTAAGACTTACTTACATTTTGTAGAACAAATGAATCCTTCGGTCTTTTAGAGCAGCAAATTTTTATGTAATATCCTAATGAAACGGTTATTTCCTCATGATTTCCAGCAAAATATCCTTGTGAATTGAAATATTAGCTAAGGAATGAAGTTTTACTAGAGACATAGTGTTCCTTAAGAGTGATTTTGTACGTTTAAGGCATGAAAAGCTCGTTTCCATAGATACACTTGTTGAGGGTATCGTTAAAATTAGAGAGAAAAGTTTGTAGGTACGCTTCGGTAAAAGTATCTTTAGTTTCATTTATTTTTTATAAACTCCTGTAGCGAACTAGGGGAGCGGCGGGGAATCATGCGCAGCGGGAAATGATGCGCAACCAGCTACATACAAGGTGGTTCTGTCAATATCGTAACCAATGGTTTTATCTCGTGCCACAGTAACATTGGAGCCTGCTGGTAAAAGTTTGGTTAGTTTCATGTGTTACGTTAAAATGAAATGTCGAATTATTATTTTTTGGTGTTTTTATTACAATATTTGTTCCCAGCATAAGTAAAGGTAGGTTTGCTGTTTGTCTTTAGATATTATTTATACTGTTCTAGTGTCAATATATACATGTTAAAAAGTGGACTACTTTTTTACGGATTTTGAGGTGGTTTTGAAAAAATAATATTTATGTTAATGACTTTAAATCGGGTAATGATACGCAGAGTGCGCACCATTATCCGACACTGAATAGAAAGTTAATTTATCCTATGCACAATTTTAATTCAGATGCCAAGCAAGTATACTAGAAAAACAAACATTCCCTTGTGGACAGAAGAAAGCCTGCAAAATGATTCCAAAGCAGTGGAATCTGGAAGAAAAATTGAAGAATGTACGATTTGTGAAAAATTTGGAAAAGATAAGGAAATTTGGTTTAGATGTATCCGGTGTGGGCGCTGGACACATTCCGAATGTAGCGGACAGAACACTGCCGATGGTTATGAATGCGATTTTTGTCGTAAAAAAGTTCTACGAAAAGACATATGATTTCAGACCTATAATTTTTTGATATTTACTTAGTGTTGTCTTATAAGAACCTAAATAAATGTTTAAAATAGTCAAATTCAAACTGTTCTAACCTTGAATTAAATTGTCTGCTTGTTAATTTCAAATATTTGTTTGTTGTTCTTACAATAAAAATAATTTTTTGTATCATTTTTATTTGCGCACCATTTCCCGACAAGCTGCGCACCATTTTCCGACATGGAGTGGAATGCTGCGCAAAGCACAACATTTCAGTTTACCTTTCTCATTTTCATTTCGTTTATTCTATAGAAAAACTAATATAGTGATATTTAAATAAACATATACAGTGTGTGTATAAAGTCTGGAAACGGCTTAATAACATCACAATTTATTGACCGATTTAAACCAAATTTGGTACGGTTGTGTAAGAGGATCTAACGCACCGAATGACGATATTGGCATTGTTGCCAGCTTTTCAATTTGTCTGGAATTCGAACGAATTTTATATTTTTAAATATAACACCCTGTATATTTTTTCATTTATAGTTTTTATTTTAAATTTGTTACACTTTTGGTATAACATACTTTGTTCCTAATATCAGTAGTTTTCGAAATAACGACGTGTTTTGAAAATACCAACAAATTGTGTTTTATTTATTAATAAATAAATCACCAGTTCAGTTTTGACGTAAAGTCATAAAAGCTGCCATTTTTACATGCACAAATGTCTTTAACTGAAAGTGAAAGAATTACAATTCTTATGATGAGAGGATATAGCGATAGGGTCAGTTCTTTCGAAGAGGTTAAAAATCTATTTAATGACGCATTTCCAAACCGAAATCCAATTTCAAAAGCAACTGTTCTAAAAACTGTCCGACGGTTTGAAGAAACTGGAAATTGTAGAGATAGGCGACGATCAGGACGACCAGCAGTAGTAGATGAAAAGAAAAGTTTAGAAATTTTACATGTTGTTGAAACCCCTGTTTCTTCATGAAGAAAAATTTCTCAAGTAAGTGACGTCTGCTTCAAATCCGTCCATAATGTTTTAATAAAATATAAATATCATCCTTTTAAAATACGTTACATGTAGTTCAAGAATTATCAGAAGATATAAATTGCACTCGCTTTTTCGAAAACTACTGATATTAGGAACAATGTATGTTATACCAAAAGTGTAGCAAATTTAAAATAAAAACTATGAATGAAAAAATATACAGGGTGTTATATTTAAAAATATAAAATTCGTTCGAATTCCAGACAAACTGAAAAGCTGGCAACAACGCCAGTATCGTCATTCGGTGCGTTAGATCCTCTTACACAACCGTACCAAATTTGGTTTAAATCGGCCAATAAATTGTGATGTTATTAAGCCGTTTCCAGACTTTATACACACACTGTATATGGATAATACACCAAAAGCTGTTATTTGTCAGATTAAAATTTTCTGATTTAGAAGTAATTCTAGTTAGGTGCGCACCGTTCCCCTCCTCTCCCCTACTATCTAGCCATTTGTAGGTAGGAAACCAGAAGGACTGAAAATTGATATTCTATGATCTGCCAGTTTTTTAACTTCTTTTTTTGTAGAAAGTGACAAATCAAACGTTGCGCCGCCCCGTATTTAAAATATCTTTCTTGTCTTTCGATTGATTAAAATAAATGGCGTTTTCAAGATATTACAAACAATATCATTTACAGAATTCATAATGTGAAGTAAATAAATACTACTCTACCGCTACCTACTACTTGATTCAAAGTTAATTAAAAATCACAAAAACTAATTATAAGTACCTTCACCGGCAAAATAAAAACAACGCCACGAAAACTACATCTGCAGGGCTGATTTCCTCCAGTTGTATTCATACGGAAAAATACATTAAGAATGGGACGTTGTCCGTTCACGCGATCAGCACCATTGTAGTAATAACGCGGTCGCAGTTACTTCTGTAAGATTTGTTGGAAGAGGACAGCGGTAGCATAATAGAAAATATTGGGTTGATGTTAAATTACGAAAGCGTGGGACGTCAGCTAACAGTAAATAAAAAAATTAAATTTCTATATTATTTGTGGGATTTTCTGGTGAAGTGGCACCTCACTCACTTCATCTGAATAGCCGCCACTGCTCTGTTAATTTTAAAATAGAAATATTAGAATTCTTGATAATGAATAGATTTAGACAGATCAGTAGTTTTTTACTGACCCTAAAATTTACTTCCCATCTTTAAAAGATACTCTTTGATTTGTTACCTTAAATATTTTCCCTTTTTTAGTTTCTAAATCGTTTCTATTTCTGTTAGACCATTTGTCGGTTTGTCTATTTGTTGGCCTAGCGAAAAACAGAAAAATACAATTTAGGTTAGGTTCTGACCCGGATTGATATCTAATACACGCCCGGCTAAATAGATACAGTACAGATCACCTTTAAGAGAAAATTTCTCTATAATATTTCTTTTTTAACTCAAAAAAAGATTGCTTTATCTGCGCGCATGCGTTGTTTTAAATGTGAAAAATATAATAGAATTTATCCACTCTTGCAGAGAAATTTTTAAACGACGATGTTGCATAATTATTTAATTCACTCTTTTAAAAACCCATATTTAATACACGCGATGTAAACTTTTACAAACTTTAAATAAAAGCTTTAAAATCTCTTTTGAAAAACCCCTCTACCTTGTACCGTAAACAAAAGTTTTCCGACCAATTAAACAAAATTTAACTACATTTTACGTGTAATTAAAATAATTATGTCAATTAGCGAGAAGTTCAAAGGATCATCAAAAGTTTGGCCGTTAGGTTAAGTTTTAAATATTTAGAAATGATACTTTGCCTGCTAGAGATATAGATGTTTACTCAGTTTAAGACACTAATGAGCAAGTTCAATTCGTATGCCGAGGGTTGGCTCAGTTTGTTACCAACTCCTAATGATGCTAACGTGGTTAGCTGAATGGGTCGATTGTATAACGGTATTGAATATTATGATAACGACTTTTTATAGCAGTTTTTCTGTGCCAGGTACATTTGAACAGATTATATAAGAAATGATGAAGTAGTTAGTGTTATGTGAATCATACTGCTAAATAAGAAATTATTGTTCTGTAAACCTTACTCAACACAAATTAGTGTTATGTTAACGTTAACTATAGTAAGTTAAGTAATAAAATAATTTACGTTCTGTGAATCATATTGAGTAAAGTCATGAAGTATATAACATTTTTTGAACCGTACTTTGTGGAGTAATAAAGTAGCTAATGTTCTGTGAATAATATTAAGTAAAGTGATGAAGTTATTAAAATTTTTTTAACCGTTCTAAGTGGCGTGATTAAGTACTAACGAGCCTCTATGTAAAGGTAGAGTAGGTACCGATATTTGATACCACTGATAACGAGTTTTTATAGAATTTTTTCTGTGCCAGGTACATTTGAACAGATTATATAAGAAGTGATGAAGTAGCTAGTGTTATGTGAATCATACTGCTAAATAAGAAATTATTGTTCTGTAAAGCGTACTCAACATAAATTAGTGTTATGTTAACGTTAACTATAGTAAGTTAAGTAATAAAATAATTAACGTTCTGTGAATCATATTGAGTAAAGTCATGAAGTATATAACATTTTTTGAACCGTACCTAGTGGAGTAATAAAGCAGCTAAAGTTCTGTGAATCATATTAAGTAAAGTGATGAAGTTTTTAACATTTTTTTAACCGTTCTAAGTGGCGTGATTAAGTACTAACGAGCCTCTATGTAAAGGTAGAGTAGGTACCGATATTTGATACCACTGATAACGAGTTTTTATAGCAGTTTTTCTGTGCCAGGTACATTTGAACGGATTATAAAAGAAATGATGAAGTAGTTAGTGTTATGTGAATCATACTGCTAAATAAGAAATTATTGTTCTGTAAACCGTACTCAACACAAATTAGTGTTATGTTAACGTTAACTATAGTAAGTTAAGTAACAAAATAATTAACGTTCTGTGAATCATATTGAGTAAAGTCACGAAGTGTATAACATTTTTTGAACCGTACTTTGTGGAGTAATAAAGCAGCTAATGTTCTGTGAATCATATTAAGTAAAGTGATGAAGTTTTAACATTTTTTAAGCCGTACTAAGTGGCGTGATTAAGTACTAACGAGCCTCTGTATAAAGTTAGAGTAGGTACCGATATTTGATACCGCTGATGACTGTTCGTTATTGTCTTATTAAAATAAGAAATATAAATATTTGTTATTATATATTAAGAAAGTACCGTATATTATTGATTTGTTTCTTGCTTAGGTTTGCTCTATCGAAAATATTTTTGTCACTAGAAAAAGGTAAAACAAGAGGAATTTTTATTTACGCACTTTACTAACTTATTTTATTAAATACCAGTACACTCAATACATACCCCACCAAGGGTAATAAAACCTGTAATCCAAATATCAATGGGTTTTTGCTTGGGCCATAAGATGTACCCCACAACACGGTAAGAAGTTATTATATAACACTGTTAGTATTTAAAAAATGTCGAAATACTTCATTAGCTTAAAAGCACTTCTTATATTCTTAAAAGTAACAACATTGTTTACATTTTTGTACATTTATTTTTGCCATACAAATATCTATGTATTTACTTCTTATCGCTTTTACATCCCCGAGTGGTGTTTCTACTTAAAATATCTTTACTGCAAAAATTCCCAACAAATTTGCAGGTAAGGTTTTAACAACCTCATAAATTCGCCTTAATACTAAAGACACTCAATCTTTCCCCTAAACGTTGGCTCATGAATTTTGTCGCGATAAAAACCCTTGGCGAATTAGGCCGTATAAATTATATTAAACCAATTTCATAAAAAATAAATAAGGAATTAGAATAATTTTGCCATTTGATTATTGGATGTATTTACTAAAATAAATAAAGATTTGAACACATACAATGAAATGTGACTGAGTGTGAGAAAGAAAAGGGATTAATAATTACATAGAGTCACAGAGAATGTACAATACTTGAGATAATAACTTTCCATTTTCAGTTTGCAATAATTCTTGTTGGCTGATTTAATTACAAATACAAAATTTCAAACTTTCACGTTAAATGTAGGACAAATAAAAATGATAAGATACAGGGCTAGCATCTGGACTTTGCATGTTGCATGTCTTAACGTTGCTGTAGACTTATTATCTTGCTTTTGTGCAAATTTGAATGCTTTTACACAGAATTAGTAAACATAGTGGTTTTTCTCACCTGTATTAAATATGTGCCTTATTTAATGAAGTTAAGAAAAGTAAATGGAATACAGCATATTGGCCTGTAAGTGAATAATATGTAAAATAACTTTTTTATAAAGACGATAGTGTATTAATAAAACTTATTTTAACAGAGCTCTTGTCTATGTTTCTGAAATTAAAATTTCTAGAAGGAAAACTAGTATAGCCATAACTTATAACTTTTAGGAAAATGGACAGATTAAAAAAGGGAATGAGATAATTCGGAAAACACTACTGTTAGCACTAAAATCAAGGAGTTTTGCAGTTCATAACTGAGAATTCGTTTTGCAGAAAAAGTTAGAACCTTATTTTGCACGAGTACAAATTTTATTTTTACCTATAACCAGAAATCAATTAATGACTGTTTAGCAGATGAGAGAAGAGCTGCAGTATCTAATGTATTGTACAGGCGCGGCCCGTGAGTTTTTTTTACAGGTGGGACAAATTTTGTGGGCAACTACTGATATCAACGTAACAAGCAAAATACCCTTCTTTAATCAAGCAAAGTTTTTTAATAATGTGCCTATTTCTCCCAAGAAATTATTTAACTACAAATAAACACCGCAAAATACAAAATACTAAAATTGCATTGTCGTTATGACCTTTTTTAAATTACATGCCAACAGTTTCTTGCACCATTAAAGCCATTGTTAACACAACTATTCAAGTACTAGTACTACACTACTACACAGAGGACACAACACAAATATCAAATTATATCCAAAAACATATTACACAAAAAATTAGGAAAGCTGAAACACCACCTAAACTAATAATAAGTGCCGGCGCGACGTAATGAAATGTAAACCAAAGTTTATGGAAACACAATGCGCAATGATTGATGGCCTCTTCTTACAAAACATAGACGATTTTGTTTTTAAGTTCCTAACGCGCGTATGTTTGTTTCTCTCTTAGTTTAAATGCATTTATATAGTTTTCTATTTCCATATAAATCTGTGAAGTCAATTTAAAATACCGAGCCCGGAGCACGCTTGGCTCGATTCTTCATTGGGGGGTTGTCGCATGGAACTTGCACTTTTTTGAAAGAAAAGATAATTATTTTTTGGTTTTAAAAATAAATTAGTAGGTCAATCATTGAAAATAAATTATTATATGGGTCATTGACCAAAAGACCTTATGGACAAGCCGCACCTAGTATTGTAGCGACAGGGGTCATTAGACTCGGAGTAGTTTTATGTTATTTCGACCATGAAGAATCTTTTGTAAATACCCTATAAGAATTTACCCATCAGTTCTTAGACTTTTCGCGAAGTTCAAAATTCAATTCAAAATTTTCCTGGTGACGTCAGTGTTAGGCACAGTCGCCAAGTAACAGAATCTGCAGGATTTGTCATCAGTTTTCACATTTTCTTGTGATAATGTCTTCAAGGGCCGTGTCCTCTAAGAAAGCAGGTAACCAATCCGTCGTAGTATAGTCAGGTAGGTAGTAATTTTGTTTGCATGTGTTGTCCTGGTGCATTCCCTCAGCTATTATCTGTTGTTTTCCTCAGGCTTTTTAGAAAGTCATTGAAAAGGCTAAGATCCATGGAACTATTTGTGGTATACTAGGTTACCACCTTTAGCCTGGAAGTGTTGAGAGTAAGCCTTTCTAATAAGTGATAACAATAGTGAAGAACGTGTCATGGTCTACATCGCCCAAGGCCAAACTTTTTTATTGGACATGAGGTTTAATAAATTTCTTTAAAGAAATTCTTTTTCAATAGGTCCAATATGGGTGGACTAGCGTGGCGGTCGACTCAATATCCAGATGTACAAAAATTATAATACTCCTGTAGAATTATTGTCATAAGAGTCAGACATAATAAATGTTCGCATAATGTTGTCCATACGTTTACATAAACTTCTCTATTTAAGATTGAACAACAATAGGGGCAATATACACATAAATCCGAAATATATATATATATATATATATATATATATATATATATATATATATATATATATATATATATATATATATATATATATATATTTATTTTGGTTTTTATTAGGAAATAAAAAGATTTTTATTACAAATTTTCATACAAAATTCAAAACTTGCAAAACGTAATCCTGTTGGTTGTGACGTCATATGAAATGTATATGAAAGTGCTATTATGGCTGGTGTACTGTAAATTGGAGTGCTAATTCACTTTCTTGATTATTTTTCGAATACTAGGAGATCTTGTGCATAAGAAACATTACATTTGATTAAGAACACTGTTCATCAATGACCACAAGTATAATCGAACAATTTGTCGACTACCAAACCTATTCCATTTAATTTGTTATCGATAATTTATGACGACTGCTAATTTTTTTACAGATCCTGACTTTACAGAAATTAAAGGAGGAAAAGCCTTAATGTAATTGTTTAAGATATTATATTAACTATTATGTGGCAATAGGCTCAAATACGATTTTTCTTTTAATTTTTGTTACGTTATACTTTGACAGTGGCATTTACGTATTACTACTATATAGCGAACGACGAAAAAATGATGAAGCAACGACGTAGCCTTTGGAAACAATTGCTAATCAGTCACATGCCGTACTAAATATCCCTCATAAACAACAACGTGATTTGCCCAGCCAGTGAACTCAATACTACGTACCGCCCAGCTAATCAAAACATGAAATATGACAACATTGCCGCTCGCGCCTGTCATATTCAAAAGTTCACATTTGAATCTGACAAGCCTTCGATTTCGCCGTAGCGCTATTTTGTGAATAATCTAATAATTTTTAATTTAATTTATTATACAATATTGAGATAGACTTAATTATATTTTAGATAGAAAATGAGATCTTGTTTCGCATGTCGACGGTCAGTTGAGAAAGTCATTTTGAAAAGGTAGGTAATTAAGTATTTAAGAAGATTTCGATTTTAGTTATAATGTATTATATGAAAATTCATAATTACAATAAATTATACTTACCTATTTTGAGTTTTAATTCGAGCTTAAATAATGTGTTTTTTTTTAGATTTCCAAACGATGCCTCGCTTTATTTACATACTGTTCTTACCCGTTTGCCCCAAAATCTCAAATTGTTATTAAAAATGATGTCTTCACTCTTCATTGTACATTCTTGTGAAGACTATCCGCCGCTGAAACTACAAGTAATTTGTTCCCTTCTTGCTGCTTAAAACTGGCATTATCGGTACATTAGCTATGTTATTGTCGTAAGAAGGATAATAATTAACTTTTAATCTACTTTTAATAATAATAATAATAAATACATTTATTATTATTATTTATTTCACAAATAAAAACACATTGTTCTTTACTATTGAAAGGTAAAAAGACGAAAAGGAAACCGACAAGATCACATTTTAAACTGCTGTCAGAACTGACGGTGACAGTTCCATCAAAAGTTCTGGTACATCACGTGGTAAAACACCAAACAAAAGAATATTCTATCTTTGCTTCAAATTTTAACAACGGGTAGATTGGATGCTAACAATATAGTAGTAATACGTATATGGACAGTGGTAAATCATAACCTCAACATTTGCGTTTAATCCTTCGATAGGATTCATTATACCATAAAAATAAATGTATAGCAAAATATGCTTACTCGAGTTTGACGATAATAACATTGAATGAAATTTATATACAATTTTTAATTAACTTGGCACTACTTTCTTTTGATTTAGGCTATTCTTGTCACGTGAAAAAAAAGGTTATTTGGGGCACTTGCCGAAGTATTTTTGCATATTGGCACAACAATAATACTCATAGGGTAGTTTCTTTAGAAATTTCATTGTTCAATAAAAATAATTACTCACAAATTACACTATAATCAATAAAGGTCCTCTATGCAAACAAATATGTATACCTATCTATTTACATCATGGATAAATGATTTTGGTTGGGTATGGTGAGTATAAGCAACTCAATATACGCTCGATGGTAAGTTTTTAAACTTAATTTTTTGCTCCTAAGTTTTGAGAGTCATGTGAATAAATGTAGTAAACAATAGGATCGATCACATGCATGTCAAGAATTCTAAACAAAAAGTTAATCAAGATTGATTTAAAAACTTAGCCCAGACAGATATCATCTAACGTCACTTAACGGCCCGTGAAAATGGCGATTTCTTAAATTGGAATAAATTAAACTGAAAAGAAAACATTTCTTTTTAGTTAAGTTATCACTTATAATATCCCTAGTGCCTAAATTATTACCGAAAATTTTTCCGAGGTGGCAAATATTTTGAAAACTATTTAATATAATTCTTAAAATCTTAAAATATTTGCGAATGAGGAAAAGTTCCGGTAATTAATCTAAGCTCGCGGGATATTCGGAAAGAAAATTTCGGACCTAGCAAGATTTTAAAGATATTTTAACAAAATTAAAATTTTTTATCAGTACAAAAATATGTGCATAACAAAACAGCAATTTTTTTACTGAAATTAAATGACATTTTCAAACTTTAGTGAAATACAGTTTATATCAATTACTTTTTTTATTAACTTTAAGCTACTAATATTGGTGAACACTTATTTTTGATAATCATTCCGAAGCGCTACAAGATTATATGCATAATAAAGTACTCAATTTCTTAGCGGAATAAAATGATGTTTTCAAACTTTAGTTAAATACAACTTTTATAAATAACTTAAAGACATCTTATATTTGGATTTTTTATTAACTTTATTAACTAATGTCGTTGGAAAATCATTTACTTTTGATAATCCTGAGGCACTACAAGATTATTGAATAATAAAATATCAAATTTCTTACCGAAATAAAATGACATTTTTCAACTTTACTTAAATTATGAATCACTTAACGACATCCTATTCATTTTTTATTAACTTTAATCTACTAATATCGGTGGACCATCATCTACTTTCAGGCGCGGATCTAGGTTTTCGGTCGGGGGGGGGGGGGGGGGGGTCAATTTTTATGAAAGTTACCTATCTTCCAGGACATTTTTTCTGATTTTGTGATTTGCGTGCGGATGAAACAAAAAATTGGGTGAAAATTGTGGAATTTGTGATGGATTAAGCAATCCATCACCCTTAGGCTCACGGGGTGGGGCAATTGCACTCATCCCCCCCCCCCCCCCCCTTGTATCCACGCCTGTTTACTTTTAATAATCATTCCGAAGCACTACAAGATTACATGCATAATAAAGTACCAAATTCCTTAGCGGAATAACACGACGTTTTCCAACTTTAGTTAAGTAAAACTTTTATAAATAACTTAAAGACATCTTGTATTTCTGCCTTTTATTAATTTTAGTCCATTAATATCGGTGGAACAATATTTACTTTTGATAATTATTAATATATTTGTGTACCAAATATGCTTCTTTCGGTCGACAAATAACTTTAATTTTAGACACTCCGATTCCCGCGTCCGTATTTTGACATTTAAAATGACAGAAAAATTTCCAATGTAATTTTGCCGGAAGCTCAAGCAAGATGAATATTTTCGGAAATTTTTCTCGTTGCCATGGAAACGATCCAAAATAAAAGCTTGTGGTTGGTTAGAAAAAGTGGGTGCGAAATTTTCTGCAAAATAATATTTTTAGGTTCGTAATAACGTGCTTAAATGATTTATGCAATAAGAAAACACATGCATGTTCCCTAATAAATCACAAAATGAAACAATTACGAAAATTTAACTATTATTTTAATTATCAACAAGTATTATATTGTATTTCCATGTAAATCGCCAAGGTTGGCTTCGTAAATTAAATTTACAAGTATACTTTATACTAAATTGTACGTAACCAAGTACGCTATTATTTCTATTCTATTATGCCGAGGGCTCCTTGAAATAATTTCGACTTTACCGTTATAACTTCTCGTTTCGAAGCGGGTTGTGTGCCTTGGAAACTGGTGTGTCGGCGAAATCTTACGCTGTTCCGTTCTGATTTTATTTTATCCGAGAGCTTGCTTTATTTTTATTAAGTTACTAGAACGAACAAGTTACGTAGAATAATATATACAATGCGTCTCAAAGGCCTTGCGTACAGATAGTCTTATTCCTTTTCTTTTATTTATTCTGTTTGTTCCTTTTCCGAATATTGTAAATCAGCGAGAATTGAAAACAACCGAAGCGCAAACATGGAACTCTATATCCACAATGCTGTTACATGGGACTTTTTCATCAAAAAGAAAAAAAGAAAAAAGGACACTGCCTCTAATTACATTGTCTGGCAGGAGTTTAATAAAATAAAGTAAATATTTCAGTTCTTAGGGACCACAGCCTTTGCTGGATTTCGAGGGCACAAATAAAGTAATAAAGTCTCATTACTCAAATTTCTTTTTGATCCATCTAAAAATTTATAAAACAGTAAAATTTTATTAGCAAATTTTAAAAAGTCATCTGTCTCTAGACATATAAAATATTTGTTAGCTTTATGTGTGAATAAGGAATTATGAGGTTTCCAGTAATTTCCGACTCGGAATATTCCAACGAAATGAAATCCAGCAGACTGCTTGCCGCTGTTAAAGAAACTTGAATTTCGTCGACCCCCAAGGTAAATTGTAATTGATTTGGCGTCGAAATAGTTACTTCAATTACAGTCAATTAAAAAAGTAAACGAAAAATTATGTAATAGTAAAAATTACTGGCACTGAACAATTATCATTTTGCAAATAATACAAATACATTTTTATTCGTACTTTATATTTACTTTATGTGTTACGATATTTTAATGTAAATAGTATTATGGATTCAGTCTGAATTAGGGGAACTAATACCAAATACTACCAAACTCCGCCTTTAGCTTGTGGTTAAATCCTATCCCTAATATTTCTAAATCTCAGAACCACACAATAATTCTCTCGCTAGTTATTAAACCCACGGAGTTATACATATTTCAAAGTTTTACGAGTTAAATACGCCCTTCGTTAACTAAACTAGTACGAGAATGTGTATTTTTGATAAAGACAGAACAACAAGAAATATGCACATATTTTTTTATCGCATAAATCGTTTAAGGAAGTCATTACAAATACAAAAAAATTATTTTGAAGAAAATTACTAGAATAATTTAGCAACAAAAAATGTTTACTTTGCGGTATAATTTATTACAATTTAAAAAGCAGCCTTGTTCTTAATGAATATTGCCGTCAGGAGATCCGAAAAAATAAGTGTCAATCGACATGTTAACGTGAAGCTTAACCTAAAGTCGAACAGGTTTGTTTTTCTCGGAAACAGTCAGAGGGGGAGCAATCAAATTTCCTGGGTTAATAGAGGAATAGTTTAACTAGCTTTGGTAAAAAATTCAGTTATACAGGATGTTTCTTTTCGGAGCTATTAAACGTCAAAGTCGAAATTTCCGCGATTTCCGTTGAAATCGAGTACAGGTCGCAAAAGTGAATTAAATTGATGTAAATTTTCGGAGGTTGTAGAGGACTCGAAGCTTCAGAACTGTATTAAAACTGGCGAGGATCGAAAAATGGCAAGTAATTCTTTTGAATTTTTTTAGGTTGAAAAACGCCATTTCAAGATCCCCTCTTTAGTACCTTATAACTTGAAAACAAAACGTCGGATCGAAAAACGGATTGAAACTTTAAAATCTTAAATTCCTTCTTTTTGCAATACATTTACCTTAGCTAGACTCACTGGAAATTCGATATATTTGGGAAAAACTGGAAATTTCGCTTTTTGACCCAAATATTTCACGGTTTTTAATTTGTTGTGGGTTCAAATTAAAATCCCATATACGTTATCGGAAAGAGTTCGTCGAAATACATGATATCCATATTTTTAGTTTCTTCATTCTTTATAGGAAGGGAGCAATCGCCGATTAAATTTCGGTTTTTTCCTTCTTTTGCCGTCGACATCGGAATATTTGAATCACTCTGTATTTTTTCCTAACTAATTTTTTCAACATTATCCTATAAAGGGATAATCAAACTTTAAAATGAATACAGAATGGGTCATTCAGGAGCCTATTTAAGGGGTAAAAACTGAAGTGTCTTGATTTAACCGACAGTATTCCACACTATTTTCCTTATTTAGTGATTCTTTTTGAGTTTTTTATCCGTTAATTATCTAGGAACACTTCCCACTAATTTAAATCGCTTATTTTTTCGTTAAAGTTATAAATAAGTGGGTTTATTTGCATCGGGGACATACAAAATGTGAAATTTTTTAAATGTCCGAATTTTCGAAGATGGTCATGAAAAAAAAATTGCAGTTTATTTACTCGAAATTGCTAAGATATGATGTGTAAAAATTTCGCAAAAATGCCAGTTTTTGTTGCAAAATTATAAGGTTTCTGGACCGATTTCGACTTGAAATATATATGAATAAGATTTTAGGAACCTTCTACTTTAAGTGCAGAGATATTTCATTAGATGAGTTACGCATTAAATGCCATTTTTATTAATATTTCCATAACCCTACAACACTGGAATTCGTCATGTGCTCATGATAAGTCATAAATTCACTTTTGACGACACAGTCAATGGGATCACGTTTTACAAGTTTCGAAATTCGCCTGAATATTTGCAGTATAAAATCCTTGTTTTTTTGTTAATAAAGGCCAAAATAAATGGATACCAGCAACTGCCATAAACATTCAATTTATGTAGAGAATATAAAAAAATATATTTTAGACTTATTTGGGTTGTATGCGTATTCCCTATTGTTACACAGGAGGCAAGTTAGATCTGGAGAGTCGAAATAAGCAAAAAAAAATATGCAGTTTATGAAACTAATCGGAATGGGCCCCTAATGGTGTCCAGATGAATGTATAAAACTCTTTATACAAATATATTGTTGCTAATTTATTTAGTAACATTTTATTGCAAGGAAGTCGTTTTTTATCATGTTTTTTTTTTCGGTTTTTCCGTCATATCTCAGTTATTTATTAAAACATTGGAACGCCGTTCGCACCACCGGAAAAGTGAGAAATTCTATACAATTTTGCAACTGAGCACTTTTGTCTACGACCCATAGATTCGTCCGTATTTAATAAATAAAAAACCGCTCAAAAAGTACGTGCGAGCGCGCACCGGATGCAGCCGTAAATACTCATAAGCGTCGTGCGCTATAAACAAATGCTTGTAACTTTTTATTAATTAAAGATTTTTGAATTAATCAAAATTGCACGTATATCAATAATCGCCAAGACAATCAGTTAATCATATTTTGAAAGTATTTCGAATGTTTGAATTTTCGATGTTCTTGTTTAGTGTGAAATTTTCCACTTTGTTCATACAAATTGGTGTACTTAAAAATAAATTTAAAAAATTAAAAAGTAAGTATTGTAATCTGCCTGAGACCGCTATATACGAATTCTATGAGGGGTATATCTTCTTATTTTTTTGTTACGGCAAATTTTCAGTTGTCTGTTTTACGAAAAATGCATTTGCGCGTGTTCGCCGTTTAGGGAAACCAATCCTTATTTTTTGTAATTTTTTAATTTTAAAAATACCACAGTAGTTATCAGTGAGGTGAAATATTTACTTTCAGATGGTGTGATTGGTTTTACAAAAACTTAAATTTTTCGGTGAGTTTTATTGGCATAACGTTGAAGTTATCTGGAAAAAGATGAAAGTATCGCTTTAAAGAAATTGTTATAAAAAGATAATGAAAAAGATAGTGAAAAAAGGTAATCTTCTGAAACTTGGTAAAGTTGTAGATAAATGTTTCTTCTATTATTGACACTTAACCATAAATATGATTTTAAGATATTTTCATAAATTTCTTTTCATGGTTTTTCATATGTCAGACCTAAACCAGAATAGATACCGGAAATTCAAACATTCGAAAACTTTTAAAATATGATTAATTGATTGTCTTGGCGATATGTGCTATTTATCCAAATATCTTTAATTGATTAAAAGTTATGAGCATTTGTTTATCGTGCGACTCTACTGCGCATATACCGCTGCATCCGCTGCGCGCTCGCGCGCGTACTTTTTGAGCGGTTTTTAATGTTTTCTCACCTTTCCGATGGTTCCACTATTTTAATAACTAGCTGAGATATGACGGCAAAATCCAAAAAAGACAAAAAAAACTACTTTTTTGCAATAAATTGGTAATAAAAAAATAGCAAAAAATATTTTTACAAAGAGTTTCATATGTTCATCTGAACGCCTTAAGGAATCCATTCTAATTGGTTTCATCCATTGCATAATTATTTTTCTTATTTCGACTCTCCAGATCTAAATGGCCGCCTCTATTAATGAATGTGGAATATTATAGACTAAGAGGTAGCAACACACAATGATGGATTTAGGTGACCATAATTATTCTTAGAGGCTCTGTGCAACAAAACATAACTTTTCTATTATTTTAGATTGTTTGTGCAGAAGGGTTTAACTTCATTTGAAATTTAACCCAACCCATTTCATCAAAAAGGTGAAACTTGAAATTGCTTACTAATAATAACTAACAATATTGTCTTCCTACTTGATAAATATCAATATTGTTTTTAACCAACATTAACCAATATTCTAAGAACCTACGCTGTAGATATGATAATTTACACAAAACATTTTCACGCCAGGACATAAATGACAAGTTATATTAGGTATTAATTTGAAATTTAAAAACAGGAAAAATCTCTTAATAACTTTAATTATAGCCAAATTTGGTACTATTCTATCTATACTATTATGTAAACTAAAGCAAATCAAAATCGCATTTGCCCCTCAAAACTGCCAATTGGAAAGAAAAAATAAATGAATACATCGACTTTATTTCTTTTACGAATTTTAAATAAGAAATTTTTTTGTGTTTTAACAGGCTAGAAGGGGATGGGAATATATTTACTTTTTATTCCAAATTTATTAAGAAAAGAGCAATTGAAGTCTGAACTTTCGACAATAATAGAACTAAAATTCCAAGATAAAAATCATTTGGAAACCAAGTCAATCGCTGAAATATTAGAATAACTCATAAGTCATCAATGATTTATTAAAAATGACAGGACAAAACTTGTGATCAACTAACTGATCAACTAGAATACTTTAATTTAGACCCGTTCTAAATCTTAGACCATTTCGGTAGCCGTAAGTTTTTTGATTTTGTTGAGGTATAATAAAGTAAAACAGTATATTATAGTGGATTGACAAACAACAAAATATCAATTTTAATAATAAAATAATTTAGTAAAAAGGCGTGAATTAAAAAATCCCCCATACATGGAGGAGCCGAACTGATAAGACCAAACTTAAACAGTTTTGCCTGGCCGATGCGTAGCGGCGCGCGTCTACCAGGAAAGGACATGTACAATGGACAAGAAGTTTACACCGCGACAGTATAAAAGTGAAAAAGAACCCCAGGGGGGCAAAAAGTGGCTTGAGTGAAGAGAAAACCACCCGCATACATCCGGTCAAAACAAAATGTGCGCCTTGAGACCAAATCGTACATACACGGTAAGTTTTACATCCGGTTATGCTGATCTCCACATATGTGGGGGCCTGAACATAGCCAGTTCTATTAAATATTTGTCATTATTTTGTTGTACGGAAATGCCTAATACCAGACACTGATACAACTTTTTCAGAAAAAAATAAAAGGGATCTTCAGGGTGTGGCACAACTCAACTGAAAAAAAATCATTGGCGATTCTTTTGTCAAAAATAAAAAAAAAGTTTCCAAGATTAAAAATTCCAAGGTTAAAAATTTTCTAATTTTATTTTGATTTTTCTGATTTATGTTTAAATTCCGGACATATGTCGTAGGCAGAATGCAAATTTAGGCTATTTATAAACTCCCTAGGCATTTTAGAAAAAGCCGGCAAAACGCGAGCATAAAATGCATTTTTCGTTATGACTAAAACAAATTCAGGCAAATTGATAAATGCCGGCAAAACAAGAACAGAAGAATATATATCGCGTTGTGACTGATTATTTTTAGGCATTTTACAATTTGCCAAAAACGGTCCCGTCAAAACGTGAAAATAAAATGGAAAATACTATTAAGTATTGAGAATAATATTTTCTGCCACCTAAGTTCAGTTTTGTCACTAATCTGCAATGCCCTAATTATACGGACGTAGAAAGGTTTTTTATGCGAACGGTGGAGCGGAGGGCACCCTAAGGTCGGAACAGGGTTAGCACCTGGTTAGGGGCCCTGACCAGTCTCTTTCCTCGCAGGCGAAGAGGGATCGGTGCGCCAGGGTGTTGGTTGGGGTCCTCTTCGGCTGTGTTGATGTGCACGTCTTCGCGTGCAAAAGTCGACTAGTTTAATATTCACATTTTGACGGCACCGTTTTTGGCAAATTGTAAAATGCTTAAAAATAATCAGTCACAACGTGATATATATTCTTCTGTTCTTGTTTTGCCGGCATTTATCAATTTGCCTGAATTGGTGTTAGTCATAACGAAAAATGCATTTTATGCTCGCGTTTTGCCGGCTTTTTATAAAATGCCTAGGAAGTTTATAAAAAGCCTAAATTTGCATTCCGCCTACGACATATACATTAACTTTTGAAATAATAATATCTTCAAAGACCCGCGATTTTTCCTGTTTTATTCCTCTATTTTGTGGTATCTTGGATTCTTCCAATATTTTGTATTGTTTGGAAGACATTTTGGTCAAATATGACTTAAAGCTATACTAAATTTTTAATATGGTCTATCGGCTTTTTACTCTCGATTAATCAAGTTTGATGCATTGGATTGTAACTCCTTAAAAATCATCTTATTATTTCCAAAGGCTATAAGGGTTATTCCATAGGTACTCTAAATGTCGTAGGTATGCACGACATTTTCAGGAACTGTCTTTGAAAAATTTTAAATTAAAAAATTAGAATGCAATTAAAGTTTTATCATCCTTTACCTCTCAAAATGACGCTTTTCTGACCAAATTTAATGGGAACTTTTTCTAACTATCGTGAAAGCAATTGCTAAAATCTTGTCGGCAAAGTCTTACAACATCCTGTAAATCAGAATACTGTTAAAATTTGCAATATATAAACCTTGGAGAAGAATATGGCTATAAACAGGACTTAATGTCATTCAAGCAGGTGAACCAAACAAAAAAAAAATACTTGAGTTCTAAGAAAAGTCGGTAAGTTCGTTGAGCAATTACAACAACATATTGGTAAAACAAAATTTTGGCTGGTTTATGAAAATTAACTTGTGTTTGATCTGTAATTTAAACATTAATGACCAGATTTTCAAACGACCTGTCTAATTTAACAACCAAAAGTTTTAAACTGTAAGAATAAGACAAAACTAAGTTTTGTACTATGAGTTTTTTTCGCAAATTTATAAAGAAAATGACATTTTAGTATGTAGTTTCCATAATAATAGAACAAATTCATTTTAGCACTCCGTTCCAACATGAAAATCATCGGAAACCAAACCAGTCGCTAAAATATTAGAATAACTCATAAGTTTTTAATGACGACTTATTAACAATGACAGGACATAAACCTCTCAAAATCTAATTGATTAACTAGATAGAAGATCTTGATTTAAACCAGTAATAAATCTTTAACATTTTTTGTGAATCTGAACGTATAAGTTTCCATTGTGGTAAATTTTACTAAATTTAATTAATATACCACTTTATCTTTCTATTTTATCTTTTATTGACTTCCATAAAATATCAGTTTTGTCACCACCCCTCGTAAAAGCGGTTTGTGTACATGGTGTGGTTGCCGTATCTTACACTTATCTTATTTTGCCTATGTAACTTGAAAGGAGTAAACTAAGTAGGATGGGAAAGTTTAAGATAACCCGCTATCTAATTTTATGCTTAGTTAACTTAATAGACTTGACGGAAAATGAAGGAATTTTCTTTCTAATGTGTTGTTTGGTCTATGTTGGTTTAACTGAGTTTTTTTTTTGGATTTTGATTTTTGGTGTTTAAAAGATTGTTTTCATTGGCAATAGTTATACTTGCAAAATTACTTACAGCTTCATGTATAATGATTATGAATTAACAGTACTATTCGACACTCAATACTACTATTTTGTGTTATTGTAACTTTCTTGTTGCACAGTTATTTACTACAAAGAACCAAATACTTCTTCATATGGACACATAAAAAAGCCAGATAATTCATTACAGAAATTAAAATTTTATTTTGCACTTTTCCTTTAAAACCTCTCGACGCAAAAATTCGACAACCGTATCGAATTAGCGGACCGAGGTTCTAAACAACAAGTTAAAATAAAGTTCTGATTTCCTAATGAATTATCATATGCTTCTTTAATGCATCTACGCACCGGACAAACATTACTTTCTTTAGAGCAAATAACTGAGCCGCAACAATGGCACATGGCAACATGGCTTTGCCTTTAGGTTCTTTCAATGACAGTTTGGCTTCGTAATTTACGCAGCAAACTTGACTAGATCTTGCCTTAAAAGCTATCCGAAATTGCCCTCTTAATGTGCTTGCTGTTAAATAATAATTTGGACTTCAGCTTTTGAAGTGTTATGGGCCCACCCAAGATAGATCAATAAAGTTCTTACTTCTTTTTGAAGTGCTTACAGCGCGAGAATTTTTTGGGTCAAAATAAATCAGAAAAGTAGTGATTGCTGTACCAAGATCACTATAAAGATGATATTAGTGTTACATAGACTTATCTGTGCGCTTTGATTGTAATATATTTTAGATTTATTTAACAATGATGCTTACTGTTCATATAAAATTTGATCACTTTATAATATTCGTTAAAACAAATAGATTAGTACAGAAGTACAGAACTCAACAGAAGTGAAACATTAATTAATTTTTAATAATTACCTTATTATTCCAGTTTAGACATTAGTGTGTGACATAGATTGCTTATATTAGAATGTTTAATATAATATATTTTTTGGTAGTATATTGTGTGTAATTTGTGCTTAAAATACCTTTGTGAAAAAAAGTGTTAGCTTACACATTTGCTGCATAAATACCTATTGTCTGGTATAGCAGATTGCAGAAATATTTAAGCAAAATAGCTTAGTTACTGGAAGATTTATTTCGTAAGAGAAATATGGTTTATGAATAATCTGAAACTGTTGTATGTCAAATTGGTCAGTTGTGGTTAATAAATCCATGCATTTAAATCACAGTTTAAATGTTTCTTAATGAATTTTCTTCAATAACTAGCACGGCTGTAAATTATTTGCTCACGGCTCTGTGCGTTCAGCGTTTTGAAGTTGAACCTTAAAACTATTCACTTGGAGACGATATTTCATTTGCTAAATGTCCATCTGATAGAAGCTATTTTTACGTCTTATCATATTAATTCTCACACTAGTTTCTCATGTTGTAAAAAAATTTACCCTTATCGCCGTTTGGTGTGCTCTTTACATGCAAAATTGTATTTTATATGATCGATGACGAAGTTCTTCAACAATCGTCGGGCGTCTAAACCAACCAAGCGTAAAATTAGATATAACTAGTTGCCTTAGCCTTTTCCATCTTAGTTTGTTAACTTTATATAAGTAGAACTTACATAACAGAAGATATATGTGAGATAGCCCAGGATACTACGCCACATCAGTTTTCTAGGCAAACAAAACGCTTTGAAACGACGAGTTACTACGGTGAATACGAAATTACTTTAAGGAATTCTACGCATAATATAAATGTAGCAGTAAGGGTACTTGGTTTAATATTTTCAGGAATATTTAGTAATACGTTTAGTTTTGACGATAGTTTAAGATGAACAAGGGCGACAAGACGATGAAATAACTGATAAAATATATCCACTAAAATCTGCCAGTTTAAATTTAGATCCTCTAGTTGATCAGTTAGGCTTTAAAAAAGTTAGAGATATTGTACAGTTTCTGCAAGTTGCTTGTTTTTTAAGTGATTTTTGTCTCGGAACAAGCGGATTTAGTTCTATTATTACGAAGAGTTAAAACTTAAGATTTTCTTTCCCTAGAAAATCATAGCCCTTGGGATTATACCTTGTTAAAATATTTAGGCTTTTTTTGGTGCTCCAAGATGAAAACACCATTCAGTGCTTTTATCTGGCAAAGTGAAGATTCTTAAAGACGCCTCGTGCAATTTAAGGTGGCTTTTCGGAAAGCTTTTCCATTTTGTCACGGTTTAATCTTAAGAACTATGATTTCCTGAATGACTAGGGTTACCATAAATCATTTGGATCATATCAGGACACAAGAATGGGGGTCAATTACCAAAACATAAAAACAACTATATTAGGAACGAAAATCTTTATTACTACTGATATTCCTTAAAACTAAATTAAAAAAATATTTATTATTTACCGGTTTTATATGTCTCCGATGACATGATTTTCTTTAGAACATCTTTTCGATCTTTGATGTACTATAAAATTCTGCACATGATAATTTAAAGTTATACTGGCATTGAAAAATAGCCTTAACGGACTCTGCTAATAATAGATCTCTTTCTTCTGACCGCTGGATGAACATTAAGGAAAAAATCGTTTCATAATTTGCATAGTACGCATGGATTGTGAACAGGTATTCACATATTTTAAGTAACTCCGATTTCTCATCTAGATGTTCTGTGCCTTTTCAGAAATTTAAACATCTTCCTTCAATCGAACTATTTTTCCACTCTTCTAAAGAGTTTTTTTCTTCCATAAATTTCTTAAGGTATAAATACTGTTAAAAAGAATGATCTAATCTCCTAGAATTATTATCAGACTGTTCGATTTAAGATAAATAATTATTGTTTCTTTCAGCTTTTTCTATCCTGGGATTTCAGACAGCGACATCCAGTTAAAAACGTTAAATTTTGAAATGACTTGGACCATTAATAGTAACCGCTAGACGTCAAGTGAACTGGTTTCCAAAGAATACCGACGCGACGCTATGCACAAATCCGCAAGATAGAGCACCACGCTATTATAGTGTGTTATACCTACATAAAAGCATGGACTAAGTAATACCTAGACGAACACCAACGAAAAGCGGGTCTCCCTTGAGACATTTGGTGGGTTTACTGTTTTATGGTTTAAAAATTTGTTTGTCTACCATTATATAAATATGTATACTATGTATCTACATGTATATCAAATGGTGGACAAACACACTTTTGAACCATGAACCAGTAAACCGACCACATGTCTCAAGGGAGACCGGCTTTTCGGTGTATTCGAGTGTCTGTCTATGATACTCTTTATAGTATCTGATAAAAACTTTGTTTTTAAAAACCTTTCAAAATCATTTTTGTTGGTACATGTGCCTTTTAAACCTTGATAGCGTCGATCAGGACTTTTAATACCTTTGTCGGTACGTCGGGACATGAACTTTAATAATAACGGTGACAGTCCCGATATATCGGGACGGTTGGCAACCCTACGACTCAAATAAAGATGTTCTGTCTATGTTACTCTTTTATCCTCGTATACATTTTCAAAACAGCTTTAAAATTAATTTATAGTATAAGCTTATTATTTGACTTATTTAAAGACCTTGATTGTCAAGTTCATTCCCCCTTTGTCTGTTCCTATAGAACAACAAGAGGCGCATCACATATGCATTCCTTGATTGTCCAGCTACGAAAACATACAACATCCCACTATTCTTGCTCATTCATCTAGGCTCTCCGGATTACAAATTGTCTGCAGAGATTTTTCCTTTTCCTTTCAACCTCCAATCCGTTAAATCCTGTATCAATAGATTACATGTTCCTTAAGGTACATTAGTACTGAGGTTTGTCTACGTGGGGGAAAAACTGTAATCCTGTAATCAAGCTATAAGGTTATAGCAAAAATTAGACAGGTATTATTTCTTAAGTAGTCTACTCTGTGGGCTAGACTAAAATTTCATGATTTAAGGTACAATTAAAAGTCATTTATAAAAATTAATTATTCCTCTGATATTTGTCCTAGTTGTCTTATTACAAATAATGTGAAAATATGGAAAAATTAAAAGCTTACCATCGTCGATAATGTCTATATGATGGTGACGGATTCACGCTAAAAAGAAATTTTTTTATTTGAATATCAATATTGAAGAAAGAAAAAAAAATGGTATTTAAAATACTCAAAATTTAAAAGTAACAAAAATCAAAAAAGTCTTGCAAGAAATTTGGTAATTTACCAGCAAAAAAATTACTTAATTAAACTACAAAGTAAACAATACTAATTATTGAGAACCATCTAGAGTTTCTCATTTTCAGTTTCAGTTCCCCAGTATTTAAGTAGGTATGATAAAACAAAATTAAACTTTATGGGCCTTTGATGATTAAAATGTTCAATAGGAAGATCATGCTTGAATGGGTGCATTGATATACCATGTGCCAGAAATAGGTCTCACTGTGTGTGGTTAAGTTTAAGTTAAATTAGGATGGTCACATTAAAGGAATACTGCGTAGCTTGGGAGATAAATACCTGCCTACGTCAAAATAATTTTGGTAACGTAACAAGTATATAATTTAAACCGTATCATAGTTTGGCCTCAATATCTTACTATAATTTAATTAATTATGTTAAAATTTATTGTTCTAATTTTAACATGAAAAATGTCATTAAACTGTCTGAAATTACGAAACGCTTAACTTTTCCTAATTGAGAAGAAATTAACTGACTAGGAAATAGAAATAGTTCACAACTGGAAAGACAGTAAATTCTTTCTACATTCAGTTCTAAAAAGTAATACCTTTTAAGTAGAATTAAAAAAATTACTTTTTAGATAAAAAGTAACAGTAAACTGTATTTTGATCATAGATCTACTGACTATATTGCACTATATTTTTACCTTACATGCTTATTAAATTTATTCAACAAAAATAACAGAATCGGCATGGTAATCAGTAAGTGCAGTAATTTAGTGAAATCATTAAACTTTCTTGTTAAAATGTATTTGTAGTAATGATATTAATATCAAGTAATAGTAATCTACGTTATAAGTCCGGTAGGTGACTTTACGGACGAGGCGACGCAGGAGCCGAGTCCGGAATAAAAAGGAGTACTGCAATAAGACCTAACGTTCGTGTATCGTATAATATTTTATTTCATACTGTCTTTATAATCCTTTTTAATGCGAATAAAAGGTTTTAATTATTGAAATTTAAAAAATATTAGTCGGCAATCTAATAATCGCATTACCTTAACGATGTTATAGCCATTGTTTTCCACAGCTAAGTATGATGACTCATTTGCGGCCGGTAAATCGAACATTACAGTATCAGATACCGTAATGTTCGATTTACCGGCCGCAAATGAGTCCGGGAAATAGTCATTTACCGGACAGTATAAAGTAAAAATATAATTTAATTTAAATGTATTACATTTAACATGACAAATGTCATACGTTTACAAATTGTGACAGTACGAAAAAAAAAAGAAACGAAGGTAAATGATACACACCAAAATTATTAAGTTGAATCTGTTAAACGAAGCCCTGAAAACAGTTTTTTGGATTAAGAAATAGGTATATATATTTATATATATATATATATATATACGAGTATATCTATATATATATATATATATATATATATATATATATATATATATATATATATATATATATATATATATACGAGTATATCTATATATATATATGTATATATATATATATATATATATATATATATATATATATATATATATATACACTTTGTCTTGAACAATAAAATTAATAACAACTTATGAGCAGTTTATAAACTAGACTTAAGTACGTATTTAAATTCGAGATTATAGTGGTAACTTCTCACAGGACGTTTGGTGACTTATCTGGAGCAATAGCGTGCTGGATAGTGGTGCTGATGGCATCGCGGTTTTGGTTCCAAATATCACTGAAGAATGTACGAATACGGATCATATTGCAATCAGCTGGTCTGCTATTTATACGAATTGCTCAAGAACAGTTTATAAAAACAGTAGAGTCAGGGTTCATAAAATAATATCGAGGTTTGATATGCAATTGTAGTGCATCTAGTTTCTTCTCCGGTTCACATAGCTATGGGTGAGATAGAACCTTGAGCAAAACTCTACATATGTATATGCTTTCGGAGACGCTTTTTATTTTGTTTTCTTGGCTGTTTGTTAACTTCTCTTTTTCAAATGTGTTCCATTTTGTCCCCTTCTTTTCCTCATATTGCCTTTCTTCGATTGTTCTTCGTTATAACACGACCTGTAGCAGAATTCGAAGTATTTTTTTACGGATTCGTATTTTGTTGACTTGCATCTTGTTGCTAAAGTACATCACTTGCTCCATCTTTGTACTAAATTGTTATCACTGCTATTTTTTATTGCCAATCATTGTTATTTTTTCATTTTGTTTTTAAATTAATACACTAGCGATTAAGGGTTCTGGATCCGATTAAAAATAATAATACATGTAGGACAAGAACACTGAATTATTTTAATTATTAAATTTAGCTTGTGTTTCTAAATTATGAAACGTACTCATATTAGATTGAACTAATTTGTTCAGGTCGTGTGTCAGTGCAAGGATAAAAATAATAGGCCAACCGTAGCCAGCTAATTAAGATTGTAGTCACATTTTCTGCCAAGAAAGTTGATTGTCTCATAACGCTCGAAGGCAACGTTCCCTTTAGCTCTCCAGTCTTATTAGGGTCAGAAGGAAGCTAGACAAATAATTCTCTTATCTTATGCTCTCTTGAGTTCTCCGTAATCCGTAAAAGTCGATTGATGAGAGAAAGGATAAAAAAAATGTTTTATAATCGTGATTTCATGGCTCATTCGCTTAATGGTTTATATCTAAAATTCAGTTGAGACTTAGATTAAATTTAACAGATGTTGTTTGGTTAGATGGCAAAGTTTGCTAAATCGGTAGGCTAACAAAGAGAAGAAATAAAAATAAATGCCTTTGCAAACTATAAAATTCTTAATTAAGAACATTTATTTAAGTATTTTTAAAAATATTAAAAAACGGATTGCATGCGGTTAAATACATTACAAACTGGCATCCTTTAAGAGTTTGGGTTCATGACTTCTAATTTTATTTAAATAGCGGCATCGCGTATTATTTTCAAACAGGGTCCCCTCATGGGGTACCGCATTCTAGTAAACTTCCTTGTTTTTGGTTTTTTGGTTAAAAGTTATTCTTAATAAAAAGCTTTGCTTATCGTCGGATGTCATAAACAGTGGCCAAAGTCATTCTCTTGTTTTAAAGCTTGTAAAAAAATGGTTCAACAAAGGTGTTCTGAAATTGAGACAAACCTTAAATACGTAGTTTAATCAATAAGAAAATTAAATAAAATGGAATATTAAAATTAATGTTTACTAAACGCACTCTAGTAAACATTCTTATTGTCGATTGAATAGGTGAATTAATTCTACAATGGATCAGTGGACTGGCCGTTGTGCTCGGTCACCTGACTCAATCACATTAATTTTTTTTATGAAGTTACTTGAAGCAAAGGATTACGACAATATTCACCTACTACAAGAAAGAACACCTGCGTACAAAAAATTTTAAAAACATTTTAAAACATAATTTTAAAGAAAATAAAACCTGTAAAATTCTGTTTATTGAACCATGTATTAAGGCTTCGCCTCTAGTTCGCAACAACTTTGTTAAATAATTTTTTTCACTTAAAAATAAATGTAGGTATTCTATTTAGGATTAGTTTCACATTTTCTGCCATTTTGAACATCCTGTATACTTTATCCTGACTTTGATCAGTGTTAACGAGATTCCAAGATAAGAAAAATGTATGCCCGTATTAAAAGCAATATTTGTGTTAGCCTTTTGCTTTTTATTTTTTTTCATTAATGCGTTTACATTGCGTTAATTTTAGAATGGCTCTAAGCTAGTAAGCTCCTTTTATAGGTAATCGGTGTACTAAAGCCAATCGTAACAAAATAAGACTATCAAGATTTTGTTTTGCAAAATTTGTACCCTATTGAATATAACTATAGGTACCCTCTGTCGTAATTGTCTCAAATTATATAAAAACGAATATGCATTGTTGATACTTATTTTGTTTGCATGAGAAAGATACGCTCTACACTTATACACCGCACCGACCATTGTAATTATTTATTTATATGTTAAATGTGTCCCCTCCAATTGAGTTTATCATTTATTATTAGACCTAGACTTTTAGTTGTTGTTATTTGCTGGGTATTAACATTGTTTAGTTTAAAATGAGGTTCTGGTATTGATAAACTTTTTTGTTTAAATAACAAGAATTTCATTTAATCTATATTTATCTTCAATTTGTTGTAAAATAGCCGGTCGGGTGTAGCAACGCAGATCCAAATTTACGATCCCCTCAAGCTTCTTATAATTTTCACAATACAACAAAACCGTATCGTCGGCGAGTGTGTAGTAGTGTGTAAACCTGAGTACTTTACATTTCGTACGTAAAGGGAGTATTATAGCAGGGGCCCCAATACTGATCCTTGCGAAACTCCCCATTCCTTTGTTTCATATTCACTAAGCACATCACCTAACCCTACATACTGTTGTCTACCAGATAAGTAAGTTTTAATTCAATTGATATTTCACATAGTGCTCCTACATTTTATATCTCTTAGTTTTCTTAATAATACGTCTACACCATAAACAATTACTACTACACTATTAGTATGTTCTTATTGTCTAATCTGGTTGATACTGCATTAGTTAAATCTATTGTTGCTATCAAAATGCTGCTAATTTTTGTAAAACTATGCTAATAAAAGCATCCTTATCGACATACAGATGTACCCAGAAAAGAACGTATTCTTTATTACAAGCTCTATTATTTTGAAAAATGTACTTACTATACTAATAGGGCGATAACTGCCCATACAGTCTTTAGCTTCGGCTTTAAAAAGAGATTTAATTTTACTAATTTTCAACTCCGAGCGAAAGACGTCAGAGGAAATGATATCATTAAGTGACTTATTACCGGTATAATATTCTCGCCTAGGTTGTTAATATCTCGGACCGATATCTTAACAAACCTGGGGCTGATTTTTTAAAAAATTAAGTAATGCGTCTTTAATTTCATTATCACTCGTGGGTGTTACATTACATACCAACTATTATTACAAACTACTTCACTAAATTTATTATCATTTTTACGACTGGGAGTTAATGATTCAATTTCACTGCCCATTTTGCTTACAATGTTTTTACCTACATTTGAAACGTATTTATTTAGTTCATTAACTATGGTTACCCTATCTCTTATGATAGTATTATTTACATTTAGGCAATCAATATTTGCTCGATTTGTTAATAATTTTATTCTTTATTTTTTTTTAAATCATTTATCAACCCAAGATTATCATTGCTTTCACTTTATAATTTATATAGTCTGAACGTTCCCATATCATCTTCATACAACCCACAGTGTACCGGCCGCCTGTTCTTGCAGTGTCTCTTTGGGCATTACGCTATCACAGATTTTGGTTAATTGCTCCGAGAAGCTACCCGAAGTCAGTGTGTTTTGAAGTATTACTAGCATCTCCAAGGTCCTTTTGAGTTTATCATGATCAACCCTTTTCATTTGCCACCGTCTATTTCCTTGATGGGGTTCTGGTGTTTTTTTTCTCCTTTATCTCAAATGATATATAATTATGATCACTGACGGATTCATCGTCGAGTACTTCCCAGTGATTCACACTAGGTATGAGGCTTTCGATGGCAATGGTCAGGTCTAATATAGATCCATAGCCTTGTCGTTGAAACGTAGGCTTCTCTCCCTGATTCACGATAACTAGATTGTTTTCAGCGACTCAGTCGGTAAGTACTTGCCCCCCCCCCCCTTTTCGTCTGTAAAATTCATTCCCCACTGTGGAGACTTGGCGTTAAAATCACCTGCAACCACCGCCCGCTTATCTCTACTTCTCATTATCCTTCCTATTTCGAAAAGTGTTTCCTCCAGGCGTTCTATCTCATCGTTTCCTGAGCAGTAACAGCTGTAGACTGTGACGTCTTCAAAAGCTACATACATGAAACCAGGCCCCTGCCCGTGCCTCCCAATTGTGAGTTCAGTGTCCAAGACTTTAAGTGACGAGCTCAAGTTTTCCTCGTAAAACCAGTCTCTTCTACCCCTGGTAGCGTTGCTGTTGGGTTCACTGACAATTAAAATACCTCCTTCTAGTTTTTCTGCAGTCGCTAGTGATAGGTCGTGTGCTGTACGGCTTCTGTTATTGTTGATCTGCAGTACTTTACGGAAACGGAACGACTTTAAGGAAAAGAAATGCTACGTTTCCAGCATTTTACAATATGGAAAATTCGTTTTGTGCGTGTACTGATATCTCTGGTTTGCTGCAGGAACTCAACATCGAGCATTCTCTTTGAGAGTGGCGCTTGTTCATAGACTCATCGAAATATAGTTTGAAAGCTGTGTTATTGGAAATGGAAAATGGAAATGTTAATGGAAAATTAAAAGCATTTATACCAGTTGCCCATTCAGTGACAATGAAAGAAACCTATAAAAATATGTGCATTCTTTTAGATAAAATATACTACAACCGGTACAAATGGCAGATATGTGGGGATTTAAAAGTTATAGCAATTTTTGGTGGGACTTCAGGGAGGATTTACAAAATATTGCTGTTTTCTTTGTTTGTGGGACAGTCGTCCAATGAATGAACATTATGTAACGAAAATTTGGCCGGAAAGGAGTGAATTTCAACCGGGATCTCAAAATGTATGTGTCCCTTGTAGACCCAAAAAATGTCCCTTTGCCTTCTCTTCACATTAATCTTGGACTGATGAAAAACTTTGTGATGGCTATGAATAAAGAGGGCGACGGATTTAAATATCTAAGATAAGTCTTTCCCCAGTTAAGTGACGCCAAATTAAAAGAAGGCATTTTTATTAGCCCACAAATTAGAAAATTGCTGGACGTTAGTAATTTTATAGAAAAGCTCACCACGCAAGAACTCAGAGCTTGGAACTCATTTGTAAGGGTAGTGAGGGGATTTTTAGGCAACAATATGGAGGCAAACTACGAACACCTAGTTAATGAACTTGTAGACTCCTATACAAATCGCTTGGTTGCCGAATGTCATTAAAAATTCACTTTCTCCGTTCCCATTTATCATTTTTTCGTGAGAATTTGGGTGCTGTCAGCGACGAGCAGGGTGAAAGGTTCTATCAAGATATACGGACAATGGGAATTCGGTATCAAGAACGATGGTATCCAGCTATGATGGGCGATTGCTGCTGGTTTTTGAAGAGAGAAGATGTGACCCCCCATAAAAGGAAAAAATAGAACATATGTATTTGAAATACATATTTTTGATGTTTGCATTTTTTCTTAGATGTTAATATAAATTATAAATATAGTCAATATACAGGGTTAGAAAACTTGTAAAATCATTTTTTCACTAAATATTAAAAGGGACCGTTCTACAATGGTTTGTTTAATGTAACACGAAAACCTTACATGTTACAACTTTTTTTGGTCATTTGCGTATTCAGATAGGTTCATTCCATTACACTATGCTATTCATCTTTATATTACACATTTTTTTTTGTCGGCCAGTGTAATTATAGCTCGGATTATATGCAACATAAAGTCGCTAAAATATGTATGCAGATTTGCACGACAATAGCCCCAAATATGCAGAACATGGCAAATATTTATAATTATTTCCGTCAAATACATAACTGAAATAAGAAAATTTGAGTCTCTTTTAGATATTTTTATAAAAGTGAGAAAGAGAAAACGTGTGTTCATAATATAAAAGTATACTGCAAATACATTTCTCCGAATTTTCCATTGTAAAACTGTGTCGGCCAGATTCTCCAAAGCTAGACCAGCCAATTTTAATAGCCGAAAGTTTTAAAATGACAAGTGCAAGAATGAAACAACGAAATTTTATACTATGAATAAGTTTTTTGGAAAATTAATAAAGAAAAGGGCAATTTTAGAACATATTTTTCACAATAATAGAGCTAAGTTCATTCTAAAAGCACGTTCCAAGATGAAAATCATTTGGAAACCAAGCAAATCGGTGAGCTAATAGATTAACTCATAAGTTTTTAATGACGCCTTATTAACAATTACAGGACCAAAACCTATCAAATGTTAATTGATCATATAGAATAGAAGATATTAATAATTTAAACCAGTACTAAATCTTAAACCTTATTATTGAATCTAAACGAGTGGTCTGTCGTCCATAATAAATTTGTATTCAGAAAAAGAACGTTCTACATCCACTGACGTTACTTGGAAACAGTAATAGGTGTCATTTGAGCAGAATTGTATTGAGCAAGACTTCACCTACATCATTAATAAAGTCATTTATTTGACATAATGCCTCATAGCCCGAATTGTTCTTGAAAATATGTTAAGTTTTTCTTTAATTTTATTTGGAAATATATCGGGCTGTTAAGAATTTATAGTAAGGATTTCTTTTATCAACTAAATCGATTCATTGCAAACCTTTAGTTTGAAATTTTTAAATTTTAAATACTCAGGTATATACGAAAAGTGTGTACGTGTACTAATAAGAGCAATATTTTTCTTCATTGAAGAGTTTAAATGTTTTCTAACACATTGACTCCGCATCCGAGATATCGAATTTTTGTTTATTTTTGGACATATACTTGCTTATCAAACTTGTAAGAAATATGCAAAAACAAGGAACACTGATCAAACCTAAACAAGTATGAAATCTGCCGAAATATACAATGCGAAAATATTAATTTGCATATAATTCGGGGATTACTGATAATTATACAATACTTTAAAATCTTTTTATGGTTTATGGCTTAATTTTATCTAAAAATATATCGGGTAGTTAAGAATTTATAGTAAAGATTATTTTTTCACCAACTAAATCGATTCATTTAGTTGCAAACCTTTGGTTTCAAATTTTTGAATGCTCTCAGGAAAAGTGTGTAGTAATAAGAGCAATATTTTTCTTCATTGAAGAGCCCGCAGATGTTTTCTTATATGTTGACTTGGTATCTGAGCTATCGAATTTTTGCTGGTTTTTAGACATTTATTTATCATTTATCAAACTCGTTAACTTGTATTAAATATGCGAAAACAAGGGACACTGATCAAAATATGCAAAAAAGTTAAAAATTGCCAAAATATGAAAATATGCATTTGCTTTAGTGATTACTTATAGTAATTTAAAAGAAAATTCAGTTCATTAGTCAAAAAATGTTCGTATATAGACGTATTATACATCTATGTAATGGTACACGTCACAATTTGAGAACCACTTTGTTAAATCAATTAATTAAACACTATAAATTCCTATTTTTCCACCTTGACAATACAAAATCTTCACCACAATTAGTCATAGAAAAGCAATTATAGCATGAAAGTAGCAACTTTTAATTTGGAATGCCGAAGTCACCTATGAACAGATATTAATTGAAAATTATGATAAATGACAAACATATTTGTCCGCCATCTCATATTCGTCATTTTCTACATTATTTACTTAAAACTGCTTTGCTAAAATGTTCCCAAACATATACTAAAACCCAACCCTGAAAAGTTGTATGTCAAAGCATTGATCAAGTTTTGCGATGAGATCTCGGATAGTGTCAAATACAGTTTTATTAAAGGAAAGTCCAAACCCAGTCAACTAATTTTTAATAATCTTTATTGGTACGCCTAATTGGGATTATACCAAGTTAAATGCCACAAATTTCATGAAGGGTCACTCCGGCCGTATTTAAAAGTGTTGTGCAAAAGTCCTAATAAAATATTTATACTTGTTATAAATCTCAAAATTACCCAGTTTAAATTGACAGTAGCTTCCGAGAAATTCGCCGACAAACATACATTCATATACATAACTATTCGTCGAATTCAGATCCTTTTTCTTAAGTGTCAAAAATCTGACCTTACTGGATCCAGCGCTGGCTCTAGCAGTTTTGCCACCCTGGACAGAAATGTAAACTTATTCAAACACATAATTATTTTACAAATTCCAGCTAAAGTGCCGCCCATAAAATTTGCCACTCCGGACAGGGGTCCGGTTTGTCCGCCCCTAGGGCCGGCCCTGCTGGATCGATACCAAGCCAAATGCTGCAAAATCATTGAAAACTGTCAAGTAGTTTCCGAGAAATTCTCGTATAAACCTACATTCATACAAATACATCCCAAATTGAGAAACTATTTTTCCTAAATCTGTTAAAAACCCCACCGAACTAATAATTGTATGAAAATCTAGTAGTTTTCGAGGAATTACTCGAACCAACATAGATTCATACACATCAAATTGAGAACGTGCTTTTTTTGGAGCATGTTAGGAACCTGACCGAACTGCAACAATACTAAGCCAAAAGTCAATTTTATGAAAATATATTTATTGTTTTTCGAGAAATTCGCAGATAAACATATATTCGTACATACGCGTCGAATTAAGAACATTAATATTTTGAAGTCCGTAAAAAAATTTGGTATTATCGAAACTCAAGGGGGTGTATGTAAATCAGCTTCAGTTACTAGGGAATTATTGTTGTCACCGATGTCGGAAATTGGCGACTCCAATTAAGGAAACCCAGCGTTGCCACCGCTGCAATCAGCTGATACAACGGGGAACAATGGCCCACTGGATGCAAAATTACAGAAACCTATGCGATAATTTGGGTTCATGTCTTCTCTGAAAAGTTCATGGCATTTGTCAAACTAACGTCAACCCCTTTTATTTTCTTTGCGTCAACCTTACTTTTTGGTTAATGACAATAAACTGTGCAGTTTACTCGTAGTTCGTGATAATTAGTTAAAATCGTATTGTTTTTTAAACTTTTTGTGGGTTACGACATTGTAGCTATCATGTTTTAAACCCTTTTGACTCTTTAAATTTCTTGAGAAACCCCTGCCTCTAGAAATGTGGGGAGAACTTCTAAACGCCAACCCAAGTTTACAGAATATATATTGTGTAAACTTTGGCCAAACACAATTACGTGTGGAATTTTAGAAAAAACCGGTAAGTAATTTTACATAAAGTAGTGTTAATAGTAGCCATAACGCAAAGTGCAATTTAAGATAAGTTTTGGTAGCTGTCAGTACACCGATTCCCACATTGTGCGAGTTAATCTTTGGGTAGTTTACCTTTGGAATTTTTAATTAACTAAATACGATTATGCGATATTATTAATACCAAAGGGATGAATATTGTGGTTATGATGAAAAAAGTTTGTTTGCAGGTTATTACTTAAAAAAACATATGGTCTTGCCAGCACTTTCTAGGGCAAACATATTTTGGTGTGAATGCCACCTATTTTATGTTATTCAAATAACTATACATATTACGTAACTTATTTTGGAATTATTGTTTTAGCTTTGTTCATTAAAATTTTGTCTCTATGTCTCCAAACATCTCTAAACTCTGTACCTCATGAAGTTACTGGAACTTTTAAAATAATTCACAATCAGCTAGAAGTTAAGAATATGAGGTGTTCCTGTAAGGGAAAAAGTGTAAGCATATATATACCAGCAGTTATGTTACATTGCACCAGGTTGTATAACTCATAATTAAATTGGGCATAACATTGAGGTTTTCCAGTGATTAAAACATGGTAACAGTGGCGTACCTAGCATTTTGGGGCGGGGGTGAATTGGTATTATTTTACAAATAAGAATACTTTTTATTAGATGCACAATTTTAGTCGCTAGGGGCGCCATGAACTAGGGCGGAGGGGGGCTGACTGTCCCCTAGCCCCCAAGGTATGCCACTGAATATCAATCATTATTAATTAATTATCTTAGTTTTTGTTTCTGTTTTAGCTCTAATTTAACTGAAATGGAAGAGTTATCTTCCACTGACATTCAGTGTATATAGAACAAGAAAAAGGGAGCTTTAATTTCCATTTATATACCCCAGTCTATATTGAGTTTGGATGTATAAGGTAAATTATAAAAAATGAAAAACTACTTAAATTTAAGCTATATTTTTTATGTTAATATATATAGGTTTTGCTCAATGGGTTAAATTTTTATTTTTCTTTTTATTTAAAAACAAGTTACTGTTTATGGATCGTCATCAAGAAAGTATTAATATTCCATACAGGCTGTTAAAAAAAATTGATTTTGTTTAATATAGATACGTAAAATACCTACTTACTTACATGTACTTAACCCCAAGCTAAAAAGCACCGCAAATATCTTGATTCACTTCAGATTTGTGCAGTATCTCTTACACTAAATTCTCTACAGCATTGTTTTTTAACTTTTTTAGAGTCGCGACCCCCGAAAAAGCCAAAAAATAAAGTAAAAAACCTTACGACCCCCTCACTGTATATTTTAATGTTTATCACAGTTTTACATTACTAATGTGTAAAATTCATTATTTAATAAAAGGATTTTTGGTATACGTGCCTTATTTTCTTGACAGATTGCGACCCCCCCCCCCTTATCAGATCGCGACCCTTCTGAGGCTCGCTGCCCTCAGTTTAAGAAACGTTGCTCCACAGAAATACACGTGGTTTTAAATTTACTGAAAATATATCTAGTAAAAAAATTTTCATGGAAATTTTTTACTGAAAATATTTTTTCCTAATCATTTGCGTCTTGTAAAAACCAATATTTTAAAAAATTGGATTTCTATTTCTCTAGTTATTATGCAGATTGTGAAAAAAACCCTTGTTGATCTCGAGTCAAAATTTGCAGCACTTATGCGTTAGTGAATTTATTTTAAAACTCCAAGTTGTTAAACCTGAAAACAATTAGCCAGAGCAATAGTTTTAAAATTACCTAGAAATCTTTGACATTCATAATTATATCAAAACATCATTAAAAAGAGATCAGAAACATTTTTAATTGATTTGAAAAAATATTTTAGGTAAAAGCCTTTGAAGCCGCCAAGTGAAGAAAAACAAAAATAATTTAGTTTATTAGAATAGCAAATAAAACGCATATTAAACAAATATACGTTTGTAGTCTTCAGTGTCATATTACACTATACACCCTCATGTCTCACTTAAAACGCGATGTTCCTTTTGTGAATGGAGGTGAAAGGTACAGATTCTTAGCGGTACTTAGGTTTCATATCATTGGCGTGATGTTTTACAATGCTTGTAATGGCATTGAATTTGAGAATAATCAATTAGGACCTTAACAGCATAATAGTTGTATTTGGCACCCATACAACCATGTTCTGAAGTTTTATCATTCAGAATTAATAACAATTTATTGGAAAGAAAAAAAAGGAGCTTTATTTTCAAAGTATCAAGATACCATTTTTTTATATTGAATTAAATGACAAAATTAATTACTTTCATATAGCATGTCCTTGACATGCTATATTAGCATGAACTGACATGCTAAACAGGATTTTTTATTATTCAAAGAAGTTACTTGCTGTTTATAAGGAATCCTGCTGGTTTCGAAAACTATGGTCAAACAATCTGTTACATGATCTACTCTCTACAGGATGAAAAATTTAAAATATAAAAATGTCTACCTACCTCATTACCAAAATTTGATCTTTCACTATATTGTAGATAGCAAGCCCAAGCAAATTAAATGTTACCCTGAACAAAGAAATATTAAAAAAATATACCTTCAGTGATAGAAAGTTCAAGTATTTTTTTACTTCCCTTACCAGCGGAAGTACATATTTCATTTTTGATTTTTATTTCCTTTACAACAGAGTAACTTTTTGTCATATTTTAACATGTGATAAATGAACATTAAAAAACTAAGAGAAGATTTTAAAAATTTTTTAAATGTTTATTTTGCATATATGTACAGGGTTATTCATGATATTTTGACTCCCACCTACAGCTCTTATTACAAGTTATAGAAAAAAACTTTAAATACAACAGTTTTAGGTTTTTTCACGTAGTGTCTTTTGGTAATAGCGGAAATAAAAAATCGACTTTACAACATTGAAAAAATTAATTGAGTCATATTTTTTTAAATGGAACATCCTGTATATTATTAGCTCAAATGAAAGATATCTTTGTTCTGATTTCAAATATATATAATTTGTTGGCATTTGGTTCAGCCACTTTACAAATATTTGAGTTTATAACTTATTTTTTCACAATTGGAGATCATCAGTCATAAGAGTTTGTTACTTTAATATAATCAAGTTGCATCGAAAAGGTATTGTTGTAGTTTAAATAAAGTATTTTTTTAAACTCAAATATTTCAAATGTGGCTGAACCAAATGCCAACAAATTATATATATTTGAAATCAGAACAAAGAGATCTTTCATTTCAGCTAATAATATACAGGGTGTTCCATTTAAAAAAATATGACTCGATTCATATTTCAATGTTGTAAAGTCGATTTTTTATTTCCGCTATTACCAAAAGATACTACGTGAAAAAACCTAAAACTTTTGTATTTAAAGTTTCTTTCTATAACTCGTAATAAGAGCTGTAGGTGGGAGTCAAAATATAATGAATAACCCTGTACAGTATCCACAGATGGGGTTCACAAGAGGACCAAATTTTTAATGATAAGACTAAATGTCATTATTAATAAAAGTTTTTACTTGCCGAAAAAATAAGATTGATTCCTTCATTCAGTGAGAAAATTGCTAGTTCAATTGGAACCATATTCTATTTATGACTTTTTAGATAATAGGCTTTAAACATGTGAAGTGTGTAATCAGATATTGTAAGTACATGTATATTTTTCCTTTGATGCTGTGTGATGCGTTGTCTATCATGTATTGTAGCACAATTTTGAATAGACGATTTTATTTTTATTATAACATTTTGCGTTAAAACTCTAAATAACGCATGTTTATTCTTGACACAATTCCTTGCTTTTTGCATTTTTGGAGCACCCTATACAAGAAATTAAAATTTTCTTATGGTGAATCTAATTTCTTTGGTGAGCAGAAACATTAATTGATATTGTATATAAAGGGTGTCTGGAAACGAATGCGACATATTTTAATAGTAGCTTCCTGGAGTCAAAATACACTGATTTAGGCAAACTTATTTTAGTACAATTTTGTTCTGGTTTGTTAGGTGGGTGTTG
Organism: Philopedon plagiatum; assembly: GCA_963971165.1. Lineage (NCBI taxonomy): Eukaryota > Metazoa > Arthropoda > Insecta > Coleoptera > Curculionidae > Philopedon > Philopedon plagiatum. The sequence goes on from OZ020194.1 coordinate 29,074,327, forward strand.
TCAATGCAGTGTAAAGTAAAACACAAAGTTCTAAGGCCTATAACTGTTTAAGGAAGCAACATTATATGAAGATTAGTAGATCTAAATTGGTCTATTTTTACTCCAGAAACCTATACTTTATCTCATAATATAAACCTATTTTATGGCATTCCTAATTTTGAGCCAAGTAAGACTAAGTAAACTGTAGTTTTTTAACTATTTGACAAACACTTTAGGACTGGATACATACAGGATCAGTAGGCTTACTATATGAGCCGAATTTTGTTGGACAGATCAGAAAATATCTTAACACTTTCTTGATCATAAAATTCACCTAGAGACCACCAGACAAAACAAATGATGTGTGCCAGAAAAGGTTGGCAGTTAATGGCATTCAGAGATTAAATTTAGAGTATAAAGAAATGAAGTCGTTCATTTTACTGGGAAGTTCCTTGTATCTTAAAAGTCAACACTAGAATAAACATTTTTTTTTTTAGAATAAGTGCTGTATTTCAACAGATAATATGTCAACAGTTGTAAGCATAATGAATTACTCCTTGACTCGAGAATAACTATGTATGTTGTTACCTTTTACAATACAAATTAAATAAAATAAAATACAAACTCCAGAACTACAACTGGTAATTCTTTTATTTCTTTAAAATTTTAAATGTAAACAGTCTTTTATACATTTAGTACCAGTAGTAACATTCTTATTGAACAGTTGATAAACAATCTTTTATTATTAAATGTTTGTATTTAGCTAAACAGTTATATAATACATTCAGAAAAATAAATGATTTGTGAAGTGATTTGATTTTTTATAATAATAGTATAAGTCTAAAAAGAGAAAATGCGAGAACATACATATATTGAACTATAGAACTGCACAATATGAGTAAATGTAAAAACAAAGTCTAAAAGAAAAAAGCAATGTATAACTTATCAAGGTAAGCAAATCTTTTTAAAACAAGAAAAGGTGTTTAGGGGGCTTCAACAAATGTAGGGCAGTTTCCTTTGATGCTTCTGTATATTTGTCAGTCTTAACTCTAGGAACCTGAATCTGTGTTAACTATGGTCCTAGAGATTTTTCAAATAATCTACAAATAAAAACAAGAAACTGTTAATTCAATTAAATTTTTAAATTCATTTAATGGTTACTGGTGATACAGCAGGTTGCACAAAACTTTTAATCAAGTAGTAAATTTAATTGACGTTTAAAGTCATCTTTGGCAATAATGTTAAAATAAGTGCTCTCACATTACAAGTGTCTAATTAGTTTAATTCGTGATTAAATTGTTTATGCAACCAGACGATAGTGGTGCATTTTTTGAAAAAACTTTTATTTGCCCTTTTTCTTTATCTAGAGTGAGGTTAATTTGACGTATTAAAGTACTACTTCTTTTACTACTAGTAAGTAGTACTAGCTTTTGAATATATAATACAGGGTGTTACAAAAAGATGTTAAGAAATTTTAAGGGCAGATTCTACATCTAAAAATATGAAAATAAGTTTATATAAATATGGATCCTTAAAACGCTTCTTTTTCGAGATACAGGGTGTTTAATATTGTCACACCTCAAGTACTCCGAAGAGTTAGGAGAAATATGCGAAGACGATTTAGAGCATGTATTGAAGCACGGAGCCATTTCCAGCATCTACTATAGGCTTAAATCAAAAAGCACAGTTTCCTGAACAAAAGATATTAAACAACTCATTTTTATTATGTTTTTAAGACTTACTAGCACGCACGCCACTGATGCAAGTACTTTAGAAAATAAGATTTTGCACGTAAAGTTACCCTTTGATTACATACTGGCGTGTACCAAAATGCATGTCAATATCTTAACGCATTTTCGAGAAATTAAAAACAAACTTTTAAAAAGAAAATATTAAACACCCTGTATCTCGAAAAAGAAGCGTCTAGGGATCCATGTTTATATAACAGGGTTCCCACTTTTCTGGAAAGTCTGAGAAGTCGGGTAATGTCAGGGGATTCAAAAGTGGTCAGGGAATGTCAGGGAAAACTAGTTGAAAACCTGGCAAGTTTGCCTTTCCAGTTATAGATAAAAATAATTTCATTTCCCAAAAAAATTAAAACTAATCCGGATGTGTCTTATCGATAAAAATAATTTCTGAAAGCAGGTCTTCCCAAAAACTAAATTTTCTTTGCAATTTTCTCACCTGCACATAAGGGAACCTTCCGCAGCATTTGACATACATATTTGTTATTAAAAAAATATTTGAAGCAGGCCACACAGGTAAAAAAATGAGTAAAAATACAATCAGGTCTTTTCTAAAAACAGACGTTTTTTTCTAGTTTCTTCCACATGCACATGGAAGCAGGGAACCTTTCGCCAAGACTAACGTTTTTTAACTTAAGTATGTAAAGCATTTTGTTTTTCAATGTTCTCACCTATTTACCAATTAGAAAAGGGAACTTGTGTGTATTGTGAATGAATTTTTGGCTTTGGAAATGAATTAATTAGGTATACTAAATGTATTTTCTCCTCTTCCTCTTTAAAAATATGGTTTTAATAATAAACAAATACCTATATCAAGTGCTGTAAAAAATTTCCTGCTTTCCTATGCATATAACAAACCTGCACTTTTGAAAAATACCTGCTTTTAGTGCACTTGGTGGCTGCCTCAAGGCGTACTTCACCTACATTAACTGTAGTACATCTTAGTGTTCGAGTAGCCTGAGGCTAAACTTTGCTATGCCTGTCTTATTGGTGTGTACATATATGCAGTATTTTATAAATAAAGAAAATTTATTATTACTTTTTGTAAATATTTACTTTGTAAAACTAAGTAAAAATACTCGATTCATAAAATTATATAGATACTACTTTGTTTTCCCCGCTCACATTTTCATAACCAAACTTCATACTTACCTACTGATGCTTCAGTTCTTGTATTTCTTAGCTTCACAAAAATTGTACTAAACAGAGATTATACTGGCAATTTCTGGGAGCAACCCTTTTTAATTTTGCATACCTAGCATGTTTCGGTCTATACGTAGTATAAACTTTGAAGTTTTGTGGTTTTGAATGTATTTTATTAAACTTTTAACAAGTGACTATTTCTATTACATTTTTTTATAAAAAATATTAAAGTGTCTTTTTTATTATTATTTTGACAGAAGTGTTGACATTTTTCGTTTCTATAGATTTTCCTATATTTAAATTGTTGTTCAAACTTGATGTTCAGGTCGTCTAAACATACTGCCCGCCTTGAAATCCATACGGTTTCAACGTTCTATGATTCATCATTAGGTAAGATGCACAGCTTTACAACAGGTCGCTTAAAGATGGAGGTTGCAGTTTTAATGGTAGCAGCCCTAACAACGCCATCAGAGCCAGGATGAACTTCGTTCACCACACCCAATTGCCATTTAAGAGGTAGTAGTCCATCTTCTTTTACCAGTACAACAGATCCCGGTTTTAGCAGATTGGGAAAGCTTTGTTTCCATTTAGTTCGCTGTTGCAATTCAGAAATGTATTCCTTGGACCAGCGTGCCCAAAAATGCTGAACCATCCTTTGCAGTCTCTTGAACCTTGAAAGTCGATTCTCAGGAATGTGAATGTAGTCTTCGTCGGGGACAGTGGTTAGTGGTTGCCCAATCAAGAAGTGTGCGGGGGTTAAAGGTTGAGGATCTGAAGGATCATGACTGAGAGGAGATATAGGTCTCGAATTTAAAATAGCTTCGATTTGTGAGAGGACTGTATAATATTCTTCAAAGGTAAGCGAATTTGTACCTATTACTCTTTTAAGGTGAAACTTTGTGGATTTTACTCCAGCTTCCCAGAGGCCTCCGAAGTGTGGAGCTCTAGGTGGAATCAGATGCCACTTGACACCGTCACAACTGAGTCGCGAATGAATTTCATCTTTATTTTTAACCAAAAGTCTTTCAATTTCATTTTTCGCCCCAACTAAATTAGTTCCGTGATCTGAATATATATCAGAACTTATTCCGCGTCTAGAAAAAAATCGCCTTAACGCAGCAAAAAAGGCATTGGTGGACAAGTCTCCAACAAGCTCCAGATGTATCGCTCTTGTTGATAAGCATACAAACAGACAGACCCATGCCTTTACTGTTTTATAATTCCTTGCTAGTCTATCCTTTATTAATACCGGGCCCATAAAATCGATACCAGTAAATAAAAAAGGTCTGCTTGGTGTTACGCGGTGTTTCGGTAAGTTACCCATAATATGTTGAATGCTAGAAGCATCAAAACGAAAGCACTTTGTGCAAGATCTAACCACCTTTTTTACTAAGTTTCTGCCAGCTAGAGGCCAATAATGATTCCTTATAGAGGCCAGAAGATTTTGAGAACCAGCATGCAACAGTCTAATATGCTCATATTGCGCAATTAACAATGTTAACCTATGTTTTGCCGGCAAGATGGCAGGATGTTTTTTATGTTCTACAAATGCAGAATGTCTCAACCTACCTCCTACTCTCAAAATTCCCTGTCCATCCATAAATGGATTTAGCATTATTAATGAACTTTTGTTTGAAACTTTATTGGTTTTAGACAAACTGCGTATTTCTTCTTTAAATTCCTGATATTGCGCCATTTTTATCAGTTGCAATAAACCTTTCCTTAATTCATTGCAAGTGAGAAAACCACTTTGTCTCATGCTTTTAGATACTTTACAGTTATTTATAAACCTAAGGCAATATGCCAGAACCCTTTGCAATTTACTCAGAGAAGAAAACCTATTAAAAATATCATAATCATTTATGTTAGATATCAGCGCAATTGACTTTGTGCGCACTTCAGGCAATTCTGTATTGTCAAGATGGACCGCGGTTATTGGCCACAAGTCATCAGACATAGAAAGCCAAGGGGGGCCATGCCACCAAAGATAATTAGAAATAAGACTTCCTGGACTGAGGCCTCGAGATAAGTGATCAGCAGGATTTTCATTGGTCTTTATATAATTCCACTCATCAGGTTTAGTGAGGGATTGTATTTGTGCAATCCTGTTTGCAACAAATATTTTAAAATCTAGAGAATGAGATTTAATCCATGCTACTGCAATTGTAGAATCACACCAGTAATATGTTTTTTCAAATGGAATATTTAAAGAGTTTTTTACTTTATGAGCAAGCTCAACAAGAAGGAGCGCCCCACACAGTTCAAGCCGCGGTATAGTTACCACTTTTAGTGGAGCTACTCTTGTTTTAGCACAAAGTAAACTGACATGACAGTCTCCGGCACTGTCAATTGAGCGAATAAAAATACACGCCCCGTATGCTACCTCACTAGCATCGGAGAAACCATGAAGCTCAACAGAAATAGGATTTTTAATAAGAATAGTCCTAGGAACCTTTAAATCATTCAAGTCAACCAATTGGTTGTATAATGTTCTCCATTTGGTTAATACATCCAAAGGTACAGATTCGTCCCAAGACAACTTAAGCTGCCAGAGCCTTTGAATAATAATTTTTGCTGTAATCACCACTGGTGCAATAAGACCTAAGGGATCAAAAATTTGTGCTATGCATGACAAAATATTTCTTTTAGTGACTGGCCCTTCCATGGTCATTTGACGAATTGAATATTTGAAAGTATCATTCTTTGAGTCCCAATAAAGACCCAAAGTTTTATTCTCATCAGACTCACCAAAATGAACGGAAGTATTTTTTGACTGTGGCTCCGTTGACAAGACTGCAGGCTCATTTGAATGAAATTTACGAAGATCAAATCCTCCTGACAAAAGAACTTGAGTAATTTGAGTTTTAATATTTTTGACCTCATCGATAGTATTGCCTCCAGTACAAAGATCATCAACATAAACATCTTTAGCAATTATTTGACTTATTAAGGGATTAGATTGCTTACATTGCACAGAAAGTTCCTTAAGACACCTTGTAGCCAAGTAAGCTGCTGGACCAGTGCCATAGGTAAGTGTGTTTAGTTGATAAGTTTTTATTTCACAGGATGGATCAGAGCGCCACAATATCAGCTGAAGGTTGCGCTGAGTTTTGTCTACATAAACTTGCCGATACATCTTAGCGACGTCGCCTGTGAGAAGAATATTATGTTTTCTTGCTCGCAAAACGATGGCAAATAGGTCCTCTTGTACTGTAGGCCCTACCAGAAGAATGTCATTTAATGAGTAGCCACTGGAAGATTTACTTGACCCGTCAAATACAACGCGTAGTTTTGTAGTTGTACTGGAATTATTTAACACACAATGATGTGGAAGATAAAAGGAATCCATATTTTTTAGTACATCTGTATTAATTTGAGACATATGCCCAAGCTCCTCATATTCATCAAGAAACCTACTATACTCAATTTTAAGCTGCTCATTTTTTTGAAGCTTTTTCTCTAGATTTAAGAACCGTTTTTTAGCTATTTCTCTAGACTCGCCTAACACTGAAATAGGTTGTTTTAAAGGTAGCGACACCACAAAGTGACCATCTAAATTTTGTTTAGTAGTAGTTTGAAAAAGGTTTTCACACACTTGCTCATCAATCGATAAAGATTTTTGAATATTTCTTTCCTCTAGTTCCCAAAATTTAGTCAAACTGTTTTCAAGATTTTGAGTTATGCTTAAATTACATGTAATTTGAGAATTAGGCTGATTAGAAGCTATGCTTCCAGAAATTATCCATCCTAGTTGGGTTTTTTGCATAACTGGTAAGTTATGACCTAGTTTAATTTGACCCGTGTTAAGCAAATGCCAAAATTTGTCACAACCGATCAAAATGTCGATAGGACCAGGTTCATTAAAACTGGGATCAGCTAATATAATATTAGTGGGAATTTTAAGATGAGAAATATCTATGACCATAAATGGTATTTTCTTAGTTATTTTTGGTAAAATTAAACATTTTAAGTTCATTTCATAAGAGCTTTGACGTGCTTGTATTGTGATATCAGTTTGCTTTAAGACCTTGGAGTTAGTTTGCCCTATACCTGTCACAGAAATATTAGTGCTACTAATATTTAAACCCAGCTTGGCACACATTCGTTCTGTGATAAAGCTAGATTCACTGCCACTGTCTAACATAACTCGACACGTATGACTCTCACCGTTTTTATCAAGAACATTGACTATGGCGGTTGATAATAATACCCTTGGCACACTATTTACAGAATGGTAAGCATTGACATTATCCTGAGCATTTAAAGTATTTTGTTTATGCTGGCTTGCATGCGGCATAGTAGGCTCAGGATTTTGCAAGTTGCCATTGAGAGCTTGATGATTTTGACTATTATTAGCCTCAGATTGAGTATTAGGTGTAAAATTAGTGTGCAATAAAGTATTATGCCTTTTTGAGCACTTTCTGCAAGGTTGAGAACGGCACTGCTCAGTAGGGTGGTTATTTCTTAAACAGTTTAAGCACCATTTTCGTTTTTTAGCTTCAGTCATTCTTTTATTAACATTGAAATTGAGAAAAGTCTTACAATTATAAACAGTGTGATCCTTGCTACACAGAGAACAAATAGGTGCATATGTTACCGATAAACTATGCCTTCGATTACCTTTCTGATTATTATTTATTTGCAAACTTTCTAACACTCTACATTTATCATGTAAAAAATTTGTAAATATCTCAAGCGTAACTGCATCATGCTTGGAATATTCATTTTCCCACTCTCTCCGAGTAGAATTATCTAACTTTAAAGATATCATATGTATAATAAGTGCATCCCAGGAATCTACTGGTTGTTTTAGTACGTGCAGAGCCCTAAGATGACGATTAAGGCCATCCAAGAGGTTACGTAAACTTGTATGACACTCGACTTTTACATAATCGAGATCAAAAAGTGCTTTAATATGATTTCTGATTAAAATTTGTGTGTTTTCATATCTTTTAACCAGTAAATTCCAGGCTATAGAGTAATTAGCAGCAGAGCTTTCCAAAGATTTTAATAAGTCAGCAGCAGCACCTTTTAAAGATAACCGTAGGTAATGAAATTTTTGAACCTCAGGTATTGAGTCATTATCATGTATAAGAGAATGAAAAGTGTCTTTAAAAAATAACCATTGGTCATAGGCACCATCAAAATTAGGTAAAGGTATGGGAGGAAGCTTCACATTAGGTCCCGATTGTAGATTTTGGCTTCTATTAGAGCTTGATGCCACGGTTCGATTATCAAAATCATCCCCCTGACTTTGCCCCCCACCTGGAGACGTTGGAGCATTGTCCTCCAGAGCAGTTTTTGCCTTAGAAATATATTTAAAATATGTATCTTCGAACTCTTTAGTTTCAATGTCAAACACGTCATCAGTTATGTCGGTGCTAAGATTTTGAATATTAGTTTGAACCTCATAAAATGTATCTAAGCAAGGCTCTATAGCTCTAATACGCAATTCAAGATCTTTAAGTTGTAGATCCTTTCCATCTGAGTTACCCTCTATGACTTTTTTAAAGCGCGTTAATCTAGCTTTAATATTCTTTTTTTCATTTTTAAGAGTATTTAGATTTGCAATTTCCTGATTATCAGTCATTGTTTTGGTTTATTTTTTATATAAAAATAAATGTTTTAGTTTAGATTAATCCTATTTAAACAACACAATACGAAGCAAGTTTAAATTAGGTAAAAAATTAAGAAGAAACAAAGGTTTAGGGAAGTGATTGGAACGCACTGACCTTGATTCCAATTTTCAATTGCTTCTCTTTCCACTTGTATGATCCACTATCGCCGCTTTGTCTCTACGGGAATTTTCAAATTGCCTTCGTAGAAAACTGGACAAAATGGACGTTTTTTAATTGGCTTTTTCTTGCGTTATCCGGCTCGAAGGACCATATGTTTCGGTCTATACGTAGTATAAACTTTGAAGTTTTGTGGTTTTGAATGTATTTTATTAAACTTTTAACAAGTGACTATTTCTATTACATTTTTTTATAAAAAATATTAAAGTGTCTTTTTTATTATTATTTTGACAGAAGTGTTGACATTTTTCGTTTCTATAGATTTTCCTATATTTAAATTGTTGTTCAAACTTGATGTTCAGGTCGTCTAAACATAGCATAATTACCTAAAATGAACAAGATTTATAAATATCGCAAAACTATTTTCAAAGACATGTAAAGTAAGGAGACTTGAAAATCCAAAATACCCACTAGATGATTTTAAAGTAGTTCAATGTTAATTAGGTTTATAAACATAATTGTATTTAATTTATTATTTAATAATAAATCACAAGTGGGTACTTAAATTTTAGAATATTTATCAGCTACTGTTCCTTCATATTTACTATAAATTTTCGTATAACTCCAGTATCAATCCCCATGTGTAGGGACATTTTTACATTATTAAAGCAGTTTAAAAAAGAATCAACTATAGGTTAATTACCTGTCTAATATAATAGTAAGACTTTTATGGTCATCAAAACATTCAAAAATGAACACTGACAATATATTGTCTATCTATAATAGAAACCAAGTTATTATCTATATCTGCCAGTCATTAGGTTTGTTAAGGAGTACACAACAGTAGATTTGATTTTAAAAATAGAATTTTATAGTGCATAGAATCGTACTTTATATATTATGAGAATACGCAGAACATTGTAATACATTGCCCTCAACATTGCCTTTTAAAATGGTAAAAGTTACGTTTATTAACAAACACATTTCCACAATTCTTAACTAGTTAAAAATGATGAATTTACCTACCTCCATCAAAAGAATGAATTAATCTCGTAGTGTAAAATGTAAGAAGTACACTGTCACTCATTTGTAGGAAAACTTTATTATATATTCCTCATATTTAGGTTTGTCTCCAGTATTGTCCATAGGTATTTTCTTCCATCACTAAGAATATGGTCACTCCATTTTTAGGGCTTTTTTTGATAAAAAGGGATGTGAGCTTACACTTACTCAAATTTCATTTAAATTACACACCTTTGCACACTCTTTTGATTTGGTCGGTGGTTTGGTCTTTTGAGGTTAAAAATCTTGCATTTTAAAAATGTAATAAGCGAAACTTATACCGATCTATTACACAGAAATATTAAGAGAACTGAGGAAATAGTCAATGCACAGTCTTTTACACGAGTAAAACGGATATTTATGTACAGGCATTGAAAAACACTAACCAGTTCGTCGAATGGCGGGGCCACTAATCGACTAGAGTTATACAAAAATGATTTTTGGGTTTGCTTGCTGTTTTTGTTACATTTCTTCTTTATTTATCAATATACTTTAGATTTTGTAACAAAAATTACAAAATAGGACTAATTCGGAGGTTTTAAAAATGGTATAAATAAACACAAAGAGGTAAACAATCCCCCCGCTATGCTAGTTACAAAAGTGGCCCCCTAGAGGCGCGGCGACTTATCCGAGCCGACAAATCCCAGACATACGTTCTTAACATATCCTATATAGATGACAAAGTGAGAAGTAAATACAATGTCGAAATTGTGTGCTCGGACCGTTCCACGCGTCAACTCGAACTCTTCCGCCATCCGCTGATTGAACGGGGAAGCAGGGCTTACCTTGACGAGAAAATTGACAAAGATGCCGAAAAATATCATTCTAAAGACAAAGACCAAACAAACACATTCCCCGTTATAGTAGTTTAGCAAATCGGCTGATGAGGACGCCACGATCTTAATTTGGGTCGCCGCGCATTTCACTGGAAAAAATGAGAAAAAACGTTATAATATCCAAGAATTACAATGGATTGTTACACAAAAATAATAATATAACCTAGAATACTGTTATGGTAGACTATTTCATAACCTTGGGCGGATATTATGTCTTCTCATCAACGAAACACTGAGCATAATTTACCGAACGACGGGGGCAAAAAACTGCTTTATACACAAGGTATTTCAAAATGATTTTTGAGTTTTACTATTGTTTCTGTTGTACTTCGTAGTCATACTTATATATACTTAAGCACTCCGAAAAAAACTTTTTAAATAATACTAAATTCGACGTTTCAAAAATGCTACAAAAGTTATATAAAACGTAAACATTCCCCGTTATACTAGTACCAAAACGGCCGCTAGTTGGCCAGGACGGTGCTGCCGCCTCCCTAATTGGAGTCGCCAATACCGTTACTTCATTTTGACAGTTGTGTTGGAAAGTACGGTGACATTTGTAGCCTTTGGATGATCCTTTATTTATCAGTTGCTTCGTTCAATTTCGTGTACTTCTGGAGGACAAGAAGTCGTAACAAGTAAGAACACTGGTGTTTTAAAGTTTGCTAAAAGAAATGATAAGAAACAAATCGTATGGTGAATAATATTAAAGTTTGATGTCATTTAGCTCTTAACCAATATTGCTAAAATGCAATTTCAAGTGGTTATAAAAGAACTTTTTAACTAATCACAGGCGATTTTATATTTTTTTTGCATGAAGCTTATCCTCCAAACTGAGTCCCATAAATCTGTTTTTTGGATACGTCCTATTTATAAAAAAACCTGTAATTAGTCCTCCTGAATCTGAAAAAACTAGAAAATCTGAAATGGTTTTAAATTGTATGTTAGGTATTGGGTAATCAATAAAATGGGTATGTAATAGCGACACTTTAAAAATGTCCCAATAACACTACTGAAACTATCAGTGTTAAGATAGCGTTACTCTGGCCGTATTTAAATGTTTTTATTAGTAAGTCCTGATAAAATATTTATTTTAAATCTCAAAATTACCCAGTTTAAATGGACAGTAGCGCAAAGTCATAATCGGTTCCTTTTGCATTAGCAATATAAGAGTCAATAACCTTAGGGTGAGCGTTAGCCTATAAAAGTTGATTGAGGAAATGAAAGAGAATCGTTATTTATGGGGGATGAGCTATAAAGAGAACAAAAGATAAAGGATAATATTGATGTTATGTTTATTTCTAGGTCAGTTTGGCCGTTGTAAGGAATATCAGTAAGCGAAATGGCGAAAGAGAATTTGAACATATTTTTATGCGTGACGTCAAAACAAGAATATGTAATTTTTTGGAAGTAAATCGATAACATAAGTGGTAAAGAACTTTCGACTTATGTACATTAACAATTTCACTAAGGCTGGTGCAACTGGACATCGTGTAGGTACTAAATTCGTCGAAAATGATTTTTTTACATTCAACAAAAACAGTGCAACATTAGATGATAATAAATGCAAAAAAAGCATGGTTCACTTTTGGTTTTTAATTCTGGTTTAAACCAGATAGTAATGTTTCCTCATGCCAATTAAATCACATTAACTAATAACCATTTACGTTCCTCTTGGTCTCTTACAATTATTAGTGTTGTAGCAGTGTCTTTGTCTAACACTTTGAACAAGTCAATATTGCTAATATTATACCAAAGGACACTTGACTAAAAGAATTAACCAATTTAATTTTCTTTCAAAGTCACCTTTAGCGTCATTGACATTTCAACATAAAGCAGTTAATTTTTAACCGAGTTATTTTAGGCGGCAATTAGTAAAGAGTTTACGTGTCAAAGACCAATAAGAACAATTAATTAGGTTTTCCATACCTTCCTTTCCCTCACCCTCTCCCCATATGCGTTTCGAATGCCTTACAGTCTCACGAGTGTATACGAGAATGATTTCATAATCTTACAGATAAAGTCTGCGAGAGATATATCTCTCGATGGCCGATACGTATGATAATATCTGTTTTTTCTCCTATAAAAATACTTGAGTTGTATTTGGTTGGTGTTTTTGTGTAATAATTTTATTCATTGTCAACACATTAACTGATTTAGTTATCTGATCTGCAACTATTTAGGTGTGTCATGTTTTGAGCGAATGACAAATTAGGATGAAGAGGCTTTTAAATATGAGACAGAGTGATAGTATAAAGTAACATTTCATTTTCTGTCAAATAAATAGCATTAGAATGCTAAAAATATATTTAAAATAGATTTTTTTTATAAAATAGCTATTTATCTTTTGGCGTGTCAAAATGACATCATTATAGACATCATTTTCATTGTTAAACTGATATGTTGTTTCAGAGTGAGTGCTATAATGATATGATCTTATTATAGTCCTAAGACTATATATTATATTAAAAAGTTGGAGACAGTTTCTTAGTAACTTGGATGGATCATAGACACGGTATCCTACAGGAATGTCAATTTGAAGTAATTACTACCCGCAGGGGTTCTAGATACAATACAATTAGATTTTTTAAAGTAATATGCGCTAGAAAATTTTGTATTATATTCGGATCATAAACAATCATTATTGCATACGTTAAAACGCTCTGCTAACGCCTCGCCTGGTGGTATTTACGACTAGTACCATAATTGTCATTATGATTCGTATAACATAATTAACTATTTTCTACTCCCGTACTCTAATATTCAAATTAAAAAATGTCTTCGATATGTTTCATAATAATGTTCATTATGATACAAATTTTCATTATGAAATCACGTCATTAGCCAATTTCAAACCCATACTTTTTTAATCAGGTGGCCTATTTTCAATACAAATGATCTGACTTTGACAGTGCTTTTCCTAAAATTTGCACTTTCCTTAAAACTTTTAGGAATATTGAAATTACAAATTAAATATATCAGATTATGGTATTAGTGTTAGTGAACAATTTAATTTGTTTAACTGTTGCTAAATTAAATAAATGTTGTTCAGTTTAATATTTATTAATAAATAGTCGTAGAAAAAATAGTGTATATAATTGTCATTAATTCACTCGCATGCGTAACGACACTCGGCAAGGCTCGTGTCGTTACTCTATGCTCGTGTATTAATTAATTGCCATTGTAATGAGGAAACTTTAATAAACTTTAAATTGTTTAATTTATCTTTAGATAAATCAAATTCGGAAACCACAAAATGACAATATAATTGTTTGTTCTCTGTCAAGTCTCATATCTCTTGTTTTTATAGCTAACCCAATATCTTACAAACTGGTGAACCGAAACAGAATCAACCAGCATCACTACATTACCCTTCCCCAGAAGTTTGCTTCGATTCCTTATAAAAAGTAACTTTCTTCTTAGACTTTTTGAGAAGTCCCTTTCTTTGAAGATTTGAATGCACTGAATTTTTCTTTAAAATAGGTTTAAGTTTAAAAACATCCAGATTCCATATATCAGTGGCGATCCGTGGTCAGGAAAACAGGTGAGGCCAAAAGTTATAATATGAAGCATATAGTTTTATTTAAAACACACATCAAAACGTAAAATATCATAAAACGGAAATCAAATGGCAATCTTAAAAACAAACTAAAAAAAATGCAAAATTATGTTCTATAGATTAAGTCTATCTTTCTGTTGCACTTAATCGCAAACGATCCTATTACTAAGTTATAAAATGAGTCAGAAGAATACATTTTAATTATTAAGCCTTTTCTATAGACACTACAGCCAAACCATTTAACATTTCTTGTGCAGTCGAATTTCTCGAATAAGTTTTATGAGTTTTAATGCTAAAAAAATTCTTTCAACTGAAACCGATGCTCCAGGTACTGTTGGCTATTAAACATAACAATTTGTACATTTCTGATAAAACCTCGTTTAGACCATTTTTGAACATTTTGTCTCTATGATCTCTGGCAAAGATAAGGAACGGAACTGTTTGTCAGCAAAAAAAATTGTAAGCTCGGTTTTGCATCGGTCTTTTTGGAAAAGATTTTTATAACTTTGAACTAAATTGTTAAATAACTGATTTAGAAATGATACATCAAAATCGGCAAAAAGCGTTTGGTTAAATTAGGTTCAAAAATAATAACTTATTAATACCGTTAAATCGATCTGTAATTTGATTATTATCAAGCACTTCATAAAATAACGCCTGGTAAGTCAATGTAACATCATTGTTAATTAGGTCCTTGTTTTCGGTTCTTGCCCGTATACTTGTATAATAGTACTTGTGAAGTAGGTCTCCCATTAGTAACAGTTTCATTTTTTTCACGTTGAGAACGCATAGAAAATGACGTTTGCCGCAGCAAATAAAACATCCTAAAATCCGTAGCTCCGTCACAGATTTACCCACACTCCGTTCTCAAATAAAATATCTAGTAAATCAGGAGGCTAAGCGCTTTACAGGCCTCTCTTCACTATAAATTCGCGCGTGGAAGCTCCTATTTCTATGGTGGAAGCAACGAATACGTGTACGCGTGGAAGTGAGTAATATAAACATACTAAATAAAGATAGAACCATTCACCCACGTCCAGAGACGAGCTGCCTCGAGAGTCTAGCGCTCACCGGGCCTCTGCTGCATAGGCCGTTCTCTCATAGAAGAACTTGTTAAAGCCGCGTACAGACCAAGTCCCAATCCAAACCAACGCCAACTCCAACGAATGTGGCAGTTGGCGTTGGGATTGGAAGCGATTGGAAAGGATTTTACGTTGCCGTCCACACCGAGTTTTTAGTTTCGAATTCGATACCGTTGGTTGCGGTTCGGTCATTTTCTGCGGGAAGAGGTATTTTAAATATAATGTCATCAAGTGATGATGATTCATTATTATGTGCAAGTGCCGGGTTCTTAGTTATACATTCTTTACTTAAGAATAAAAAAAAGAAACGTCGACCAAGACGCTGGTGGATGACAACACCATATAAAAACAGAAGTATTTATAACACAAGTAATTTGCTGGAGGAACTTCGGAGTGAAGACAGTGATCATTTCAGGACCTTCTGTAGAATGACTCCAGAGATATTTGATGCACTGCTAAATTTAGTGGCACCAAAAATTGAAAAACAAAACACCAATTACAGGAAAGCTATCCCTTCTAAAGAACGATTAGCTGTTACACTTCATTTCTTGGCAACTGGAAATTCTTATTCTAGTCTAGCATATACTTTTAAAATATCAAAGCAGTTAATATCATCTATTGTTCCGGAAGTTTGCTCGGCTTTAGTTGAAACATTACAAGAATATATTAAGGTAAGTTTTTATTAGTTTTATTAACAAAAATTCACCCAATTATTACAAATTATTATTTATTTGTTTACGAATCAGGGCATATGTACTTGAAATTTGAGGATTATTGTTGTCCCTCATATTGCCTCGCAAATTGTTGAGAATAGTAATTGTTGCAACTAGGTACTGAGAGGTTGGGCGATACCATACTAGGACTTGTAAATACGGTAGCAGGCGGTGGCGAAGGTGTCGTTGAGGCAATATTGAGTGGTGAAGCCTGGTATCCCTTCTCAAACTGCTGACTATAGTTTACTGCGCAACCAGAATTCAGCGATGCTGTGCTAGTAGTTGAACTATTGCTCCATTGTACACTTGGACTTGGTGGCGCGCGATACAGTCCCATTTCAGCTTCAAAAAGAATATTCCCAAATTTATGTTTTACCACAGCGCGCGTATGTTCATCAAATTTTTCAAGCTGACTGGCCACATACTCTCCATATAGAATAGATTCGGTTTTTTCGGTTTTTCTAGCTTTTTTAGCATCAATATTTTTTAATATATTAAACGCCTCGTTTACTCGTGGATCCTCGCTTTCCCGTTTTTTCGAGGTTACAGTAGGAATAGTAGATGGTTTAGGCGTGGCTTTTTCATTACGTTGTGCAAGGTTTTGCTGATCTTGTTCGACATTTTCGGTATCTTTTTGCGTATCTTCGTGCTGTAATACCTGCGACATATCTTGTGATTCATCATTTTCCTCCCTGGCGCCAAAATCAACCTCCTGTAAACAAAAAACAGTTTAGCTGAAAACAAAGTTTACAACTACCGCGCAAGCATTTTTACTATAGTAAATTTCAAATATTTATATCGTTACAGATACCCAAAACACCAGAGGAATGGTTAGAAGTATCTCGTCAATATGAAGAAAATTGGAACTTTCCGCATTGCCTGGGTGCCATGGATGGGAAACATGTACAATTACAAGCCCCATTGTCCAGTGGAAGTACTTTTTTCAATTATAAATCTACATTCAGCATTGTCCTTTTCGCACTTGTAGACGCCGATTACAACTTTTTATATGCTGGATGTCAAGGAAGAATTTCTGACGGAGGCGTCTTTAGAAATACAACTTTATTTAAGAAACTTGAAGAAAATTCTTTAAATTTACCAAATCCAAATATTTTACCTGGAAGACAGAAAAATGTTCCGTATGTTTTCGTTGCGGATGAAGCATTTCCTTTAAAAGATAATATTTTAAAACCATACCCAGGTTCCCACGAGAAAGGATCCGTTAAACGTATATTCAACTACAGACTCTCGAGAGCGAGAAGGATAGTTGAAAATGTGTTTGGTATTTTGTCTGCTGTCTTTCGAGTTTTAAGAAAGCCAATGCTTCTAGAACCGGAAAAAGCAGAATTGGTTGTTATGGCATGCATTTACTTGCACAATTTTCTTAGGAAAAACCAATCATCTAAACATATATACACTCCACATGGAAGTTTTGATAATGAAATAAACGGACAAATACTAGAAGGATCATGGAGACAACAATCTGATGGCAAAACTGGATTAACTTCGATTCCAAAAGTAGCACGAAAACCCGCAACAAGTGCAGAACAAATTCGAACTGAATTTGCCGAGTATTTCACAACCAATGGATCTGTACCATGGCAAAATAATTATGCGGAATTAAAAATATTAATATGTACCGAAAACAATTAAATAGAAAATTTTAAAGTTTCAATTAATATTGGGAGTAGAAAAACCCCGTGTTTTGTTGTTTTGGTTATATAACATATAAAATTACTTAAAATAAAAGTTGTACTTACATTAACAGTGTTCTGAGTTTTTCTTGGGCGAAACTTGTCATTAAGAAACTGCATTGCCTGAAATGCAAACCATTTTGAATGGTATAATTCGTCTGTCCCCATTCCAGAGTATGTCGTACCTTCACGGCGCAATTCTCGTCGGTAAGATGTCAGTAAACTCTCTATTTTTTTCTTTATTTCAGCCACCTCGCACCTAAATTCATTAGCAATGCTTTGCCAAATATCTATCTTTTTCTTAGAGAGTTTATAATTTATATTGCTAGGATCCCATAATATAGAATTATCCGGTATAGTTCTATTAGTTTAAGGCATAAATCATCTGTCCATTCCATATCAAAATATTTTTCAAAAACAAAACGCACAGACCCGAGGAATACTTGCCAACGACTGAAAACATTCAAATCTCGTCCACACCAAATCAAACATCTCTTTGAAGTACCGCTCAACGACCGAACGCAAGCCAACGCCAACGGCGCCTTGGAAACCGTTGGAATGCATTGGGATATATTCGCCAACGCCGTACACACCAATTTACATGCTTCCGAATTTCTAAGCACATGTGCCTTGGTGTGCGTTGGAACTTCGGTCTGTACGCGGCTTAAAGCCGCCTACAGACCAAGTCCCAATCCAAACCAACGCCAACTCCAACGAATGTGCCGTTGGCGTTGGGATTGGAAACGATTGGAAAGCATTTTACGATGTCGTCCACACCGCGTTTGTACTTTCGAATTGGATACCGTTGGATACGGTTCGGTCATTTTCTACGGATAGAGATATTTTAATATGACATCTAGTGATGAGTCATTATGTGCCGCATTTTTAATTGTAAGTTCTTTACTTAACAATAAGAAAAAGAAACGTCGACCTAGACGCTGGTGGATGACACCATATAAAAACAGAAAAGTATTAATAACACAAGTAAGTTTCTGGAGGAATTTCGGAGTGAACACAGTGATCATTTCAGAACCTTCTCTCTATTTTTTTTCTTTATTTCAGCAACCTTGCACCTTGCACCTAAATTCAGTAGCAATGCTTTGCCAAATATCTTTCTTTTTGGAGAGTTTATAATTTATATTGCTAGGATCCCATAATATACGGTTATCCCGGTATAGTTCAATTAGTTTAAGGCTAAATCATCTGTCCATTTCATATCAAAAGGCGAAATAAACAAAATATTTGTCAAAAACAAAACGCACAGACCCGAGGAATACTTGCCAACGACTGAAAACATCCAAATCTCGTCCACACCAAATCAAACATCTCTTTGAAGTACCGCTCAACGACCGAACGCAAGCCAACGCCAACGTTCGCCTTGGAAACCGTTGGAATGCGTTGGGATATGTTCGCCAACGCCGTACACACCAATTTACATGCTTCCGAATTTCTAGTCACATGTGCCTTGGTGTGCGTTGGAACTTCGGTCTGTACGCGGCTTAACATACAGCGCGTACTGCGAATACCGCATGTGGTTCTTTTTTAGTCGAATATATTGTCGCAAATATTAGCGCTTCCCTTGTAAATAAAAGTGGCTTTATAGACGTTTGCTAAACCTTTCGACCTTTATAACTGCCAAATTTATATAATAAATTTTAGATTTGAAGTAATGTGATGAAGAAGAGCAAAACAAAACATGTTAATCAATCTTACGAAAATTTTCATTTTTACATTTTAAATTAATTGTAGTGAGGAGATCTTACGAAAATTTTCATTTTTACATTTTAAGTTAATTGTAGTGAGGCCGGGCCTCACCTGCCTCATGCTACCGATCGCCACTGCCATATATGCAGGTTTGATTCTATCAACTGAAACAGTATAGGGTTTTCCTTTATTATCTTCAATGGTAAAGTATTTATCATTTCTTTCGAGAACTTTAAATGGACCATTATAGGAAAATGATAAAGGTTTTTTACAGAGTCAACGCGTACAAAAACGAGTATCGATGAAAATAAATCTTTGTTAACAAAATAACTTCGTTGCCTAAATTTTGGACAAGTAGGATTTAATTTGTTCATTGTTCTTTAATTTAAAAATATATTCTGAAAAATTTGTTTCTTGATTAGAAACTTCCTCAAAAAATTCCCCTGGAACCCGTAAAGTTGTTCCATAGACTAACTCAGCAGAACTGCATTGTAAACCTTCTTTAAAATTCGTTCGTAAACCCAGCATTACCAAGGAAAGTGCGTCTACCCAGTTATTAGGCATATTGACTGCTTTAAGAGAATTTAAACCATTCAAAATTGGATGATAAGCAGTAGTTCTGATTCTGTGAGAACCCAGAAGGTGCACTAAATCTTCAAACAACTTCGATTCAAATTACGTACCTCTATCTGTAGTGATTATCTTAGGAACTCCAAATCTCGAAATTCAATTGGAAACAATAGCTTCTGTCTGCAATAGTACAATATCTACAAATATCTTTAACTGGAATAGCTTCAGACCATCTAGATCGCTTTACGATCTATTCAAGTAACCAGATAAATGAAACCTTTTGATGGAGGTAATGGTCCTATAATATCAACATTTATATTACTGAATCTGTCATCAGGAGGAGCCAAACTAGACAAAGGAGCCATGGTATGTTTCACGACTTTAGAAAGTTGACCCTTTTCACAACTCTTAATCCAATTTCTTACATCAGTATTTAAATTTTTCCATACAAATTTAGAAGCAATTAATTTTTGTGTACTCTTAAAACTGGGATGAGATAAAGAATGTATGGTGTCAAAAATTATTTTTCGATATTGGAATGTAACATATAGATGACCACGTCCCATAGATACATCGCAAATAATATCAATATTTTCGGGGATAATACCACGAGAGCTTAAAAATTACCGATAATTTTTCATGTTTGCGTGTTTTCTATAATTTCACGAGTCCGCAGGACGAGTAGAGAAAAATACAAATTTTGACAATTTGGCAAGCGTTTATTTTGCTTTGAGGTTTGGTGTTTTAATATAAGGTCGCTATTTAATCATATTAAATCATATCGAAGTATTACTTTCATTTCATGAAGCATAGCCATTTAGTCAAGAAATCCCACGGCTTTTTACTTTATTCGCCATTGATGAAAAAAGAAGTGGAAAATGAATTTCAGAAATATTTGGAATTGATAATTGATTGGATAATGTTGTTAATAATAAATAACATGTACCTACCTACTTATTATTGAATTGAAAATAAATATTTGTAAAACTTAATCTACGCTTCTGTTGTCATTCTGACATCTGCACGTGACAGCTGTCAAGCCAGGGAAATTATCACTTATTAATTTTTCAACTAGGTCACGTGACCGAAAAAATTTCCGAAAAATTCGGGTTGTTGCCATAGCAACCTGTCAAAAACAAGGCATCTGATTGGCTTAAAACAACTGGTATAAAATTTTCGGTGTAATTTTTTTTAATTGACGTAACGTCAAAAAATTATCGCTGTAATTTTAAAAAACTTTACTCATCTTACGGGACTTTTAACACATGAGTGAAATAATCGTGGTAATTTAATTTTCCTAAAAATAAGAGATGATTTATTACACGATTGTAAACTATTTAGTTCCATATCGTATTCCTGAGATAAAGCAATTTCGTTCTAATTAATTCTTTCCTCAGAAACATAATTTATCACTTCTACACGAGAAAGAGCATCAGCAACTGAATTGTCTTTTCCCTTAATATGTCTTATTATATCTGAAGTAAATTGAGAAATAAAATCTAAATGTCGACTTTCCCCCGGAGAATATTTATCTGATTTTGAGTGAATTACATAAGTAATAGGTTTGCGATCGGTCAGAATATGAAATTCTTTTCCTTCTACCAAACATTTGAATTTTTTTAATGCTAGGTAAATACCAAGTAATCCTCTACCAAAGGTGCTACCGTTTACCGGTAGATCTATCATTTTCAGCCTCGAGCTACCGCCCTACCGTTTTCAAACCTGATTCTACCGTAATTTTTAATCTGAATAATATAGAGTGACCGCCAAAAAGTCACCATATGAGAAACTTTTTTAAAATTTGATCAGGTCAAATTTGACTTTGGCATCAATTTTTCATTGACCAAGAACCCAAAATAACATACATAAAGATAGTCACGTGATCCATGTTAGCTGTCAAAAGTTATATTTTTTAAGAAAATGTCCTAAAAATGGTATTATTTGTAAAAATTTCGAAAAATGTCATAGTTAAAAGTTGTGTGGTTTGTCATCGAGATTCCATTATTGAAGTTTTGTTCAAAAATTTTAACTTTTAGCGAGACTTTTACTTTTTTACATATTTTTTTAGCATCATAAATTTGTTTAAATGTTAAACGTTTATTTCGTTATTATTAAGTTTAAACGCCATATTGCAACGTTTCTAAAGATGAGGTACCTATACATTTTCTAAAGTTTACAGAGTTTTTATAGCACAAAAATAATTATTTTTTAAAATTCCCTGGGCACTCTTGGACTATTACTTAATTTTTTAAGTGCTACAGAGCTTATTATTAACCATATCAAATGCAACACTTAGAAAAGCATAACATCTATAGGAGCTTAGAAGCTAACTAATAAAAAACTTTTTTTTTATTAAAACTTTTATTTTTAAACTAAAACAGGAATAAAAATCAAAACTTTAAAGCTTATTCTTCAAACAAAAAAAAGTTTACATTTTAGTGTGCCGCTCTTCCCTTTCCATACATTTAATTGTTTTTCTGGAAAACCCTTTTGATACATTTTTCAGAAATCTTCGTGGAATTTCAAGGCAAGCCTCTCCTACAGATTTTTCCAAGTGGTCCACGTTTTGAAACGGCCGTTAACGGTACACTTTTTGTTTGAGGTAACCCCACAAAAAGAAATTCATGACAGTTAGGTCAGGTTTGCTAGGAATACTCAGAATATCTGCCAATCCATTTTCCTCTGAGCAAATTGTCTAAAAAATGTCTGACCTCAACCGTGCTGTGAATTGTTGGCACCACAATATCAATCTTTCCGGTAGTGACATGTTATCAACGACATTCGTTATCTCAGTTCTTAAAAAGTTTAAATAAATTACTGCGTTTAAGTTTTCTTTAAAAAAATAGGGCCCAATCAATCTTACGTTAAAAGTCCCACACCAGACATTTACTCTAAAATAATATGGCACTTTGCACTCCATTATGAAGCCAGA
Organism: Philopedon plagiatum; assembly: GCA_963971165.1. Classification (NCBI taxonomy): domain Eukaryota; kingdom Metazoa; phylum Arthropoda; class Insecta; order Coleoptera; family Curculionidae; genus Philopedon; species Philopedon plagiatum. The sequence goes on from OZ020194.1 coordinate 29,097,081, forward strand.
GTTTTCATGAGCCCACCACCTACAGTTTTGAGAACTTACTTACTGTCCCGTTTCTTTTTAATTACATATTTAACCATCTGCCAACTCTCTATAGGCTACTTATTTTTGATTTGCTCATCGCACGGCTAAGCAAAAAAAAATCAATCTGTGTAAGTGATATTTTTCTAACACACATGTGTGTTAGGAAGAAAACACACAGTTGATAAAGGACAAATGAAATCATCAGTTTTCACGCTTACTAAGTTTAGTGGATATGTACCCTTTCTTAACGGGTTTTCGGAAATTTCTTTACGGGTGTGAAATAAATAATTTTCAAGCAAAGTAAATAGTGCTCTTTTAACCCATGTTCATAGCAATCATAGAAAAAAGATATTTTTAACTTGTTTTAACAAACTTTACACAATTCAGACGTCACTCAACATTGGTATAATATACTGACGTGCGTTTCTCCCTCAAATACGAAATAAACGTAATAAAGTTATATTTTGTGCTGAGGGTGGGCGCAAAGCAATTTGGGGAAATGGAGTGTAGTCCTTGATCTTTTTTTCATGCTTTAAGGGAGTGTGAAGATATTCCATTTGTTGAAAATAATTACGACATAAGGGGAAATTTAACAAGAAAAATCCCATAAACTATTATAAAATAATTTTGATAAAAATTATTAATATTATTGGATATTAAAAGATTCTAAAAATAACTATTTTTAGTCCCTTAACAGAAGAGTGTGTTCGAGCATGTAAATGCATATATAACTAGGGTGTCTGCAAACAAATTTAATAGAAATTTCTATAAAAAATGGTTAATTTTTATTTGATAAGTATTAGTGGTAGAAAATGGTTTATTAACACTTCCATTAATTTGGTTAATTTCAATATATAACTTGATCTGTAACAATGCCATGTTTTCAATATGTTGTACAAATGAGGATGGAAAGACTTTCAAATGTGACAAAAAGTGACGTCTCGCAAGTAGGCCTTACAATTCTTATTAAATAATTCGCACAAGTTAAATAAAATGCAGAGAAATGGGAATTTTCAGTGGCATATTTACAATTTCGTTTCAGGGAGGAGGGTCCATGTCCATAACGATATCATTGCTTTGATGTCCAGGGGGAGGAGGAGAGCACAGGCTAAAATCGACATTTAACATTTTTATATCCGATAAATAGTTGAAATATTTTGAAAAAACAATTTCTTTAAAATTTTTGGCACACTGTAACAACATTGCGTTTGCGAAAGAAATTATAAATAGTTAGGTGTTCTACAAGATTTTTATTTACTAAGTTTACGAAAAAACTACTTTTTGCTAAATTTCACGAATTATAACTCGTAAACAGTTAGTTCTATAAAGTAGAGCCTGAAAAGTAATTTATATATAATTTAATAATGAGTAGAAAAGGGCATTATTATTTTCACCGTATTATCAACGGTTCGCGAGATACTTAGGTTCAAAATTTGATGTCCAGGGGGAGGAGGAGAGCACAGGCTAAAATCGACATTTAACATTTTTATATCCGATAAATAGTTGAAATATTTTGAAAAAACAATTTCTTTAAAATTTTTGGCACACTCTAACAACATTGCGTTTGCGAAAGAAATTATAAATAGTTAGGTGTTCTACAAGATTTTTATTTACTAAGTTTACGAAAAAACTACTTTTTGCTAAATTTCACGAATTATAACTCGTAAACAGTTAGTTCTATAAAGTAGAGCCTGAAAAGTAATTTATATATAATTTAATAATGAGTAGAAAAGGGCATTATTATTTTCACCGTATTATCAACGGTTCGCGAGATACTTAGGTTCAAAATTTGACAAATATGGCGATTGACGCACAATCCCACCATTTCGGCAACTTGGTAAAACACTCAGTTGGTGTTGAACAAATTAGGAAAAAAGGGGTGTATTTTTGCAAAAAAAGTATCTATTGATCGGCAACTATTAGGAGAATTTGAATTTCGAATTTTTATTTCTGTGAGTGTACCTACATTGTGCAAGCTAGGGATTTTTTTTAATTGTCAAAGGTAAAAAATAAGGAACTAAAATCTATTTAGGAGAACTTTTTCCTGATCATACATAGACAACCAGAGAAGATCTTATATTTGGCAGAGTGTATGTATGTATATGTTACGGGTAACGTTAGTTTAGAGGCTAAACCTAGGATTAACTGGATAAACTCAGTATTACCCGCGAGAAAAGGATAAAGTCCGAAATATTTTTTAAATAATGCACGTTTTGGATTTTACCCGGGTAAAGCGCGTTCTACCCGTTGCTGTTTGGGTAAATTTAGGAAAAATAACGGAAAAACTCTTCGAAAAAAAAAATTGTATTCCAAAGCAGCTTGGCAGTAACATTTTTTGCATATCAATTAAGTCCACCTGACAACAACTGTTCATTTCTGAAAAAACCATTGGTTTTACCACAAGTCCTTTTTTGGCGGATTTTAATTTTCTTTTCACGGTTCATACAATCGCAAATATAACTTAATAACTTGACTTATGAGGACGTGTGTGAAGCTGTATCTTTAAAGGCATGGTTGGCTTTCTAGCAGAGCCCCTTATGTTTTATCAATGATGGTGTACATATATCATTGGTTTTATTTAATAAATCTCTGAAAACAACCACATTTCCGCGAGTATGGAAAGAGGCAAAGATTTGCCCAGTTTACAAAAAAGGCGACAAGGCTGACATAGAAAACTACAAGCCAATTACTTTACTGTCTTTTTCAGCAAAAATATTTGAATCCATATTGTATAAATATGTATATAGCTTTATCACAACATAAATATCTAATAACAGCATGGTTTCTTCTTACATAAAAAATCAACAGCTAAAAATCTATGCAGCATCTATCAGTACATATCTGACAGCCTTGACGGCATGTACCAGGTAGATGTCATATATACTGATTCCAGTAAGGCCTTTGACAGTGTATCACACTCAATCCTCATAGGGAAGCTACACACGGAATGTGGATTTGCCGATGATTTAATTACACTTTTTAGCTCATACTTAGGCGGTAGGCGGCAGAGAGTGGTTGTTAGGGGTTGTTACTCACATCATTTTGTCGCCTCCTCGGGTGTTCTGCGGGGACCGCTTGGACCATTGTTGTTTTTGTTCTTTGTCAATAGTTTGATTGAAGTAACTGTTAATCGGTGATGTTTGCTGATGATTTGAAAATCCAAAGCAACAGAGATTGTCAAATGCTGCAGCAAGACTTGAATAAATATATGAATGGTCAGACAAAAACAACCTACATTTTAACATTAATAAATGCCATGCATTAATCTTTAGTAGAAAAGAAGTGATAACTTATGAATACGATGGAGCAGCATTGTCCAGGGTTACTTATATGCGGGACCTTGGAGATATTTTTGACTCGCCTCATATAGCAGAAGTAACAAGTAAGTCATATAAAATGTTTGGATTTGTTGTTAGGAGCTGTAGACAAGTTACCAATTAAACAGTATTAGGAAGTTGTACATATTATATGTAAGGAGTATTTTAGAATACTGATCTGTTGTTTGGAGTCCGTATTATCTCGGTAATAAAGCATGCAATTGAAAGAATTCAGGATAGGTTTTTGAGATATGTTAATTACAAGGAAACGGGCATATCCCAAAAACTGATATAATGAAGAAATATAACCTAATTAGTCTAGAGCAACGCAGAAATAGTGCATCTGTCATGTTCCTTTATAAATTATTAAATAATAAATGATCCAAGTTTACTTTGTTTAGTTACGTTAAATGTACCGAATCATAGAACCAGGAATCCACTAATGTTTTATGTTGACGGGTAGTGCACGAATTATTACAGTAATTCGCCTCTTATTGTTATGGGCAAATTATACAATAAAGTAAGTAAACTTTGACATCTTTAATACAAGTGCTGTGCAATTCAAGAGACAATTATACCAACAATTTGATTAAGACTATAATAGAGATTATTGTCCTACTCTGTAACTGGAGCGTAGCTCTGTAGAGTTTGTAATAAATAAATAAATAATTATCGTCCTAAGCTATATTCCTATACTTTTTCTTACATCTTGCTGCACACGTGGTAAAAGATAATTATAATTAAAATTATAACCAAAATTATTATCCAAGCAGCGGCGCACATTGGTACCAACTAATTAATTACCACGACAAAAATATGAAATACAGATCACGGCTAAATAACTTTATAGTGTCATAGGTATTTACTAGAATACTGGTAGGTATTTGATCTGTATACTATTTATGTCTAGGTGGCGCGAAGTCGGAATACGACGGACTAAAACTTGGCAAAAAATGGCCGTATACACAGTGCCGGATTTATCTTTTTTTTTGCTCCTAGGCTAAAAAATTTTGCCGCCTTTTTATATTGAGTATTGCAGGCTGTTTGCCAAAGAGCGAATACAAGTGATTGGCGATATTATTATATTGTAATAAAAATAAAATGTTGTGTAAAAACTATTGCTAATAGAACTTATAGAAAAAAGCTCTAAAGGAATAAGAAATACAATACCTAATAACATTTCAAATAAAATAGATTATGCATAAAGTGAGAACTAACCTAATTCTAAAAACATCAATACTATGTAAGTCCAAATTTCGGAATTAGTTTCATTAACATAGGTACAGCACAATTACTTCAAACCAAAGCTTTTTTTCGTGCTTTCTGTTCGGCAAAGTCACTAATAATGTCATCAAAGTTCAAAAATATAGTCAAGCTTGACTATGTATTTGGAACTGCCATAGATCTTAATCGATCTTGGTCCGTAGTGGATCTTAAGTAATTGAGAATTCGATTTAATACCGAAAAACTTCGCTCTGCAGGGCAGTTCGATACCGGTAAACTAAGACACAGGCGGAAAATAATATCAATATTCGGGTAAATGTTTTTTAATTTCATTTTTGCGAACCGTTTAAAAAAAATCCAAAATATTTCTTCCAACTTCCTGTAAAAGAGCAGTATTGTATAAAATGTGCGAGTTCATCTTCTATATTTTCATTTACGTTATCCGGATAATTACCTCGTAAACATTAAGCTGCCTCTCTAATACCCTCATTTTCAAGATCATTCTTCAAATTTTTTAGAAAAGTAACATCTACAACAACAACTTTTTGAAAAGCTTGCACAAAAAGGCAACAGCTTGCATCAGTCTCAATGGCGGCTATTCGGGTGAAGTGAGTGAGGTGCCACTTCACCAGAAAATTCCACAAATAATATAGAAATTTAATTTTCTTATTTACTGGCAGGTGACGCCCAACGCTTTCGTAATTTAACATCAACCCAATATTTTCTAATATGCTACCGGTGTCGCGCTATGTCCTCTTCCAACAAATCCGGCAGAAGTAACTACGACCGAGCGCCGCCGCGGTATTGCTACAATGGTGTTGATCGCGTGAACGGACCGTTGCCATGACAACGTTCAATGTTAAATGTATTTTTCCGCATGAATACGACTGGAGGAAATCAGCTGGTGAGGTACTTGTCATTGAAAAGATCTTCAACTACCCCGCAGATGTAGTTTTAGCGGCGTTGTTTTTATTTCGCTGGTGAATGTACTCATAATTATTTTTTGTCGTTTTTAATAAATTTTGAATTAAGTTTTCACTTACTTCACTCAGCACCTTACCCGGGTAAAGTCCGAACCATGCATTATTTAAAAAATATTTCGGACTTTATCCATGTCTCGCGGGTAATACTAAGTTTATCTGGGTAAACCCAGGTTTAGCCTCTGAACTAACTTTACCCGTAACAGTCTGGCATGGTGGTGTCATGGAATTAAACAACACAATGAGTTTTTAGTGTCGAGGGAGACTCCCTGAACTTAGACTACTATTAAATATGCGCCTAAAATTAAAAAAAAAATAATGGAAAAACCACAAAGTTAACAGAAGAACAAAATAAAGTACTGATTTTTGAGAGAAATATATGTATATTTTATGTCTACACCATTAAGTCATTTATAGCAAACAACTGCATGGACAACAACAGTATTAAAAACACCAGAATAGTACGAATAGAGCTGATTACTTCCTTAAATTAGGAAAAATTTGGCAAAAAAAGTGTTAAACTTATTACGCATTAGTGATGCGTAAAAAAGTACCTACCCGTTACAAAGTAACGGGTATTTACCCAATACTCAAAGTACCGATTCCCTGTTCTTCGAAATACCCGTTACTTTTGTACCTATTCCTTAGATGTATTTTTATTTTTATACTTACTTAATGTTTTAAAATTTTAAAATACTGTTCATTTCCAATTTTCCGTTAAACGTTTTTTGTTTTATCAGATTTAATTATATTTTTTTGTTTCGTTTTGCTATGATTTATGATTATGAAAGGAAACAAGCTTTGTTTATGGTTAAGGTTTATAGATAGATATTCAAAAATAAAATCCCTGTTTACAGTGTTTGGTTACTATTATGTTTTAATTATTATTTACCGACTACCGACGAAAACTATTACCATACCATTACCTTTTCAGTACTAAATATTCTAGCAAATATCCCTGAATCAAATGTTTCTTATTTTTGAATAAAAAACAATAAAAGAGTAATCAATCTACTGAAAAGTAAAAGTACCGAAAGTATCGAGTAACGGGTATAAAGTAACGGGTATTGATACTAAAAGTATCTAATCGGTACAAGTATTCAAAAGGAACGAAAGTTTACATCAGTATTAGGCATTATAAGTGCCTTTTCATCTTCAGCTTATTTAGTGTTCTTTAAAAATTATTACTGAAGGCCTTGTTGTACGGGCCAGTAATAAAATTCTACTAAAGAAAAAGTCATAGTTATATAAAAATAAATTGGGACGTGACCTTAGCCTAGAAACGACACCAAGGCTTGAGGCAAATAATATAATAAATGTATTTCATGTGTGATAAATACCTTTTTTACAGTTTGCCTTTACGTATAAAATGTCAAGCGAATGATATGGGTACGAGTAACTTGTTTCGGTAATTTATCTCTGCAATAATATTTTACTGGACTAAAAAGGAGCACTAGCTAAATACCTTTTGCTACCCCGCCCTAATTGCCTAGTGTTTTGTCTTCGGACAGTCGGATAGTTTTAGCACTGTTTTAAATATTTTGTTAAATAATACAGTATTCAAGATTAAATTTTCTTAACTAGTTTCAAATGATTCCCTACATATTAAACTTTTAGTACCAAAAAATTTATAGGTAATAAAAAGTGAAAAATAAATAGTAGATATTAAAAAATAAATCATACAACATAACATATCAAAAAAGTGTCGGCTTTCACCACCGCCGCCGGCTAACTAAATGTCATGGGTGTGTTTCTAAAGAGTCTAGGGGATGGGTGCAACTTTTTATCCCGGGTTTCCGCATGCGTAATAACCTGAAAAATATAAATCATGCACTTGTCAATAAGTTTACCGATTTCCTAGCATGAGCCACGTAGTCCAGTGGTAAAGTAATCCGGTTATTGACCTCTCTTCGATGTGGTTTTTTGCTTAACTTTTTCCACAACTGAAACAATACTAACAAACAATACTTCTAATGACTACCGCCGAATAGACATTTACTACCTCCATGAGCATCTGCTCAGTACTATACTATAATGTCTTGTAGGAGCTCACTTGCTCGAACTGTGACCACTTGAACATTTCCTGCGTTTACCTGCGGTGCCCCCAGAGTCACCATCAGTTCGCCGGCTGGGCCGTTCTTCCACGCTGAGAGGCAAGCGCCACCTGGACGCAGACTCCAGGGCGAACCTTTACTTATTATTTTTATATATTGTTTTATGTGCACCCTGTAAATAGTTACTAAGTTGTTGAATTAATATACACCTCTTTTGAAGCGGTTATTGACCGAGAGGTGTTGGATCGAATTCGTGCTCGGCCGCATCTTTTTTCTAATTTCTGTCATTTAAAATTTTATAAAAAATTAGGAAATCGGCTCTAAAAGGTGTATTGGAAACGGGTTAGCACTCCTTCCTCGATAAAAATTTTGTTTTGTCTTTTTTTAAAGGCCCCGAGCAAAAAATTTATCGGGTCTACGTACCATAACCTAAAAATTATGTTTTGTTTGTTGTGGGTCCAGAAAATCTAGCGAACGGTGGATGGGAGGGCACCCTAAGGTCGGAACAGGGTTAGCACCTGGTTAGGGGCCCTGTGACCAGTCTCTTTCCTCGCAAGCGAAGAGGGATCGGTGCGAAAAAATCCACTATGGTTCCTTCCTCTGCGCATGCGGAAGCCCGGGATAAAAAGTTGCACCCATCCCCTAGACTCTTGTGGGTGTTTTTCTATTTGAGGCTTCGTCTGTGTCAGTGGCAGACATTTTCAGAGGCGATGTGACCTCGATCGAAGTAACCTTTCGACCGCTTGACGCTGACCGTTTTGACTGTTGTTGGAGGTTCTCCTTTTGTGATGTCGGCGCCCCGGTGTATGACTACTTCCATTGATTTAGAAACAACGACAACCTTTATTTACATTTTAGAGCGAGCAGGAATTCCCAAGTTATTTATAATCCGAGCAGCTATATGGTCTCCCACCTGTTTCTTGAGAATGATTGTTGCCTGGCCCTCAGTTATGGGTCATGTTTTTAGATTGATAAACTAAGTGTACCAAAATAATGCAACTACTGTAAGCTACTAGGGGGATTTTGCAAAAGGAAACTGCAGATACGCTAACCTATAACCGATAAAATTTAGAGTGGTATTTCATTAAGAGTTTTCACCTCATTTTCTGAATAGATTTATAAGCGTACCAAAGATGAGGATGACTTTAAAAATTATTTTAATTTTTACGTTTTTTATAAATCATGTGAAGAAACACCACTTTAAATTTTATCGTTTATAGGTTAGCGTTTCTGCAATTTCTAGTTGCAAAATCTCACTAATATCTGCAATCCTAAATACCACAGGCTAACGCATCTAGAGACCGGACGGCTAAGCAAAAACTCCACCTAGATGGTTGCAAGGTCACGAACAGTATAGCAGGCATCCAGTACATATATGTTAAAAACGATATAAATGTTGCGTAGTTTTATTCTGTGATCCGACGAAAATGAATTTAGATATTTGCACCTGTGGTTGACTATGGGGGAAAATAATTTTGCAATATTTTGTCAATATTAAGTAGATTCAAATCAATTAAAAATAACTGTATACTTTTCCAGTGTAAGAATATTTAATTTGAACTTTGTTAGAGACATTTACCGGAATTCGACGCAAAAAAATATGGTGCTAACAGAAGAGAGAAACAAACTGCTGGTGCCATTATCTTACCCTGGTTAGCTGCTACCGGCGTCTTCACATCATTGGCGTCAACAAAAGGAAAATAATATAATTCGACAGACTTGAACACCAAACCCTTTTATTTCCTATGACTTGAACTATAGTCAATATCGGCTTAGAGTTTAATGGTGGCCGTTGACACATGTTGAACATTCTGTTCACCAACTTAAACTGTGGTCAGGGCAGGACTTCACATTTTTTTTATCAAAATTTATGACTGTTTAAATCGTATTTATAAACGTTGCGGAAAAATTTTTGAGCCAGCTTATTTCCATGCAGAAAGTCTCTAGATATCTAAATTTTTCAAACACCGCCACCGTTCAATTATTATACAGATTACCTCCTTCCCCCACTTCCCTAAACCAACTTACCAACTTAAACCCCCTTCCCTAAAAATGCTATTTACACCCTTGACTTGTATTTAAAGCTCGTCAAACCTACAGTTTTAAACATTTTAAACTAGAAAGATCTCCATTTTAAATGTAAAAGTTTTTTGATTTTTTTAACTTACTAATCCCTCTTTAATACGCTAACATTTGTCACAAATTTTTTCTTGAGAAATCAATGGCACAAATGTTTTTATCTTTCCGCCAGTCACTGTATTATACATATATAAGAATAACTAATATAAAATATGTTAATATGAAATATTTAATAAAAACAAATTGAACGTTACCCAATCCTCACTACTTGACCTTGATGTACTAGGAATGCGGTAATTGGGAAGGTGGTAGAGGAATTCTTCCTCGACCGAGGTGGTACCACCCCACACATCCTCTTAAAGGGCTGGTGAAATCCCAACGGATGTTTCCAGCTCTGGATAATGATTTTTTTTTTGTAATTTGAGGCGTATATTACAAAGATGAATGTGCTGAATAGAGTCAAATATCGAACAAGACTCGTCATTTTTGAGCACGACGGAGGTGCTTTATATGGGCGAGACTGACTACGATTATTCTCTTCGAGATTAACACATATTCTCTTCGTGAACATAACCTCTAAAAAATATTGTATTTTAAAAACAACATTTTAAAAACTATAATCTTGTCAACTAAACGACTTCATAATTTACGTCGCAAAACATTCCTATTACCTTAATTAATTTTGGGGTAATATTTGTCTAGCTAATTGTTAAACAAAATAATATGTTTATCTAGTTACTTTTCAATAGAAAGAAACACTTTACAGATACACAAGGTCCAACAATATAGGTACTAGCAAAATGTCTAATAAGTACAAAATAATCAACATAGTGGCAAAATGCTTTCTGAAAACACGGGAAACACAGATAAATATTAAATATTCCTAAAAATAAACTTTGCTTTCACACGTCATAAATCAAAATTCGACGGGCGGGGACGGCTCTGTAAATAGTGTAAATAGCGAACTTAGCTTTGAATATAATCACAGGAACTAACCCGGAATAGACAGACGGGTCAAAGACTGCGGGAAAGAGATGTGCCGGTGTAAAGGCGTAAGAAAGGGATGCCCATCTACACGGTATTCGATGTGAGGTGCTGCACATGTTCCACCTGTTGACGCTTTTCCGGCTGCCAGGATTAGATGCGGAATATGTGTCTTCGTCGCGTACATGTAAATGTATGGCCATTTATCATCAATTCAGCGATTGTCTGTGTCCGTGAGGCGTTTTCATAATTAGGGAACGTTTAAATCATAAAGTTGGCAAATATTTTGACATATGTCAAGGGCTGCCATTAAACTCAATAGTAATATTCCTTTCAGGTGTTTGTTGCCCCGGAGCTACTCGCCCCAGAGTGACTCGACACCGTTCCTGAAAGGAACAATTGACAATTTTGACATTAAGCTGAAGTCATAGGTGATGCACGAGAGGGCAGGGGGGGATAGGGCTAGAACGGTTCAGGTGCTTGATGCACAAGTTGAATGGAACAACTGTATGCTGGTCTGGAGCTGTACGGGAGCTCCTCCTTGGGGTGAAAGGAAAATACTTTATGCCGATATTGACTATACCAGTAAAATGTGGCGGTCGTGTTAGTTAATTGTAGCCTCCCGATGACTTCGTTGTAGATCCGCCAGTGGATTCAACTTAGCACTTGAAAGATTTTGGATTTCTCCTGACATTTGATTTTTTTTGGCGCAAGCCACAGAATTATTTCTTTTTTGCTAGAAAAGTCAATTACGCTCGGAAGAGCGCTGAGGGTCAGAGGTATTTATTTATCAAGTTTATAAAAATGTTTACCAGCCACGGCAAGTTTGCAAACCCGGAAGTCTTTATAAATATGAAATAATTATTAAATATTCTTATAATGGCATTGTGAATTACTATTTTGTAAAGTACACAACCCAAATGTTTTTACTGTCAAAAATGATGTCATCTATCCCATTTTCTTTGTATTTCTATTTTTACATAATATATCGGGTGATTCTCTAAAGTGGCTCGCCCCTATAACTTTTTTGGTTTTTGCAATAAAAAATACACTTTGGATATCATATACCTATAATACGTAAATCTACGTTATTTTACGTAACCAACTTACTTACTTTAACCGGAAGTGACCGCAATTTTCGATTTTTAAAGGGGATCTCCTGTATATTTTAAGTTATTTGGGCTCAGAGAGTCATTCTGTGTACATCCAATAACTACTTGAATACAAGGACACAATGCTTATCTGTGACGTCATCAGCCGTGGTCATATGAATAAATGAATACAATATTATATTATATGCTTTTTTTGGATTTATGTTTTTGTGTGACTTATAAATTTGCACTTTAGACCATCACTATTTAAATATTTAAACTTGCATTTGGGCAAATTATGCGTTAATAAGATCTAAAATATGTATAAGTGATAAAAACTATAATGATTTTAAAAAGAACTACTTTGTGTAAAATGTTTTACTGTAGTTTTTTTAGGTACATATTTTAAGGTGAGTATTAATACCAATTATAAAAAATAATATCTTCTATTAAACTAAGAGATCCTAAAGATTTTGCCTCAGATATTGTGTATCCTCAGATAGCAAAATTTTCCAAAAATTTAGGTACTCGAGGATTTACGAGTAACTAAGTACTGAGAAAAATTTACTGAAAATCATCATTGGATTACCTAGCCACTTTAAAGTTAAAGTTAATGTATGTCCAATTATTTTGTATATGTATTTAATTTCCTTTTATGACCTTTACCTAATCGGTTAATTTTCTTGGCACAGTAATTTTTGAGCAGAGTGTTGGTAATACTGCTAAGTAAAATATCAATAATTGTTTTTGCTGAGTGTGTATTGCAGCCATCAAAGTATATTAAAAATTCTTGTTTAAGGATATATTTAAATACGAGATTAGTCAGAAATGATTTTTGAGAAAAAATGTTTAAGAATGTATTCTCATGGTCACTAAGTATTTTCTGGAATAAAATATATGAAACAATAACTATTTCAATTACATGATCTCTAGGATATTGCAGGGCACCTCTGCTTAAGTTAGTTATGAGATTAAAATTATCTTCAACAATAAGTTCTTTATTGCATATCAAAGAATTTTTGCAATAATTGCATTTCAGCTTCTTTAAAGCAATATGGCTGCAATATCCCCCCAGATACGTAATCACAGGCATTTCTGGTTTAAAGTTGTCCATATCAGATTTTTGAATAATAATATTTTTAAGAATTTCGTCAATTTCTTTAGAACAGTCTTCAGCACTGTCCTGTTCGTCACAATCAGGTGATTCGTAGAATTTTTCAATTCTTAACTCTCCAAAATTATGGGATTTTAGTGTCAATATTGATTGAATTCGTAGTCGTTTTTCAGATTCATAAAGTTGTCGAATTGAGATGTGATAATGTCCACCCGCTAACTGTCTATACTTTCCAAAGCGATTTTCTAAGGGATCAGTTTGCAATTTTCCTAACAAAATATAATTTAAATTTAATTCCTCAAAACAATATTTCACAATTTCCAGCACACCATAAATTGTATGGGACAAAGCTGTGTGAGTTTGGCGTGTTAATTTTTTTAAAAAAATTTCTGATTTCCAGTTATCTAACCAAATCAACATTTGTTTCAAAAAGTCAAGTTTTGGGTCGTTTACTATTTTACCTTTTACAATAGGTTCCTGGAAAATATCACGCAAACGCTTTCCTTTTAATGGTGTTTTGACGTTTATTATATTCCACCACTTTACTATTATTTTCAAAAACTCGGCTGTGTCCTGAGCATTGGGGATATCTTTGTCAAAATTTTGTAAGCCCTCAATTACAAAAGGATTAAAAACTTTTAATGCCAGTTTTACATTTTGTCTTTCCATGCTAGACGGATACAGAGCTTTTAAATTTAAAGAGAAGCCAAATTTTAGTAACATGTTGTGTTCCAAGTCATGCAATTTTTTAAGAGATGCAAAACATGCAACTTTTTCTTCGCCAGTAAAAAAGTCGGGATATGTAAATGTCTGATCAGGTTTTGAGTTTAGCCAGGCATTGAATATACATTTTAAGAGATGGACAGAATCAAACAAGTAAAATAAAGGTCTTTTAGCATCGACAGGGTGTGGGAACACTATATTAAGTTCTTTTTTTGGTGAAAAATTTGACATAGCTTTTCCATTAATGGCATTGTTGTCACTGAGTACACAAAAAACTATATAACCGATAGCCTCTAAATGAGTTATTATTGTTTTGATAAAATGAAAAAGCAATTCATGGTTAATTTTAGATATAGGGGCAATGTGAACAACTTCTTCCAAATCTGAACAAATACTTGTAATCATGAAAGTATATGCAGATGTTGCTAACAATTCGTTATTATTTACTGATGCCCCCACCAGGTTTCCCCCTTTATAGTCTAAATAAGGGTTAATATGAATTTCATCCATTAGCAGACAAACATTTTTGTCTTGATCATTTAAATATTTAAAAATATTTTGTGCGTAAGTCAAAAAATTTTTTTTCTCATCAATATGGGGATCAGTTAAAAAATTATTACAGACGCCTTTGATAGTTTCAGGATGGGGTAAAATTATTGGCCAGTGATTTCTTAAATATCTGTACGCATGAGGACTGATTGTATATACAATTGAAGTTTTTCTTCTCTGCTTTTTCGATGCGTTAAAGTTTTTGATAAGTATTTTGGACAATTGGGAAATTTACTAGGTACGCTGTGCTCTTTTAATCTTGGTATATTTAACTTTACAGAAACGACCTCACCGGTTCTCGTGTCTTGCTGACTATACTGCCTGATAAAATCATCTTCTGTAAAATGAAGCTCACATACTCGGCTACTAGCATTTGGAATAAAATTTTCACGATGTACGGCCTTCTGCCATTTCACTTGCCCTTCCACACTCTTAGGAAAACGAAATACTCGTACTGTTGGTCCGTTTGGGTAATTACCCTTACAACCGACTACACAACATCTATAAGGCATTTTAATAATTATTTAAAACACTATTGAAACCGGTAATACACTTTGTTTTTTCACTAAATACACAAAACACTTGTAGATTGTTAACACGAAAAGGAAAACTGCATGTCATATGGTACAACGTTGCCAGATCGACGGTAGCGTTTTGTCTGCTGACTGCACGTTTACTAAAACTTATTATTATTGTTATTTTTTTATTTAACTTCAAAATACTCCCAATAAAATACTGCTGTAAAATTATATTAGGCCTGTGTTAATAACTAAGTTAACGTAGTTATAAACACATTACACAAAGAAAAGTTATTTCTAAGCTTATCCTAATTAAGAATTATAGATAATCTGACAATATTGTTTCAAGCACATGTCTGGACGCACAGCTGACTATGCTGGACGTAAAGCGTATTCGATTGACAAAATCTAATCGATCCGGATCAGGTTACAAACATTAAGTTAGAGGAATACGTAATTGAATCAGGAAGGGTAGTAGAAAGAGATGAAATGTGTCGGAAAGTGATCCGGATCGGTCCAAATTTTTGTCAATCGAATTCGGGTCGGGCGGCTGGACCTGAAAGGAGTTTTTGCGTATGGCCATAGATTAGGAGTTGTTGCATAGATATCCGTATATGTAATGACTTCGGGTGATGACGTCACATAACGTTAAGTCATAAGCATTGTGTCCTTGTATTCAAGTAGTTATTGGTACATCCCTACCAAACTTGATACTTTTTAACTGGTTGAATATTGTTTTTTTGAAATTTTGTTTTAGATCTAATGTGCTGTGAACTCCCCCAAATGACTAATTTTAGGTTAAGATGCTTGAGAAAAATACTTATTTTCGTTGTTGTTGCACACGTTATTTTTTACGCATCTTTCAACGCTCTTAAAAATAATGATTACCAAAATTTTAAATTAAAATCAACACAATTCCCATAAAATCCAGATCTATGCCAGAATGATTTAAAAAGTTAATACTTAATATTGATTAAATTAGGATATCTGTGATAAAATTTTCTTATTCAAAATTGAATAAATTAATAGTTTTGATTACATTCTTAATCAATTAGTATTAAATATTGGTGGATTGCTCCCCACTCTTTATTTAATATGGGTATATTGGTATCTCATCATTAGGTGACAGTTTTGGGAAATGTCTGTAAAGCATGAAGATAGAAAACAGTACAGGGTATCCAAATAAAAGTGAATAGGCCTTATAATTTTTTATTTTTAAAGATAAGGAAAAAATGTTAAATATGAAAGTTTTGGGGATTTTTATGGATCATTCATATATCTTATCAGCAAAACAATTGAGCATCAAATAAAAAAAAATATAGTTTAAAACATCGATTTTCTCGCTTATTTTAAATTGGATGGTATGAATTTCATCATATTTTTGGATTCTATTAGAAGTTCGAGACATATTTTGTATAACTTACCCTATGCGGTTTTTCAATCGTTTTTGAAATATTTCAAATTAAAAATTATTTCGCATAAATATACTTTAAATGTATCTATCCAGGTTGCGAACGAAATACCTGCTACCTTTCTAAATTTTCTTCGTAGGTAAGTCAAAGTTAATGCCAAGGTTGACAATAATACTTTAGTCACCATGAATTTAATAATTTTATTTTTATGCAAAATGAGTTAATGAGAGATACAAAATGTTAAAATTATATTTAAAAAATAACAATAATGTTAGAGCGGCTCAAAGACAATATGATGAAAGTATTGAAGAGGGACAAAGAAATCCATCATTAAACACCATAATAAAAACAAATAGAAGACTAGAAGAAAGAGGAATTCTGGGCAACGGAAAAAGAAGGAGAGAAAGAAATGAAGAAAAGGACCTAGCGATTTTGTTACATTTTTAAGGGAATCCAAAAAAATCAATTCCCGATTGTGTGCGGTATCTCAGTTATGGAAGAAAAGATACAATGTTGACTTATGGAACAGTTCAAAGAACGTTAAAGTATTTTAAGTATAGATCATATAAAATTATGCCAGTTCAAAAGCTTAATGCCGATCAAAAAGAAGGGAGATATGCTTTTGTCGGAAATATTAACGAAAGAATGCGGCAAGATCCTAATTTATTTCATACTATCGTTTGGACAGACGAAGCAACTTTCTCAACTGCGGGAATGTTTAATAGACGAAATGTTCATGTTTGGTCGGATGAAAATTCCGTCGAAGATATTGCTTTTCAGGGGCGTAATTCAATCAACGTTTTGTGTGGGATATTACAAAATAAAATTCTAGGACCATTGTTTCTTCGGGGAGCATTAACTGGTCAGCGCTATCTTAATTTTAAGAAAATGAAATTGAAGATATTCTCGGTGAACTGCCACTTGAACGACTTCGATGTATTATATATCAACAGGACGGAGCGCCTCCCCATAATATAATTGAGGTTCGTAATTTTTTAAACCATCAGTATAACGAATGGATCGGAAGATATGGAACGTTACATTGACCTGCAAATAGCCCAGACCTCACACCTTTAGATACGTTTCTTTGGGATCATTTGAAAAATGTATACAGAAATCGTAATGAAAAAATTGAAGAATTCAAAGGATGGTGAGAAATGAAATAATAAATCTGAACGAAAATGATGCTGAAAGTATTATAAACACACTTCAGAGGCAGATAATTAAATGGCGGATAAGCTGAAAATTTCTTTTGATATTTATTCGCCAATGTTAACCTTTATCTGTCTATGTTATAATTCATTTGTTAGTGTTTATAATCACTGGGCATTGCTTTCAAATATTAATAACTAATTAAAATCAACATTTAATGCTTCATAGAATAACTTATTTTGCACAAAAATAAAATTAGAAATTCACGGTGACTAAAGTATTATTGTCGACGTTGATAATGGGCATATTTTTGCGTTTACCAGCTAACGGGTTGGTAATGAAATTCGTAACAAACCGCGTTTTTGCGTAAATTTCGGGTTTAGGTAATACAATGCCACAACAGCGCGCGTATTTATCAGGTTACTATTTTCGTTACCCATGTCCAGAGTTGGGTAACGATTGTTGATAAAGAAATCCTAACCTAGAAATTTTGTTGTATAAATCACTTGTAATTTGTAATGTTTCCAAATCATAATTATTGTATTTCTTGAAGATCCGAAAATGTTTAGGTTATGTATGGAAAAAGAAGTTCCAGCAGATCATTTTTTAAAATCAAAACCGGATAGGTGTAAGGATGTAAGCAAAGAAAAATAATAGGTTTTATTGGTATAATAAGTATCCAGCTTTAATTGTAGGTCACGTTACCGGCTATTTATTTAAGCGTATGATTCTTTTCAGTTTACTTATTCAGAACTATTGCTTGTAGATTTGAAAACTATTATGGTTTGGTTTTGTCTCTTCTATTTTGCCATCAAATATTGGAGGTTAGAAGTTAGGTTACCACAGAATTTAAAATTTCGTTTTGGCGTTTTGTTATGAAATGGTTATGAAAATACTTAAAATCGTTACCAGCTCGTTACCAAGGCAGTAACCGCAATACATAACCTGGTAAACGCAAAAATATGCCTATTAACTTTGACTAACCTACCAAGAAAATTTAAAAAGGTAGCAGATATTTCGGTCGCAACCTGGATAGTTACGTTCAAAGTATGTTTATGCGAAATAATTTATAGTTTCCAAAATATTATATATATTTCCAAAATGATTGAAAAACCGCAGAGTATGTTATACAAAATATGTCAAGAACGCCTCCTACAATCCAAAAATATGATTAAAATCATATCCAATTTAAAATAAGTGAGAAAATCGATGTTTTGTACTATATTTTTTTATTCGATGCTCAGTTATTTTGATGATAAGATATATGAACGATTCATAAAAATTCCCAGAACTTTCATATTTAACATTTTCTCTCATTTTAAAAAATGAAAAAGGCATAAGGCATGTTCATTTTTATTTTGATATCCCTGTATGTAAAAAATCATTTTTAATTAATAATAGGCAATATCCAGTTGCATCATTGTAATATAAAAAACACATACTTGATAAAACAGGCATCCTAATCGTTGTTACAGAAATAACAAAAAACATAGAGGAATTAATTTAATTATATGTTAAGAACGGTATTTTTATTTTCAGTAAACAAAATATTTAGAAGATCTATGTATATACAATACTTGGTGGCATAAAGGCTAAACATGTTACACATAACTGAACTAATTTAAGAGTAATAAAATACAATACCTTAATCATAATTGGCAGCCACACAATTATAATATTCACAACTTTAAACTACTTTTGTCACTCGGCTGCCGTAGGAAAAAAATTTGTGTTTTTAGAATATTTTTTTTCTCTAAATTCGTTTCACTAAAGGTTGGGTTTCACACACGTAACTGTAGACTTGACAAGTATGCTTGTACAAGTTTTTTGTGCATGTTTCGTAAAAACCGCATCGGCTCCACACGGTACAAGTATACGTACCTACTTGAACTTGAACAATTTTTAGTGTGCAGTTCAAGTACAATGGACGACGCGACGTGCTCGGTACTGAATACTCGTATCATGTTTGATCGCTGTTTGTTCAAAACCTATTAACATTTAAGTAAAATTTCTGTTTCGCTAGTTCTGGTTCACACCACCTAACAAGATTTGACAGGTAAAACCAAGAGCCATGTACAGGGACGATTTTGATTAAAATGTTATGTACCGTGCATAGGTCATAGCTTTAATCAATTAAGTTTGTTTGTCTTGTCGAACTTGATAAGAAATGATTTACTTAATCAGTTTTATCTTTATTATTAAAAGTTATCAAAAATTTATATTTTATATAATATTAAATAACAATCAATACTAAAATTGATTTACAGTTTGGTTCAAAATTAGATCAAGAATGTGAGTGAGTGAGTGATCGCAATAAGATCAACTGTCGGGAGGTGATGATGTCACTCCCCTAAAATGATGATATTCGTCTAAAAAATTTGACCTTTATATCGCTTTTTAAGTAATTTCTAGTGCTAAAAGACAACAATTTTTACAGCCCTTTCTAACAAGCAAATGAACAAATTTGAAACAGACTTATTCTTTGAATACTTTGAAGTGTTGCGAAAATTACACCAAAATTATGCAGGTCGTGATCATTATCGGTCGTCTGTGAACCGACCTCCTAGATTTGACATTAAAACAAAAACGAATCGTTTGTTAAATTCATGACTGTTCTGGGCTCTGTAACAGTAAACATTTATCTTGTTAATTCAACCACACAGTTTTTGTCTTCACGTGGCTCTGTTTTTGTTTGTGTCGCAGGATTAATAGGATAATTATCTTGTAAATCAAATTAATTTCGGTTTAACCTGTTTTTAATACATAGTTGACCTAGAACTATAATTATATTTATGTAGCCGTGTTTTATTTGTTTTCTGCTTGATAACTGCTCAGCACCCCTAAATCGTTTAGAGTACACATGATCTTGAGCGTATCAATATTATCGTATTGGAGTCATCGTGACTAGTATTAATGTAGAGTAATTTTTGCTTTAGTTGCGTGATTGGATACAGCGTTGTTACACTGTCTCCTACCTTATGGTTGTGTCTTGGATGCATACAAGAATGCATTTACTCGGTTCGCCAATTCAATCTTGTTCATTGTTCTGCTCGAAATTTTTGTCAGGCACACACTAGAAAAATACAATAGGAGTGTTCAACAGGCCCTGCCCGTGAAATTTTAGAGTTGTATAACTCTGTTGCTACTTATGGGACCCATGCCAAGTTCAGGTTTTCTATTAGTGAGCCTACTTTTTTTATAATGTTTTGTTAAAGAAAAAATATTTTGTAATTTACGAAAAAATGTTGAATTTTTTAATTGACAAACCTGGGAAAAAAATTAACACGCTTTGGTATTTTATTTATTATTTTTTCTAAACAAGTTTTGCTTCATTTTGTCGACGATTCCTAAATTTAAGAGAAAAAAAAATTGTTAGTAGAAAGTTATAGTCATTTGAATTTTTTTAAAACTTATATTTTAGGTTTAAAAAAATTCAAATGACCATAACTAACACATTCTTTTCTCTTAAAATTTAAGAATTGTCGACAAAATGATGTACAATTTGTTTAGAAAAATTAATAAATAAAATACCTAAGCATGATAGTTTTTTCCCAGGTGGGTCAATTCAAATATTCAACTTTTTTTCGCAAATTACAAAAAAAAAATTTTCTTACCAAAACATTCCTTGTAGGCTCACTATTAAAAAACCTGAACTTGCCATGGTTCCCATAAGTAGCAACAGAGATATACAACTTTAAAATTTCATGGGCCGCGCCTGGTGTTCAACAAGAAAAAAATTCAATAAAAAATACAGTAGCTGTACTAAACTACACAACATGAAATTAGCAATAATACAATACAACAGAAAACAGGGGCTAACTAGTGTAAATTGGACTGTAGTCATCTAAACTATGATACTAAAAGGTGATTATGCGCCTGTTTGATGAATTTGTTTTTATATACTACCTATATTGCTACTTATCTTAAATTATGTCACTCAGTAGAGGTGCGGCATGTACAAATTGTTATCATAACATACAGGGTGTCCGAAAAGTCTTTGGGTGGGCAAATATATTTTAAAGAGACACCAAATTTTGGATGTATCTTACTGGTTAATAAATCCCCTTTTTTATGTAATTTAACTTCTTCAAGCCCCTTGAGGGGTGACGCTAGGGAGTTCATTTTAAAGGTCTTCAAAAAAGAAACATTTTACCGCAATCCCGAGGTCTGTATTTTAATTTATTTTTAAATGGCAAACTTCTAAAAATTACAAATTGTGAAAAAATTAGAAATATAAAACTTTATTTCTCATATTACTTTAAAAGTTGTTCAAAATGACCACTATGAACTTCTTGGCAGCAACAAAGTCGATTTTGGAACTTAGTTCTCACATTTGTGAGAATGGCAGGTGTTACTTCTTGCAGAGTTCTCAAATCGACTTTATTACTCCAATAAGTTCATGGTGGTCATTTTGAATAACTTATAAAGTAATAAAATAAATGGTATTTAATTTCTTTTCACGATTTCACGGACCTCGAGTTTGCTGTAAAATGTTTCTTTTTTGAAAATCTTTAAAATGGGTTACCACACGGCATAGGGTCGCTTTTAAAATTTTCTGACTTCAACTCCCTATCGTCACCCCTCAAGAGGGTTGAAAAAGCTAAATTACATAAAAAAGTAGATTTACTAACCTATAAGATACTTCTAAAATTTGGGGCCATACCAAGACTTTTCGGGCACCCTGTATATGCATTTTCATTTCACCAACTGCAAATTTTACTGCTTCAAATAAATGAAAGTTTCGTTTATCAGTGGTTTATTATACTCTTGAAACTTAAATACCTCCCACATAGGATAATAATCAGTTAGATAGGTATTTGGTTATAACCAAGAGTTGTTGATTATAATCAACAGTGATCACACTGATTATATTAATGTTGAATATGTGAAGTAGAAATTTTTTTAAATACCTTCATTATGTCACAATCCTGTTATTCGACGGCTCTGATTATTATGCGTATTAGCCAGTTAGTATGCGTAATACACACTTTCGGCCCTTAGCCTTAACATATGCAGTAGGTACTCGAAGTAAATCATTTGGTTTTATTTTTGTCGTGTAGCTGGAAAAGAAATCGTATTCTAGAATCATTGTTAAAAATTAATATACCATTTTTCATTTATCTAAAATGCAATTTAATAATCCTACCGCTTAAACTGCCAACCCTATCTGCCCTTAATTCCATTTAACCAGTCTGTTACCCGATTTAATATTAAATCCATATTCCAATAGTAATAGGAAATAATGTACTCCGAGCAGCGATTTGGAGCAAGATAAGTAATTGGAAATGCAGTCGCACTGCCCATGCCTCCATGGAATTAACCTATTGGAAAAATAAATTTTTCGAGTGGGTGTCATTAAAATAGTGCAGAATAGGTGAATTCAAGAATAAACAACAGAAGATACAGGAGAGCATAAAAAACAACTCGAGGATTCACTAAAAAGGTTTAAGACTTAGTACTGGTTTAAATATAGATCTTCTAGTTGATCAGTTAGGGATTGATACAATTTTAGTGTTCCGTGAAAACGGAACACTTCTGGAATCACTTCGGTGCCCGTCCGTCCGTCCGTCTGTCACAGGCGATTTTCTCTAAAACTATTCGACGTAAAAATTTGAAATTTGGCACGAGTGTGGTGGCCCAACTATAGACGTGAAGTATAAAACGTTGAATTTTTATTCTGGGGGTTAATTTCAGGGGATAAATTGGGAAATGAAAAAAGTTTTTTTCAAGGGCATCATGTAGGGTGGAGTCGGCAACTGGGAAGGTAGAAAACTGGACCGCGAAAAAATCTTAATTAATTTGTAAGAACAAATACCTGTCTATCTGATATTGTTTTTAAGAGTAAAAATAAAAATTAACAACTAATAATATGAGTTTTTATAAGCGTTCCGTTTTGAGAATCAACAATTACCTGCGGTCCATTTAACGTTTTTCTTTTTTTCTTCGGACCTCGATACAATTTTTCAAAAGTATCCGAGCCCCACTAGAAATTAGTTACCGACCCCTGGTGTAGGGTGTCAAATGAAAGCTTATTGAAGCACGAATTCAACAATATATATATATATATATATATATATATATATATATATATATATATATATATATATATATATATATATATATAATGTGTTTTTTATGCATTTTTTAAACGTCTTTCGGGAAAAACGCTTGTTGTCCCCCACCATTATCACCAAAAAATTATCAGGATTGAAAAATTCTAGCGTAAACAATTGATGAAAACAATTTAATTATTGTACTACTGAACCATTAGTTTTAGAGAAAAAGTTTCTCGACAAAAAATATTTCTCAAGATGTAAGGAACCACTTTTGTCCTTAAAAAACTATTTATGTCATATGTTAGTGGTATTTTGGAGTATGCAGCTATCATTTGGACTCCCATGTATGATATTCATAAAAGCACAATTGAAAAAACTCAAAACAAATTCTTAAGGTATTTGTATTTTAAGGAATATGGAACATATGACATTAATATTCCTAACAGTGTACTTAGAGAAAAGTGAAAGTTGTATAGCCTTGATAGGCGTAGAATTTTTAGTTCTCTGATGTTTTTGTACAAATTGTTGCATAATGAAATAGACGATCCAAATTTGTTGTCAAAAATAAATTTCTGTGTACCATCTCACAGGACTAGAAATCCTCGAACTTTTTATTTGGACCCCCTTCGTACGAATAACTTTATGAATGCCACCGTTAATGTTATGTATAGATGCGATAACACTCTTGGTGTGGAGTTTGATTTCTTTCACGAAAATAAGAATCAGTTGAAACCTAAATTAACAAGCCATTTGTACATCGCCGATTAGTTATTGCCATATTTTGCAAAATAATTAACTATATCGGAGCAATAGCCCAGAGGTCCAACGCGCTGGGTTTGTGACGCGTCTCCGGCACTAGACCAGGTTCGAATC
This sequence comes from Philopedon plagiatum, assembly GCA_963971165.1. Lineage (NCBI taxonomy): Eukaryota > Metazoa > Arthropoda > Insecta > Coleoptera > Curculionidae > Philopedon > Philopedon plagiatum. Next base: position 29,121,228 of record OZ020194.1, read on the forward strand.
CTGGCCCGGCCGCACGCTTAATAAAAAAAGTGTGGCCAGATATTTAGTAGGATTGTCACAAAAAGTGGAAGGTAGTAGAGGAATTCTTCCTCGACCGAGGTGGTACCACCCCACACATTCTCTTAAAAAAGGGCTGGTGAAATCCCAACGGATCTTTCCAACTCTGGATGTGTGAGTCGATTCCCCAGTACACCCACGGTACATAGTACTTAGACCTCGGTCTTCGTGGGCTGTCAGAAGATAAAAAAAAAATTTAATTTGGTTCAGTTGAAACGCTCCCCAGCTCTGCGCATACGTGATGTGATGCGGCGTTGGTGCCGTCGGCGGCGGGTAGCGCGGCATATGGGCGGAGATCGGTCAGCCGAGGTTTGCTCAGGTTAAGTGGGGGACACGGAACACTAATTGTGAAAGTATTGGTTGTACTTTACCGATTTTGTTCCTGTCATTGTTAATAACAGCTGATAATGTAATAATAATTTTAAAAAATATAAGATACTAGAAAAGTTTTGGATTATTATAAATTTAAACTTATCTTTCTTCTAATCAGTTATTCTATACTTATACAGTAGATTTTTTAGGTGGACCATAGGCTTTTACATGTTAAATTGTTTACTTCATGTTAGGCCCTGTTCTATTAGAAGTATATATATATATATATATATATATATATATATATATATATATATATATATATATATAAAACTTGATAAAGGTAAATCTTAGAGTCGTAAGATTATATTAATTTGATAATTATGTTACAGAAGTTCTAAAAATACTTAAAAAATGCATTTATTTTTCAAATCATTAATTATTCATATCCCTTGTATTACCTTTTCATGCCAAGTAAAAGTAACACGCATTTTCTAACTTAAAATTTTATTGCTACAATTTGAAATGCACTTTTAAGTATTTTTAGAGCTTTTCTGGCAAATTTGCCGAACTAACATTATCGACTCTAAAATTTATCTGTCAAGTTTTATCTCTATAATTCTAATAAAACAGGGCCTAACAAGGGGTTAAAAATTTAATGTATAAACCGCTATGAGCGGCTTAAATAAATGCACTGTATATTAATATATATTTTGCACAACTCGAAGTCAAATTTGCAGGAAATAGAAATTATTTATTTAACATCTATTCTATGAAAAAAAGAGCATAGGATTTTGACAACAATAAAATATATTGGAAGACATTTTGACATCGATTTCCCTTTCAGGTCAGAATTATTATATTAGCATTCCTTTGTTTTTTTTTGTATGAAATAAAAGTGTAAACATTCATTATCGCCAAAGAAGATCACGAAGCGGTGCTACGTTGAAGTAAATAGTTACTTTAGAAAGGTGCAAAATTAATTTTATATACCATTTGTAAGTATATATTATGGAGAATTTTAAATGAAAATGGATCTTGGTGTGAAAAATGTTGCCAAGTCATCTGGGTATGCAAAATACCATGATTTTTTGTTTGTTTTATATTTAAAAAAATCATTGTACATGGTGTCGCTTTTTCGACGGTCATGCGGAAACTATAGTAGATAGAAAAAATTTGACCACGCATCTCCGAGCTCGATTTAAAAGCAAATTTAACGATGTAAATAGTTCATGGCTACCTCGATTCGTTTTCACATTACATCGCGACCTTAAAATTTGGCCAATTTCGGCATGCCTCTATATCTCGAAAGATATTAGAGATAGAGAAAAAGTGTTTTAACATTTTTGTATGGACTTTTACGTATAATCAAGTGGCCTAGTTAGTTCTTCTACGTCTATTGTATTTTTTGAGATATAACACAAAGTTGTTTTTTTAAATTTAACACCCTATATATTTTTTAACATTTAGATTCCAAATTAATTTACCTTTTCATTAATACCACACACTTTATACTTATTTCTAAAAAAATATTGTTTAACTTTTAAAAAAAAAATATATTTTATCCAGCCAAATGCATCGAAAGCAAAACCACTGAAACATCAACAAGCAAAATTATAAGTAGGCTTTGGAAACATTGTCAAATACCATTTATGTATATTGACGTTTTAGTTTTGATTATTATTATTATTAGTTACAATTAATTAATATTAGTAATTACCTGAATATCTTAAAATAAAATTAGGTAAGCTTATATCAAATGTATAAATGTATCGCGAATATTCTTCTAATAATAAATGGGTCAGATTTAAATTAGTGAGTCAGAATTTCCGACAACCGGCGCGGCGCACACTGGGGTATTGGACTCTAAAAGTTGGTCAAAAGTGTTAATGGAAACTTTTCTGCAATAGTAGCGTAGCCCAATATTATGGTTTTATAATATAGTTCTGTATCTTTTATACAAAAACAAAAAAATTTGGTCAAGTGTTCCGTGCCCTCAGTCCCCCACTAAACCTGAGCAAACCTCGGCCGCCCGATCCCCGATCTCAGGCCACCTGCCAGGCTACCCGCCGCTGACGGCACCAACGCCGTATTACATAGCGTATGCGCGAAGCTGAGTGAGGAGCGTTTCGAATAAGCCAAATTAAAAATTTTGAAGAATCTGTAAGGTTAAAAGTTGATACTTACATCGCGAGAAATATTTTTTGTCGAAAAACGTTTCTCTAAAACCAATGGTTCAGCAGTTATAAGGATATAAACAATTAAATTGTTTATAATTGATCGCGCTAGAATTTTTCAATCCTGATAATTTTGGCTGAATCTTCACCTAATTCTCAATGTTCATGATTTTTTTCAGATTTTTCTAAATGTTCCTTTTGGTGATAACGGCAGGGGACAGCAATTTTTAAGCGTTTTTCCCGAAAAATGTTTAAAAAAATGCATATAAAAATACATCATATACATATTGTTGAATTCGTGCTTCAATAAGCTTTCATTTGACACCCTACACGATGTCCTTTATGAAATTAACCCCCAGAATTAAAATTCAACTTTCTATGCTTCACGTCTATAATTGGGCCACTAACACTCTATCTCTGTGCTAAATTTCAAATTTTTATGTCGAATAGTATCAGAGAAAATGGCCTGTGACAGACGGGCAGACAGACGGACACCGAATAAGTTATTCCATAAGTGCTCTGTTTTTCTAATTTTGGCACGGAACACCAAAAATTGCTACGGGTTTGTTAACTTTTTTATTAAATATTTAAGAAATATTGAACTTTAAACACAACTGGTACCGGAAACTTACAAACTAAGGAAAAAATTATAATATTTAGACTATAACTTCTGGCTAATAATACAAAAATACTAAAATAAAAATTATGCATTTTACAACGTGTTTTAATTTTTTTGAGGTTTTTTATAAAAAATTTGCAATTCACGTATAGCAAAATAATGTTAGCTAGAGCGCCCACACGAATTCTGCCTAAATGTAAACTACTACTGTTTATTTACATAAAAATTAAATCTATTCTCTACCTACCTAGTTACAAAGCTAAATTTTATATGAGGAATGACTTTCTTCAAAAAATTACACCGTAGATATTGCTAACACTTATTAAAAACATAAAAGGCTAAAAAACTATGTCATTATTCAGAGTCAGTATCACTAATCATTATAATCACTTTGGCGATTTGCTTTAGTCCAAATTTACTTAATCTGAGTCGGAAAGATAGCAAACTGTAATTTAAGTTCTTGCAACTGTAAATACCTTTATTTATCTTATTTCCTTAAAAGTTATTCAAAATGACCACCATCCCCAAAGCAAAAAATCAATAGAAGCAAGGCCAGGAGAACGAGGTGGTCATTCAATAAATCCATGTCACCCAATCCAGCACTCATTCATTCAATTCAATTCATTATTTACAAATTCCCTGACTGGTAAATAAAAATGAGGAGGTTGGGTAGGGTTTGATAATCTTAATTTTTTTCTTTAATGGCTGTTACAATTGCAGGTAAAATAGCCTCTTCCAGAAAATTTAAACAGAGAGGCCCGGTAAGACACTTAGTTTTTTTTTTGGATATATTTTATTAACATTCCAAAATCCAAACTGATCTTCGATGGTTCTAGCCGAGGATTGCTTCATTACATCGAACAAAGTACAAAGCCCTTCTGCTTACCTCCCAAAAAGTATATGGATATTCTGTCAAAAACAAGAACAAATAATGTTGGAAAAATCAAACTTGTATAAAGTATTATTCTGGGATGTCTGAAGATAAATAACGTTTTTTCAAAAAGGAGCAAGAGTTTTTTACTTTAAAATAAAGTATAGGAGGTAAGCTTTCAGTGGCACTGAATATCGTACGTTAATATTGTTTAAAAGTTAACTAAACGATTGAGACAAACATAAACTTGTTATTTTTTCTGGCATTTCTTGCCTTACAGATAAATTGATAATTTAATTTTACTATCAGTATTTACGACTTAAAAATACTTGTTTGGGCTGAATAAACTACACACCTGCAGAAGACGATTCCATAATAAACCGGATATAATAAGTGGAAAACACCAAAAATATACCACAAGAAAACTATACGAAATTGTGGGAGCGTAAACGCTAACACAAGTAGTCGCAGCAATGTTCAAGTGTCGACTGCAACGAAGACCAATTAAGAGAAGTCCGGCTTTCTAGTAAAAAGAGATGCAATTTCTTGACATTTCAAATTTAATACTAGCGGCACCACCACCCAGTGAAGTAACTAATGCCGGTAAATACGGTCGTGACAATTGTATCGATCGCTCGAGTGACGTAGCGGGTAGGCGGGGCCAGGAGCAATCATGGCGGAGCCGGAGGTTCAAATTTATTTTAACTGTCTTTCCAAAAACGCATAATTACGAATTTTTGTTGATATCAACAAAAATTCGTAATTGTGCGTTTTTGGAAAGAGAGTTAAAATAAATTTGAAGGCAGAAAGAAAAACTAGTTGAATATTAAAAGGTTTGAACGGATAATAAAAGTATCTTCGACATTCAAAAAAAAAATGTATTAACAAACAATAGATAAATACAAAGTTACGGAAATATATAAAAGAGGACGACTTAAAACAAATATATCTTAAAATTAATTATTGTCTAGGTTCTGTTTGTTCCACTAATGAAGTTCTTAACTGAAACAAAAAAAAAGTTATAAACTGTTCTAAGTTAATATCACATGATCTCACTAGTGTGTAAGCACACAATATGCGATGAATAAACATTTTTAAGTAGAGCAAAGCTGATCGAATCTCGGTCCTATCTTCTTAATGCCTCTGTATTAAAAGCGGTGAGCTCTACTTAAAACTTCTTGAAAATCTTGCAGCGTATGCAATATAGAAATTTGCAGATGTCAGAGCAAAGCCAATCAAAATACAGCTTTGCTCCGACTTCTTCATTGACCTTCATTGAACCTTGCTTGAACCTAAGTTACTGTTACGATTAGAAAAAACAGTTTCAGAAAATAGCACACGAGGCTTGAGGGACATGCCTGCATAGTTATGTTCCATCTCAAGTTGGCATTTTGAAGGTGACCTTGGAAAACTACCCAACTTTAATGTAGAAGGGGCATCAGGGTTATTAAAATCATGAATGCAAAAATGATCCTCGCAAACGAAAAAGTCGGAACAATTTTTGCTTGGGCTTATTGTACAGGCAATTTTCCAAGCAGATAATGTGGATGGATCTTTCAGAAAAACATGAAATTTCTTGTTATTGTAATTTAAACTTTTAACTTTTACAAAATATGCATTTTTACATGATGGACACTTACATGAAAAGTTCTTTTTCCCAAGGACAGATGAAGCTGCAGCCAGACGACATTTTAAAAATATTTTTAGATTTAAAGCTAGTCGGCACAGATATTAAGAAAGTAATAAACACAAAATAGGATGAATTATCTACATTAAAAAGGATACGTTACGGTAGTCCAGTCATAAGGTTAGCAAAATCTGGTCTCTGCCTTCATGCCATGTGAAGAGCTAAAATTAAATCAAAGGCCCTTTAGTTTTATTCATGTAAGTACTTAACAGGAATGTAAACTTTACACTTAAAAAAATTATTGAAAATAAATAATGGTATGATCAGTCGAGACTCGAGACCCCATATTTACTTCAACAATTTAAATAAAATTAGCATGTTTTTAAAGAAATCTAGGTACCATTTACACTTGCTGTTGCAAGAACAAAATCAGATTTTTAAATAACATTACAACTGCAAGTTTAGACGTCAATTTCTACAAAACATACTGTGGTATGAACTATAATAATAATTAACAAGAACCATGGAAGTGTATTTAGACAGCTTATAAAACAAAACCACAACCTGGTAAACTTGAGATCATAGATGATAATATTGTAAATTTTTGGAAACACAATGACATGTCTACGATAATATTACGAATACCCTTAACAATATCCCACCGAATTTAGTTTCCGGCATCTGTTAAATTAATACCTGTTCGAATTATTGTAAGGTCAGTGACCCAGAATAATAGTTATCTTGATCGGGTGGAAAAGGTGTACATAAAGAATTTGTTGTGGTATTTGTGCTTCATGATAAATAATTCATTATGTACTTACCTGAACTCTGAAATGATGATCTAATTAATGCCTGTATTAATAAAAAACATAAAAATTGTCGACAGAACCTTTTCAAACGACAGCCATAAATCAAAGAGAACAAACAATTTTCCTGTTACTCTAAGACCAACGTTTGGAGCAATTTTAAACGCACACTATTGGCCTTTCTCGTGGGTTAGAAAGAAATAGCTTATTTTTACATATGATCAGAGTAGTAGGTAGTAGTTAAACGATTAGGACTTGACAGCATAAATGAATAGTATCCCTTTCATTGCGAAGAGCAACTCCTAAACTGCTCCAACGCGTGACATGTGTTTCTTTCATTTAATATCTGTTGCGGTAACACGCGTGCCAGCTTCTCTACCCTGTGAAAGGAATACAATCTGTACCTCGTCTTGCTTCACCATGTGAGATCCCCTCGTCCGTGTTGTACATGCGCCAATTTAAACCTTCAGACCCCTGGTCGACTGGCTTAGGGAGGCACGCACAGCGTTGTTACTAGCCTAATTTTCATAGTGTAGATTTCTGTAGTGAAATTGTGTAGCATTGTGCACCTGTAAAAGTTGCAGCGAAAATGGCCGATAGATGGCTTTACAATGTCAATACAGTACAAGTTTGATTTAAAAAAAAGACCGAACGTACTCGAGTTCAAGTTGGAATAAAACAAAAACTTAACAAAACATAAATTTATTATTATATAAGCAAGTAGGCGAATAACGAATGGAAAAAAAGAAACGTAAAAAAGCATAATACCAAAAAGGTATCTATAACTAAAACCCTGTTATTTATTTTATACGAACGAGAAAACATAAATATTTGTTATTTGTTATAAAATAAAAAAACTCAAACACAAGGACAACAAAAATAACGAAAAATTAATTCTACCTCTATCTTTTCTAAAGTACCTACTGGAATTATAGTTAAATAACTTATGATTTGGTTTAAAACTTTTGGCACCGTTTTGGGTGCAGGGTTGCCAGATCTTGCAAATGAAAAAGCGGGACACGTGAATCTGTGACACGTTTTTAGGGGATAATATTTTAATGTGTTAAAAATTTGTATCAAAAAATGTTTCACTGTTTCAAGGACAAACTTCCCAAATAAAAATTTCGATATTGCCGCGCAAAAAAAATTCAATGAACATGCAAAATTTTTCCTTAAATATATATTGTAAACTAAAAATAAACAAAAACAAACAAATAAACGAAAACTATAACAAACATGTACATTGTACATTGTACATAGGTTTTAATAAAAATAAAGTAGGTGTTTAGTTACCATTAAAGAATAAGGTAACATGTAACATATAAATATATTTGGTTGAAGTTAAATCTGCACTTTTTAAAATTATTCAAAAATCGGGATTTTCGACGGGAATATCGGAAAGCGGGACAAATGGGTTATATCGATTAAAATCGGGACAGTCCCGCCTAAATCGGGGCGTCTGGCAACCGTGTTTGGGTGTATTTCATCTTATCCTTTACTATTATAACAGATCCATATAATGGATCTGTGCTATTATTTAGTCTATGCCTTTAAATGTAAAATTGCCTCCACCGTGTAGTCCTATCAAAACTCGACGCTTGCGACATCTCTTGCCTAATTGAGTAAGCATATATTTTGCGCTGCACGTTACGGACGTGGTTAAATACTGACTATTACTATTATAATATTAAAAGAATTGCAAGAACCCAACCAAAATACGTCGTCCGAATAGGGACACGTGAAACGTGACTGACGTCAGGCTTGCCGCTGTAAGTCTGTAATTAAAGGGAAAAAAAAGGTTTTTGAAATGATGAATGACTGATGATTAATATTTTCCATGGTCAGTGCCTTGTGGTGTAACTTTTTGTGCAGTTGATTATGAAAGTGTAGCAATACGGCAAAATTTACCATTGGGGTGTAGCTGTGTAGTTGCTTGTTGAAATGTGTAGCTTTCTATACAATTGTGTAGCTTGTAACAACACTGGGCACGCACACTGTCGCACACCCACCAGCGAAGTAATTTTTATAGTACGATATGGACGCATGTATAGACTTGTTAACTGCACTAGAGAGATCCTGTTATTTAACATCTGGTTATTTGACTTCTGGTCACGTTTTGGGATCCAATACCCCTTTGTGCGGCGTGACAGCATTGGCGGCCGCGCGCGCCCCGAAAGGGATATTATTGGTGGGCCATCGACAAATTTTGTCTTTTTTTAACTTCCTAAAGCGCGTATTTTTGTTTCTCTCTTAGCTTTAATGCATTCTATATAGTCCATATAACCCCTATGAGGTCAATTTAAAATACGGCGAGACCAGAACAAACTAGGCTTGATTCTTTCTTGGGGGGTTTTCGCATGGAACTTGCACTTTTTTAAAAGAAAAGATTATTTTTTGATTTTAAAAAATAAATTATTAGGTAGATCATTGAAAATAAATTTAGGTGGGTCATTGACCAAATGATCTTATGGACGAGTCGCGCCTACTACTAATTAAATGCCTAACGCCAGTTATATTTACCGTTGACGCTGCCGATTGCCATTTGTGTTGACGTTAGGCGCCGTTCGACTTAACTTAACTTTATCGTTTGCGGCTGACCGTTCGTAGCAGAACCGTAGCCAATTGGCAACAACCAATCAAAAGCTTCGTACCTGGCGGCGTGATATTTGTTTTCTTTTCAGTGTCCTTTTTACTGCTTTTCAGTTTGGTAGCTTTTTTCTGTGTTGTGCTGCATATACACCCAAAATTATTCCAAGGGATGCTAATAAAAGCCCCATCCATTTAAACAAAAACACTCATCACAAAAACAAATAAATAAGCCAAAATAGGTTATAATATGCAGTCAGCAACAGCTGTTATTTCAACGGTGGCCAACGTTCAACTTCAATTTTATAAATACCATAATTCGATTTCTACGAACGTCAACGGCAAACTTTAGATCCAACGGCGAACGCAAACCGCAAAACGTCAAGTTTATAAATCGGCCTTAACAATAAATACACTTACTAACACAATGACTGCAGTCTCTGATGAAGCACAGAAAATAAATAGCGTCGCTAAAGTACAATTAAAATTTAATTTTAATACATAACCCGTGCACGGCAATTTTTTGACAAGTATTAGCCCGTGATATTCTAGCTTCTCGCCACCTAAACACAAATAGTATACGGATCGAATACCTATCATTATTCTAGTAAACACCTATGACATTATAAAGTTATTTAGCCGTGATCGGTATTTCATATTTTTGTCCTGGTAATTAATTCTTTGGTACCAATGTGCGCCACGTTCCTAATTTGAAGATTGAATATGTCCTGGGCTAGGTGCTTACTCTAGAATGTTTTATTCTCGAAGCTTGCTACTATGATATAGTTTTTTTAAAAATTCATTGCTGTTTTCTTCTGCTTTTTGTCCTAAGGAGTATAACTATACAACATAAACAACAACTACAACATAAACCACTTTTGTTTCACAGTCAGGTAATGTTCTCGAGAAACTTTTTTGTTGTATACAACAAAAAGTTTAATATAAGCAAAGACAAAACTTTATTACTTGGAATCGAAAATACCTCATTAGTGATATTAAATCCGAAATCCCAGTATTCACCAAGAATTATAACTGGGAAAAAAATAATTCTACAAGAATAATAAAGATAAAAGTTATTTTATTTATTTATAATATTGTCACGTACGCGCTGTAGGCTATGGTTAAGGGTGTAGAATAAATTGCCGTTCTGACTGGGGTAAGATCTTGGTAGTTTTAACATGCTACAGCTATCAAAACGAAATTAAAATAAATTAATTTTCTTCATGTTTCCTTAATAAAATAAGCGGTCAACTACTCACTTTACTACACTAATCACTATTAAGAATAGATTTTTCAAGGTCTGAGAAAGTAGTGTTTAATTTTTCTTACAAAGTCTCTATCTCACAAGTAGTTTAAGGTGGGGATGTTAAATTCTGTATATAAACCTCCTCATACGTAATAAGCAAACATGTGTCTATCAATTCAATCAAATTCCACCCCTAAAGGGGTAAAAAGGTATAAAGAAATATTACTCTTATTTATGTTTTTGTTACCAAACAAACCATTATCTATTGAGAATGATGGGATATTTCTGAATTAGTATTATTCCTTAACTCATGCCTCGCATTTTTTTTTATTTTTGCTCTCTAAAAAATGATTACTATTTAAAATAAATAAATAGCCTTTATTAAAAATAGCAGTTTGTTTTATTTGTTCTTTTTGTTTTTATGGATTATTCTCCTTATTAAACGTCAAAAATTACCAATAAATGATTTTATAAGAGAGGACGAACTATCCCTACCCTGTCCCTCTCGTTCCGCCCATGATTGCCAACCCTCACGGTTTAGGCGGCAGACTCCAATTTTCCAATAAAGTAAAGTCTAATTAAGTTATCTAAAATGATTTTTTTATTTGCCCCAGCCTTCAAGGCTACTTGAGCAGTAAAGTTTGACATTTTCTGTCAAATTTAGTCTTTGTTTTGCTAGAAAATTGAAATAAGCTTTGGATGAAGTATGATCGTGATTTTGTTCAAGCTCCATGATGCATAGAAATTGTTTATGTTCACTTTGTTTTAAGAAAATGCTAGCCTGGCAGCCTTGCTTATACGTGGACCACTTCCTTGTTGACTTTTCATTTTTTGACTTGAATGGTCTTCCACCTTTAACACAGGCTAACCGCAGATAAATGTATTTCAGAGCAGGATTAATATCCACCACAGTACTAGGATTTTATTGTCTTTGATTGTCAATTGTTCTGCTATTACGCAACCAAAACTAATTGTTTGTGGCTTTCTTGTAGTCCATCAAAACGCAATTAAAATTTTCATATGAAGAAAATTGATCACTTACTTTCATGTTTTATAGTTTTTAAGCAAAATTAAAACAACACAATGTTTACATATCATTTTAAAAGGCGTAACTATTTTTATTTTAGGTTAGAACTGCCCGCACCCGAGAAATTTTGTACTTGGGTGCCGGCGCGGGTATCCATGCATCAATATTTTGGGAACCGGCGCACAGTGTGTTAAATCGCCCATTTAGCACGACATAATCCCCCAATGTAATTTTGCATTATTCTTTACATAGTCTAGCAATCTATATTTAAAACAGTCCTACTAAGAAAAAGGCAATCAAAAAATTTAATATATATTTACAGTTCTCGGGGAGGGGGGGCTTAACTTAGTGTTACTTTAAGAGTAAAATCAACGCATTTCTGTACATCATTTTCAAAACAAAAAATATGACACAGAACTTAGCAAATGTTTTACCAAATTTTTACATAAATACTGTTAATAATCAAACTATTTTACAGTATAAAAACAATTTAAATATTAATGCCCTTCTCCTAGAAATTCTGGGGTTGTTCGATGCATCATTATATTTATGTATTTTTTTTAACTCGTAGAGCATACAAAAAAGTTTGTCGGAGTTTAGTTTAGTTTCCCTCTAAAAAATACAGAGTAGGATCCCTTTTAATAGAAAAGTAAAAAATTTTCTGCTCATAGGTGCCCATTCGAGACTTATGTGGCGTTAAGAATAGCTCTTTAGTTATTATCGACTTGACAAAAAAACCACACAATTATTTGTAGATGATCATAACTTTGTAAAATTTTTTCGAATTTAAATAACTTTAATATTTTGCCAAGGCTAAGGTTCAGAATTATTTACAATCGAATTAACGTCTCGTTTTTAGAATTCGGAAAAGAACTAAGAAATCTGTGCTTTTTTTTTTTTTTTTTTTTTTGGAGGACTCACCAAATAAAATACCAGCATTGTTTCATAGCCTTAACTTACCGTATGTCCTGTTGTGGCTAAAATTTATAGAATTTTTGCAAAATTTTGAGTTTGATAAAGAAGTTGTAAGTAAACGCTTTATATGCATCATTGCCCAGTATAGAATTCGTAACTCAGGAAGCTTTGATAACAATGTATGTATGGCGCTTGGCGTGATATTTGACATTGCTGAATCAATCCCAAAATTTGCGGGCCTAAATTATAATATTTACTCTATTTTAACTCAGTAGAGAAATTCTTAGCACTTACAATGAAATACTTAGAAATATTTACAATTTTTCAGAAAAACAAAAATAAAAATTTAAAGTTGAAAGCTAATATTATTATTGTTCTAAATATATTAAAAAGGTAAGCGGTACATTTTTTATTGTAGGCTGCTCGTTCCTATATATGTCTATTAGTAAAGCATTTTGGATAATAATATATTTAAATTTCCAATCCAATTTATTAATTGTACAGGGTGTTTTTTATAACTGGAACACTCAGTAACTTTTTTATTATTGATAGTAAAGGGCATGTTTAAATTGGATTTATTTTTGGTAAATTGCAACGAACCTAAGAGCTACAACGATTTTTTTGTCGTCCTCGGTTTACAGGGTGTGCCAATAAAGTATTGTTTTTAATGGAACACCCAGTATATTTTGGCATTTTTAAATTCCTTAAAAAATTAGCTGTACAAAAGTACCAAACACTGTTTGGATATCTTTTTTAGTTCCCGAGAATTTATTTTGCAGATCAGGTTAGGCCTCTGGATTTCTGAGTTTATACTGTTGGAAATAAAGAAATACATTCATACATTCATTCTGAAAGTTCTCATTGTTTAGGTGGTAAATAAAATTATATGATATTATTAATTGAATATTGTTGGTAATTCTTTAATTTGTCTTTAAAACCCACAATAATATTTATTATTTACAATTCTACAAAACTTACACCAAGCCGTACATTCAAATACCCTGTATAGTGTATATCTTGCTCATTAATATTGTAATATCTGAATCTAAAAAGTAACATTATTATTTTTCATGCTTCTTATAGCTATTACTTAATAATTAGTTTAAAATAATGTTTCATGTATTTTGAAATCAATAATTGTGTAATTGAGTTCCATAAAACATTACATTTTTTAATAAAAACTGAAGTCATTTTAATGACTGACTTCTTATTTATATTTTATAGCAAAAAAACATTCATGGCCCTCCTAAAAAAATGCCATAGAAAATTAAAAACCATTAAATCAATGTTTAAATAATTATGTCGCGCTAGACGGTCGATTTACCACACTGTGCGGCGGGCAGCGGAGTCACTTCCTTTTAATTTAGCATTCTAAGGCACTGAAATAAATTCTGCCCATTTCTGTTACAAACTATTAAACTAAGACAATATATTTGATTAAAAAGGTGTTTGCGAAAGCGATGTAGGCGCAGAGGTATACGTGTACTTTTTATCTTATATATAGGATGAATAAATAGTTCTTGTTGGAAAATATCTTAATGATAATTGTGTCACTTTTTCTTCGCAAAATTTTGTGCGGATTTTTTTTGAAAATGTTTTCATATTATATTATGTCAAAACTTCTCAAAATATTCGACGGAGATTTTAAAGTCCGACCGAACCCACCTTTTCTAGATCTCATATTATACGTCAAAAAAGTAACTTTTCGGCAATTTCCTCTTTTAAGTTAGTCCTTCTTTCATCCAGTAGCACTTCGCGCCGAGACAATTTGAATTGTTTAACCGAATATTGAGACCGAGACTGAACCTTGATTTTTGACAGAGCTTAGCAAAGAAAATCTGTAATTAAAAGTTTTTTTTATTGCAACATCTATTAATAAAATAAAAACGAAATTGTTACAGTCTCAAAAAACGAAACAAAAAAAAAACAAAACTGGAAGGGGAAATATAAAAATTATTATTTTTGTTATTATTTCAGGAATGTTTTGATTTTGTTTTGACAATTTTTATATTCTGAGGTGGGGGTGCCCCCCCCGTATCAGCCACTGTCTGGGTGGAACCTTAAACAATTTTTAGTGTTGGCTTTACTATCCCTTACTTATAATTTAAAAGTACTTATTTATTATTTAAATAATTATAAAATTGTTTGCATGCGTTTTTAAAATTTTGCAGTCGTTAAATATTGCAATGGTTTCGATTTGACGCCATGATGCTATCTGGGGAATTCTCTGTCCCAATTCGAATTACCAGGCGAATTTCGCGCCTGTAGTGTTTGATTAGATGGCCTGGAAATATTTTATCACTTGTATTTATCCCCAAATATTCCCGGCTACACCAAATAAAGTCGCAAGGGAATCGGATAATTAAATTTTTACATGATTTTCAATAATTGACAAATCCTCCTCATAAAATTTATTTTACGATAGGGTTTATTTAGAATAAAAATTGATAATACATTTAATTTTGGGCTAATTTTAGAAATGTGAGTTTCTATTTTTATTTTGGTTTATACACTGTGTGTAAAAAGTCCTGGGCCGGCTGATTATTTTAAAAATTGCGAGAAATAGGTATTTCAGTTAAAAGTCCAAGGGCTTTTAAAAATTTAAAAATTAGTTGACTTATACAGGGTTTGCCTAAAAAGTAGGAACTGACCAAAGTAATATTTTCTCAAATGGAATGCAATATTTTTGGCTTTATTTTCCGATTTTGCTGTAACACTTCTTACACTTAAACCTAATGTTTTAGAGATGTTACGATGGTTGTATGAAATTAAATAAGCGTATTATTTCACAAGGAGAACCTACTGAGAAAAGGTTTTCTTAAAATCAAGGACTAAAAACTAATCCAAACTAATTCGAGCCAACTACAACTAACTCGAACCAACTATCATTAGGCGAATTTATTGAAGGTAAAAGAAAAACCTTTATATTATTACTAAGGATAGGATTTTGATTTTTTCCACTCACTTAATCGTGTGAAATACCAACAATAAAAATAACAAGCATCAGTAAGAAATGCCTTGCCATTTCGTATTTATTTGTAGTATTTTTATTCTAGGATAACTTTTATTCTAGGATCACGCTTCTTGCACCAATAAAAGTGTAAACTACTATTTTTTATATTCCTATTCCATTAGTTTAATAAACCAAAAATAGGCTTAAAGTTCATATATATTTAGAAACATTTAATTCATGTAATTGTACTGTTACTGGAGTTCATATTTGCCGCAATTAAGAATAATTACCTACATAAATACAATGCTGTGGAGCAACTAACTCTCTCTGCAAGTGCAGTGCGAAAACTGTCCAAGCTCGAATTTCGACATAATCCGGGATCAGTTGCGTTACACAGGGAAAACGTACTATATTTTTGCTAAAATAATTTGTTATGTGCAAACACTGCATAACTAATTATTTGACAGTGTTTTTCCAAAAGCTAATAAATTGTAGTAAACATGTTAACCCATAAACGTCACGGGGTAGCAGGTAAATGATTATTTATTATATCGGAGAAAATTGGTTATGGTTGCGGCGTTTATCATGATAAAAAACTCTACTTTTAAAGTAAATCATTTTACTGGCCTTACAACTTTTTAGACAAGTTTATACATTAAATTTTGATCACTTAACACAAAAATATTAGTAAATTTACAAAAATGCAGGTAATAATAGATTAAACAATAAAATAGTACATAGTAAATACGTAATGAAAACTGGAAAAGGAATTTAACGTCTGTCGTTAAAGTACATCAATGCAAGCCGCGTCGTCGGCGGCATTTGATCTAACCGTGCAAATACTGAGAAAAGCTCGTAGCGGGTTTAAAAGTATTGCACAATTATTGTCAAATTCGATTGGCTTGTCGTGAGGCAAAGTTCCCCTGCAGGATGCAGTTTAGTTCGTATATAGACTGACTGTAGTGTCTGCTTAAATTTGCAAAAAAGTAAATAAAGTATTAAAATGAGTGCGAAAAAAAAGCTGAAGTTAGAATAGTTAATACCTCATTCTGATGTTTTATTTCAAAGTGTTAGGTACTGAGGAAAGAACGGAATTTAGTTTTTTCCATTAGCAAATAACTTTAAGGTAACGTCTAGACCAAGAGTCGGCAACAAATTTCTAGTAGGGTCCGGATACTTGGAAAAATTGTATCGAGGTCCGGAGAAAACAAAAAGAAAAAATTTACATGGACCGCAGGTTTTTTCTCAAAAAGGATTGTAGCTTATAAAAAGTCATATTATTTGTTTTAAACTTTTATGTTTACTCCTAAAAATAATATAAGATAGATGGGTATTTGTTCTTACAAATTAATTAAGATTTTTTGGCGGTCCAGTTTTCTACCTTCCCACGTAGTGGGAAAGTTAGTTGTTAGTGTTACACTGTAGAAAAAAGTATTTTGCGGTTATTTGCATACATAGGGCAAGTTCTATCCCCTACATGCCCTCGGGGCATACCAACTATGTTTTGTGTGGAGATCTTTGTAGTGACAAAAAAAAATTCTCAATTTTATACCATCATTAATTAGGTATAAGTAAAGGTACGCTATTATGGTATTTGAAATGAAAATATACTTAACACGGCACAACCACAGTTCTCTGCAAGTTAGGTCACTATACCTGTTGGTAATCTCTTAATTACGTAGTACCTACTTGTGGGACCAAAAGGCTGATCCGATATAACAGCTAAGGAAAAAGGAGGTGTGTTTTGCACAGGTACAAGGTTGCCTACAAATTTTGGCATGAGGGTCAATAAATAATAAATGCCTAATTGATATTCCCATACAATTATTCTTTCTTACTGTGAAGTGGAGTTTATTGCTTGTAAATTTAATTAGTTTTTGAAATATAAAATAGAGATATCACTTATTTTTGTGTTCAGTTTCAGTGTAAACAAGTTAGTGGTGTGCTGAAATTATTTTGTTCCATATTATCTGTGACCATTTTCAATAGCCGCAATGAGTACCAGAAAAAAACTTGAGTTGGAGTGGCTGCTTCCATATTCTACTGTCTTATTTGAACGGGAACAAAGTATTTGGTGTACAGTGTGTAACTTTGAATTTATTTGTACACAACGAATTCACATCGAGCGACATGTCAGAGGTCCAGAGCATTTAGAGAAGATACAATCTCATCCGGGGCCATCCGTATCTAGAGAACCTGACACGCAGAGTTTTGCATGAATTTGTGTTAAGCCTTTGTTGCAGCGGACATTCGTCTCCATAAAATAAATGATCCATCTATGAAGAAATTTTTACCAAAATACTGCCACCACAGAGTACCAGACCAATCTAGTCTTCGTAAAATTTATGTGGATAAGGTATACTGGAAAACTATTGACAAAATACGGCACAATATTGAAGGAAAAAAGTTGTGGTTTAGCATCGATGAAACCACCGACATTAAGGGCCGATACGTTGCTAATATTTTATTGCATTAAAAGAGGGATGTAATTATAATTTACATATCAAGAAATAATCACATAAAATATTTGTTAGCCAGAGTTAGTTAAGGTGAGTTATAATAATTAATATTTAGTGTTTATTAGTATTCCGAGAAACGGAACACTAATGGAATTACGGGTTTCGGTGTCCGTCCGTCCGTCTGTCACAGGCGATTTTCTCTGAAACTATTCGACCTAAAAATTTGAAATTTATCATAGAGATAGAGTGTGGTTGCCTAATTATTATAGACATGAAGTATTAAAAGTTGAATTTTGATTCTGGGGGTTAATTTCGGGGGTAAATTGGAAAATGGAAAAAAATTCAGTGGCATCGTGTAGGGTGTCAAATAAAATCTTATTAAAGCACCAACTCAACATATGATGCATTTTTTTATGCATTTTTAAAAAGCTTTTCGGGAAAAAGGTTAAAAACTTGCTTATGACCAAAAGAATCGATCAGAAAAATCTGAAAATAATCATGAACATTGAGAATCAGGTGTAGATTGAACCAAAATTATCAGGATTGAAAAATTCTATCGCGATCAATTGTTATAAACAATTTAATTGTTTATTCCCTTATAACTGCTGAACTACTGGTTTTAGACAAAAAGTTTTTCGACAAAAATGTTTTTTACGATGTAAGGAACAACTTTTGTCCTTACACGCTTTTCAATGCCCAGCGCATACGCGATATGATACGGCGTTGGTGCCGTCGGCGGCGGGTAGTCCGGCAAATGGGCGGAGATCGGGCGGCCGAGGTTGGCTCAGTTTAAGTGGGGGGCTGATGGCAGGGAACACTAATTGTGAAAGTATAGTTTGCCGATTTTCTTCCTGAATTGAATTTAGACGTACTAATTTTGGTTTATTCCTATTCTTCATTAAAATTGTAAGAATTACCACTGCAACCGTGTATAACTTAAAACAACTAATAAATTTCATCAAAAGTGGGTGTAAGTATAAATCTCACTTGTGCATACTTTACAATATTAAAAAATTGCGTCCGGGGAATGTGCTGACAAAGCTTTTGACTTATTGAAAATCAAGCCATCGAAGCCGGTTGGATCTATTTTTTTAACACAATATATTTTAACAGATGTCTCAGCTTTGGAATTATACATAAATATCAATATGTAGTATTTTCCCAAAGGGTTTAGGTCAGTGGCGTGCAGACAATGTAGGCGAAAAAACATTGCCAACTCTAGGACAAAAAAATGATAAAATTTCCCAATTTAATTTTTTCAGAAATATATATTATAATGCTTTTCCCTATCTTCCCTATCCATGCTCGGACTTACAGATCCAGGGCCCCTAGGCAGTAACAGAGTCAGGGCCCCCTTTTCAGTAATTTAGTAAAAAAACTAACTTTATTTAATTTTTTATTTATTTAACTTACTTCGACTCGTGCCCCGTGCACTGATACGAATTTGAGTTTTTCCACCATCGATACATCGTAGTCGTCACCCAAATTCAAAGTGGAAGAGTTCCACCACAGGTTTTTAATGTTAATAAATAAAATTAAAGGTGCGATAAAATAGTAAATTTTTCAATTTCTAAACTTTTATTTGGCCATTAACTTAGAGTTGCAACTCCGAGGGTCAAGTTCGAAGGCCCAGCCGACCCAATCAGGGCCCCCCTCTGAGCTTGGGGCTCTAGGCAGCCGCCTAGTTTGCCTAGGCGGAAATTCCCAGTCCCTACCTAATTTTTCATTACACCATTAATCGTCTATTCTCTACACCATCAAGGAATGTAACGTTGTCGTCGATATCATACATCGTCCAATAATCGCATTTTAATCGACCGAAATCAGCATAATATTTCCCTCGTAGGTGGCCCATAAGAGCACGATGAAGGTGGCCTAAATATTTATATCGACGCTTTAGAGTCATTTGAAAGCATCACCTATATATAGCCGACTAAAGTACGAATTTAAAGGCACGAATGTAGCGCCGTATGTTAAAACGAGGTCGAGCGATTGGTAAATGTCGTAGCGCAGATCGCCGCGATTTAAATGTATTTTTAAAGAAAGGCCGTCGTATTGAACTAATTTTATAAAAAATAATTTGTTTAATACTAAATCTTAAAAGACTAATTTTTTTATTGTATTTCTTTTTTTATAACATTGGGTAAATAATTGCTAATCGGAAATAACGGTTGATGCCTGCTCACCGAGTTGTAATGTTTTTTTCATAAAAATATAATAATTATTGGTCATATAAGGGCGCGTATTGCGTGTTGATGTCTTCATGGTAGTACATTATTAAAGTGTACCGATAAATTGCATGTTTTCAGGTAAAATGAATTACCTTCTATAAGATTCAAGTGGTAATAAAATTGTTCGAAATAGTTATTTACAGTAATTTTCTAACTTAACGTGATTTATAATAGCGTTTTCAGTTAACAGAAAAATTTTAAAAATATACATATATTAATAAACAACATTATTACAATTATCAAAGTGGTGGAATAGCAGTAGATTAGAGAGATGCTTGTTTGGTCTGCTTTATTTCCTCAGTAGAGACAAATAATGCATTCCAAAAAATCGGTCAAGTGTAAGCTGTACTTGCACAATTAGTGTTCCGTTCCATCAGCCCCCCCCCCCCCACTTAAATTATCAATAGTAATGGACTCGCTTTTCGACCGACCCAAATTAAAAATTTTGAAAAACTTGTAAGGAGAAAAGTGTTTCCTTATATCGTGAGAAATATTTCTTGTTTTCCTAGTTCTTCAAAGCAAAATCCGTGGAAGTATCAGTATAAAAGGGATAAATCCCCAACAGCGAGAGCGAGAGAAGGGAGTTTTCTTCTGAGGACTGGATCATTGATGAGTAGAATGACTCTCTCTTGGATAGAATCAATGTTAAGTATCGAAGGTGATGCCGCCTCCCAGATGTGGGAGCAGTGCTCTAGGTTAGGTCTTATTTGGGAAACATGGAGAGTGTATAAGTTGGAACGGGAGAAGTGTTTTCTGGCTCGAAAGAGAAAACAAAGCTAAAGTAATGTGAACGTTTCATTGTTCTGTATTGCTTGGCCATTCATGTGGATGGGGTAAGCGTTGCCAGATTTTTTGCGTGACAGGGAGCAAAACTGGGTTTTAGAGGCGTTCAACTGAACAAGGTTCTTGGCACCCCAGTCTAAGATTAATTGAAGATCTTGGGATAGGGATAGGTGCATAGATCTGCATCTATTATCCAGCTCTTGATTTGAGACTTGTCTAGAAAAATGAATATTGGAGTGAAGAGTAGTATCGCCAGCGTAACTGAGGATGGGATTACACAGAAAAAAACATATTTTCAAATAGAACATTTGCATATTTTCAGGTATATTTACTTAGATTAAAACTATAAAATCTTATTTGAAGGAAACAACCTTAAGTTAAACATATGAAAATATTTGAAACAAGATTTTCATATCTTCAACATATATTTTTACTTTAAGAAAGCTAATTTTAAAACAAGTATTTGAACATTTTTGTTTGATTCGCTCATATCTGTATTTCAAGGTGTTGTACATTTTCACTTTGAATAAAAGTTATTTTTAAAATAAAAATTGGTAACTTCTAAGTAAAGTGTTATATTCTCTAAACAAGGCATGATAACTATTTGATTTGAAATTTTGGAATACTCAATTTAGGCTGCTATTCGATAGTATAATCTAAATATGAAAGTTTTAATATCCCGAAATACTTATTCCTAGCTTAACCATTTCCGCCATACTACGAAATCAACCGAAATAAGGCGAACATCGCGGCATCGCGACAATCATTTTAATATCACGTTGGGTTGTGGATGCACTGGATGCAGGTTCTTTCGTGTTTGTTGTCATAGAGCCATGGGCGTTGAAGAAATTTTAGAACAATGGGGAGTCCCTGACGCAATCATTCAGACTTTCATGTATGTACCGATGTAGCAGTTATTTCTTTATTATAAATATGTCATTTAAATCAGAAATATAGCGTTTTGTGTTTAGTTTTAGTTTTTAATACACTACCTGTATGTTTTACGTAGAAAATATGTTCATTTGTGTTACAAATGTGTACCTTTCCATTTATTATTAAAAAAGAATAAATCGTTTTTATTTCACTTAACTAGTTTATTTTTTTCCTCGTGAATAAGACCGAATATTAATTTTTAAACTGGTAAAACGCAGTTCATTTATTTTCAAAAATATTGTATGTATCAATTTATTCATTCAGAGTTCTCATCCCTTATAACATTCCTGAAGATGCCCCGTGGAATCGTTGGTGAAACGTCGGAAAGTAATGTAACAGCCTGACACGGCCTAATTCCAAGAACCATAATTTCTCCATTACAGGCTTCCTTCGAATTTATCTTTATTTTAAAGAGTAGATATTTACAGTTTAAAAGTATCTACTTAGCCTGAAGATTTGCTATAGATGAACAGATAATATAAATGCTCAATTTGAGTATATTGAGTATATGAATGAATCAAATTGAATGTTTCAAAATGTTTAAAATTAGTATATATATGTTTATTTTGAAGGGTAGATATTTACAGTTTAAAAATATAACTGAGTATTTTAAAAATAATATCTACTCATCCTGAAGATTTGTTATGCATGGATTGATAATATAAATACTCAATTTGTGTATAAGATCCTTTCAAAGTAACAAAATGTCGCTCTGCCTTTCAAGATTTTCATATTCTCTTTTTAAAACGATATCTTCTTGAGTATATACAAAGCTAACTTAGTCTTAAACTGAGATTAATAGACTTGAAATGAGTATTTTCTTTTTTCCGTGTAGTAGTTGAAGAGAGCAGGTCATTAATGTGAAGAAGAAATAGGGTTGGTGCCAGGACTGAACCATGCATGGGGGACGTCTGCATTGATAGGATGGAAGTTAGATGAGTGACCGTCAACCACGACAGATATGCGCCGATTAGAGAGGAAGCTACCGATCCAGATACATAGTTTGGTAGGAAGACTGTGAGGAGGTAGTTTGTTGAGGAGTGCGGCATGCCATACTTGGTCAAAGGCCTTGGAAATATCAAGAGCAACAATCTGAGATTCGCCATGGAATTCGAGAGACTGGTTCCAGTTATGTGTCACAAAGCTAAGGAGATCAGTTGTGGATCGTTGGTGACGAAATCCGTACTGTCAGGGATGATTTTGTGTTTTTCTGGATATTTTAGAATTTGCAAGTTGATGGCTTTCTCCATAACTTTGCTGACAACAGAGAGTAGAGAGATATGTTTGTAATTGAATGGCAGGGACTAAGAACCTTTCCTCGGGACAGGCTGCACACGAGCAGTCTTCCAGCTATCTGGAAAGATATCCTTGTCATAAGAGATCTTAAAAAGACGAGTTAAGATGGGTGCCAGCTCTGAAGCGAATTTTTTTAGAGCAATTACTGGTATGCCATCCACACGAGAGGACTTTTTGGTGTCAAGGGATAGAAGAATTTTTTGAACTTGTTTGACCTTAAGTATTATGTCGGACATTTTGTGGGGTACAGACGTAGCGGTTGGAAGAGCGAAATTGGCGGGAGGAATTAGGGTGGAATTGACAGCGAATTGTTTGGCAAGTAGTTCAGCTTTCCCTTTACCGGTGGAGATAATTTCGTTGTCAGAGGTCAGGGAAGGAAAAGTGCTTCTACAAAAGTTTTGATTAATGGTTTTCGCAAGGGACTACAAAGATTTGCTGCCGTTGGGACAGGAAATCCATTTATCTTTTATGCGGCTGTTAAAAGCATTTTTGGACTCTAAGATAGTTTGGTTGTATTTGTTTCTGGCATCGGTGAAAATTTGACGATTTTCGGGTGTAAGATTTTGAAGACACCTTATGTGAGTTTGGACTTTGTTGAGCCTGGTTTTATCACAAGCCTTGGAGAACCATGGCTTTTGACGGTGGAGTTTAGGTTTCTTGAGAGTATGTGGAATGAAACTTTCAATACCTGCTTGAATGATATCTGTGATATGAGAGCAGATTTCGGAGGAATAGGGAGTGGAAAAACAGACAGGGTTCCAAGGGAAAGTAGAGAAGAAGTTTCGAAGATCATCCCAGTCGGTAGAATTGTAGTGCCAGATCGTGCGTTCTGTAATCTTTTCAGCGAACTCGGGATGTATGGGACAATAGACCGCAATGAGGCCATGATCTCGACCAAAGGGAGCGCATACAGATGTTAAGTATGGCTCAGGATGGGTGGTAAGAAAAAGATCTAGTGGGTTTGTATTATGGGTAGAAACGCGAGGAATGTCTGGTGGCTCCTTGATTCTATTGGTGAGCGAGTTGCTGATTGCGAAGTTTTCTGCCGCTCTGCCATCGGGGTCAGTTTTTGTGGATCCTAGCCATTCCTTGCAATGGACGTTGAAGTCGCCTAGGGCGAAAACTTCAGCGGAGGGAAATTCAGAGATAAGATGGTCAATATTTGCCAAGAGAAAGTAAAAAAAACTCATTGTAGTTGTCTGAAGGGGAGCGGTAGATGCAACAGATAAATTTAGTTGAAGATTTAAGGGTAAGTTTTAGCCAGGAAATATCGGACTTTCCTGATTCCAGGTTCGGAAGTCTGGTGCAAGAAAGACTGCTGCGAACGTAGGCGCATACCCCACTGTGAAGACGAAAAGATGACAGAAGTTCATAGCCTGGAAACAGGAGATGATTGTTTGACGATTTGGGACTGATTTGGGTTTCGGTTAGAAAAAGAATGTGGGGTTTGTATGATTGAAGGCAGTGGTGGACACAGTCCAAATTGGAAGTAAGTCGGCAGATGTTGGCAAAGGTTATTGTACTTTTGGAATTCTTTGATGGTGGGTCCCCCTGAGTACCCCTCGCCCGGAGATCCGAATGGAGGGGAAGTTTACCTCCCGAATTTTTAGCCCCTGGGATCGCCACGCAGTAGAAATAAATAATTAAATAGTTATTTACGTTATAAGGAATGTAAGTAGGATTTACCAGTCGATGACGAATTTTGTGTGAAAATTTTGTACAATAAAACCAGTCCCACATATAACATCATATCAGAAATATCCAGTACTCCAATGAAAATATCGCATATAAGTGCCTCCTCTATGTCAACAAAAACTACAATTTCTGAATTTAACTGAAATGAGAATAACGGCGAAGACAGAAACAAGCTTCATGAACAGTCACAAAGTTTTGTTAGTTCTAAATTTGAAAATTGTACCTTATATATAAGTAAATAAATGAATATATGTATATTATGTCCAAGACTTATTTACTTACTTTCATAGGGTTGTAAGTAAATCACTTACACTAGGGAAGTAAGTTGTATTTATGTCTGCCAAATTAATGTCATAATAGTGACATAGTACCGGTTACAACGCAAGGAGTGGAAAAAATTTATTATTACAAATACTAATATATTTTATTAATTTATTAGTCATGATGCTTTAGCCTGTAGTTAACGATTGCAGATACTAACTTACAGTAATTGCGTTATTTTAGTATAGGTAGTTTGTTAATCTGAAAATATGACAAATAACTGAAAACCTGGCATTAGCAGTTCTCAAAAAGGAGATGGGGGACCATGTGGTTGGCCAGATTAAGAGTAGCCCTGGAATATCCGATCGCTCTAAAACGTAAATGGTATTTCTTCCTTGTTTCTAAATCTATGTTTTTTCCGTGTGCGTGGCATATTTAGTTTGCCTGGCTTGCCCATATGATACTTTTTTATTGCAGGAATTTGTTTCGATTAAAAAGTGCAACTTGATAAGTTTATTGGTTTTAAGTCTCCTTAGTTCCCGAGATACACAGCCTCGGTCCTACTTTTATTAAAAAAGTTAGGAAAGACGAAACTAAACATATGTCGAACCTGATTTTCTTCGTTCGTCAAATTCCTTTAATAAATGTATTATTAAACAATTTTACCAACAGTTTATATAGTGACATGTCCCTTGTATTTTTTCTTCACTATGGGCACTTTAATTTAATTTTTTTTCTTTACATTTTTTTTTGTAACTCGATAAGCTCTGTGGGAATAAAGAATACTATTATTTACAGCTTGACAAGAGATATATCGAAATACAGAAAAAAGTCCGATAACAATACATGTGGAAAGCTCTGTAGGGACTATACCTATAACACACGTTCAAAAACTTTGTTTGATTTTAAGGGTCAGGACATAAGAATACTAAAATAAAATGATATACGTGAGTCCAGTGTTAAATTGATTTTTAACATCCAATTTTCTTTTTTTTTATTGCTATTCTTCATGGAATTTGGTAAACTACGATGTTGCCAAAGTCAAGACACTAGTTGCAGTATTTATTTAGCCTTAAAATGACAATGGAAAGATGAAGATAGAAATAGATTAAGATGACATTGTCAGTAACCTTTACGTATTTTGTTTTATTTATTATTGTTATTGCTTAGTTATTTAAAATAAAAAATTAATAATTTTCCGGTGTAGACACAACAAATAGATGTAGCATTCATTAAACAATTTCAAATTTTATTTTATGTTTTTCCTTTTAAACGCATCCCGCACAAATTCGATGTCTATAGAATTTTTGTTTCGTATAAGTAAATCATTATTTAAGTTTTTTAGTATGATTTTATTTGCATTTGTTTGAGATACGGATGCATTTATTTAAAACAAAAACAAACTTACGAGGGACTTACAACTAAGACTACGATCGAATTTATTACGGTCCTGTGCGATGAGCCACAAAACGCTATAAAGCCGAAAATATTATACATTACTATTCATTTTGCAAAATGGCAATTGTCACAAATCAGTTTTTTTAGTTTGCGATATTGTTATCGAAACCTCTAAAAATCTTGATGGATAAAATGTAAGATATGCGATCAAATTTTGCGTTCGTCTGAGAAAATCTCCAACGGAAACTTTTTCCATGATAAGACGCCTTTTGGGGAATCCTCTATGACAATGTTTTCGATAGCAGAAAGAGTTTACAGATGGTCGGAGAAGCTGCGATTTGCAAGGCGGTCCAGGTGCTCCAATTATTGATTCACCAAATCTCAAAAAGATCGATATTTCGGATCGATCGTAGATCGTGATCATGGAAATCGATTCACTATTAAGATCGCCTTAAGAGATCGATCTTTTAAAAAATCGATCTGTGGAATCATTTGGGCGTGAGGGCCGGGAGAGTAGACAGTGTCCGCTCCAAGCCAATGGTATTTAAAACTCTTTGGGTATAAATTGTACAGTTGTAGTATAAAAAAGAAAAATATTTAAATTAAAGATTTTTTGTTTATTTTTAAGTTGTAGAAGGCTATGGAGGGGGAAATATTTAGTTTAAAATACTATCATGAAAAACATACTAATTTATTGAAAATTAATAATAATTAATAGTAAACATTTCAACGAAATTTTTTTTTCAGATTTGGGTTTCTTCTAGAAAATGATGTTAGATAGCGCAGTTTAATTATTTCCTCAATCCTTTCGTAACTCTTTCTAGGATTGTTTTGGTCATGACACAGGGACCGTATCGCTTGCAAAGAATAAAATATAAATAATGATTTCCAATTTTATTAATTAAATTTTTAGACATGAAAGTATCAAAATTTGGATCGATTCTGCATAAAATCGCCGATTTCCTTGCAGGATTGAAGGATAAAAGATCGATTCTTAAAAAGTGATTTTCATTTGGAAAAAATCGATCTTTTCAAGATATCGCCTTAGAACGTGAATCCCTAGCTCCAATTACTGCGCTAACAGAGGAAACCTATAACACTGGAGCAGTAATTGTTCGAACAGATCTACGTTTCACTAACCCGCAACTCTCTAACATTTTTGAAGTATCTGTTGAAACAGTTTTTACCGTCTTACACAAACATTTAAACATGTTTAGATTTTATGTTCGCTGGATTCTGCGTTTGCTAACTCCGAATCAAAAAGCGAATATAGAAGCGGTTTGTAAGTACTGGAAACAGTGTGTTCAAGAAGAAAGTGAAGAATGGTGAAATATGGATATGGATACCATTCTTTGTTGGAAGGGGATGGTGTATACGCATATGGTCCCATATGATACTACAGTAACCGCCAATTATTATAAAGAAGTTTTGCGTTAGTTAATGAAGGATCACATCCAAAAAAAAAACGACGTGAGCTGATTGGAAGGTGGAACTTCGCAGTAGCGCATATGATAGGGTTTTCGGGTGTTTGAGAAAATTTTACAGGTGTTCGATTAAACCAAAAAAAAAAGTAACGAGTGTGTCTCTAGACTATTCCAGGAGTCACCCTTTCTAATCTATGCAGCGAGTTTCATAACACCCTTTATTCCTCTATAGATGTTGAAACCGCCCGTACCCGGGTCGGTATATCTGGGAAATTTGCAAGATCTATAAAGAAAAATGAATATTCTAAAATATAAAAAATTCTAATAATATGCATACATAAAAATCTCTGTTTTTAAAATAGTCTAAAAACGTGGGAACCGGCAAAAGTGTGCATATTAAAAGGTCTCCAGGTCAAATTCTTGAGATTACGGGAATCCAGATGGCCCAGCCAAGCCTGGGAATCAACAAGCCACGATACATCCCCGCCGAAGGGGGAGCGCGAGTACTTAAGCGCTCGACGCTACCGCAGAGGGGCATTCAGATTCAGATTCACAAGCGACTCGCATTCCGATATCAGATAGACATTCAAATTTTCCTCTTTTTAAAA
The DNA here is from genome assembly GCA_963971165.1 of Philopedon plagiatum. Taxonomy (NCBI): domain Eukaryota; kingdom Metazoa; phylum Arthropoda; class Insecta; order Coleoptera; family Curculionidae; genus Philopedon; species Philopedon plagiatum. The sequence continues at coordinate 29,149,512 of OZ020194.1, forward strand.
AAGCTAAGTCGTGACGATGTCAGTGGGTTCTCTGTTAGTAAATTTTCTGTGTTTAAAAACTGCCAGTAAGTCCATTGCTCTTTGTCCAAAGTACAATTACTTTAATTTGTGTTGTAATATTAAGCAAGTAGTAAAATTGGATTTCTTTTTACTTAGTGGGATACCTTGCACGCCGATTTCAGTTGCCGGTGGATTACGCCGAGGCTGATCTAACTGGTCGATATAGGTGTCTTCGGTAACGAAATTAAATCCATGAAACTGCTTTAAAATATAATTTTATCTCATTAATAATTCTTTATAAAATTGGATTTCTTTTTACTTAGTGAGGTACCTTGTACGCCGATTTCAGCTGGCGGTGGATTACGCCGAGGCTGATCTAACTGGTGGATATAGGTATCTTTGGTAACGAAATTAAATCCTTTACTGTAATTTAAGTAATATATTATGTTAATCCAAATACTGGCAGTCGTACATCACAGTTAATCTTATAAACGATATAAAGTAATCTGTTTAAAATTATAAAACTAAATCTTAAAAACGGGGCAACATTTGGGGGAGAATTTAAAATGAAAGTATATAAAAAAATAAGATTATCAAATATTATTTTACATAAATTATGACTGAAAGAGAGACCTAATTTCTAACGGTATCAGATGGTGTCAAATATCTTTTGCTTTCGAGATTTGGGTCAGTATTGTTAGGGCTAGTGCAAAAGCACCTTTCTTGTAAATGCAGATGGCCAGTTTGTCTTCCGGGGTTTATTTGGCGTAACAAAGAAAAAACAAAGGTCAGTAAACCGACAGGGTAGAAAAAAATAAAAAGGGTGTTTTAAATAAATTAAAGGTAATCTGCATTATTAAGGAATAATAATAAAAAGGGTGGGGTTGGAGAAAATATGAATAATCGCGTTTGACAATCGTAGTATCAAGATTGGCAATGATAAAAATAAAGCATGGGTGTAGGTATTGACATGATGCTACCTGTAGAACGTTAACAGATAATAGGTATATATAAAACGGTGTGATGGGTTTTCTTGGGAAAAGGTTATAACCGACGATGGTGCCGCTGTTGTAGTTTATCGGTATCTGAGTAACAAGAAAACAACATCTGCTCGAGAAGAAAAGTGACACATGCGTATGGGCGGATGGAGTCCTAACTTTTATTGCACCTTTATATGTTATACGTTGAGGTGTCCGATATTTTTGTTTGGGTATTGTGCTGATTGTAATCGGCTAATTACAGTAAATTAATTTAACAGTGGGGTTCCACTGTTCAGGTTTTCGGCTCCTCACGGACTGTCCGAAAGTGGGGTTCCGCTGGAGGCTTTCCACCCTACGTAGTAGCATTATGCCAAGCGTGTACGTCATTTGGGGTGATACTGAGTGTTTAAAGGTATTTAATGAATAAATGAAAATTATACGTACACGTCAGAGGGGCGATACCAATAATAAAATGCAGATTATCCGGGTTATATCAGAAAAGGGGTGATATAGAAAAAGGGACGAAGTGATAAAGTGCATGCAGAGGTTCGCTGCAGACGCACAGTAACAGGTATGGGGGTTTGGTAAAACAACATGTAAAGCAACATGTAAAGAACAAGTTTACGAGGGTCGCCATCAGTGTCGCAGACACTAGATAGGTGAGCTATGAATGGGAAAAGCGCAGCCAAGATAGGTAAAGAAATAGGTAAAGAAACACTGCACGCGGCTCACCATCAATGTCGCAGACATTAGACGTGTGAGCTATGAGTGGGAAAGGCGCAGCCAAGAAAATCACTGGTAAACTGTAGTCAAGAAACTCACCTGTAGTGTCGCAGACATAAACAGGTGACAAAAGTGAAAAAGGGGACAAATTACGGGGGACAGACAAAGGCCTATGTTAATATATTGAATTGTTAACTGTTATAAATATTTTATTGTTATTTAAACATATGTTATTGTTATTTTGAATGTGAAATTGATAACTAACAGCTGTACAAATGAATAAATGATTAAAACAGATTGATTCTTTGATTTCTAATATCTACAATGCGACAAATTAAAGAGGGGAAAATATAATTAAAAACTATCAAAATCTGATATAAATTTTACTGTTGTACCAAACTTTAAAAGAACCTGAAATAAACACAACGTAGGAAAATAAGGTAATACGTCCAAACGATTACAGCCAACGTGATTGACTTTGTCACGTGATGAAAAGACTGGGGGAAGAGCAGTTTCAATGTATTATACCTATATTTTTTAAAAGTGCGCACTGCCCTCTAATTGACTATGTAATATTATACACGGTCCATTTAAATCGTAAATCTAATGTCAATAAAAAATATTTCCAACAGTTAACTCTGTTGTTTCTAAAGTCCCAAAACTTTTAGAAATTTAAGGAAAGACTCTGTATTTATGCTGACCACGTGGCGAGAGAAAAGAATGCGTGAATAAAAAGCAAAATATAAATTTAAATATATCTATCATTTTGTGCCAGTTCCTTTTACCTTGATCCTCAAAGTTAAACGAAGTTGTCAGAACGTGTAATACGCATAGCCCCGCAGAATTTTTTTCCATTTATTGTTTTTTCCTTTTATGTTCTTCGTGCTTCGAGATATTTCTTGTAACGTAATTGTAAATAATATAATTTTCTACCAAGAAGATGCCTGCTTTATAAAGAGAAACATTTGTGTTAAATCTAATATTCTTCAAGGAGATAATAATAATATTAATATTAAGGTTAATATTAATATTAATATTAATATTAATATTAATATTAATATTAATATTAATATTAATATTAATATTAATATTAATATTAATATTAATATTAATATTAATATTAATATTAATATTAATATTAACATTAATATTAATACTAATATTAATAATAATAATAATAATAATAATAATAATAATAATAATAATGCTTTAGCGTTGTTAAATCTATCAGCAATATTTTATGCAACAAATTGAAACATGATATTTGAGTTACTTCTAACAAAAGAAATTATACTGTCTCTTAAAAAAACACCTCTCAAACGTACATCTTTAAATTCGACAAAAAGATGTTTAAATGACATTTGAGAATACATACCGTCATCCGTATTCATGTTTGTTAATTCTATTGAAAAGAGGTATCCCCAATGTCACATTGATTTGTTTTTCTTCGACTCTTCCCTTCGTTTTAATTCCGACCAATTAGAAGCGAGAATTTTTTTTTCAAAAGCGATTTGTAAGCGAAATAAATTGTTTGAAAGCGTCAGCGATTTTATTGAATTTATTTGAAAATTTCACAGGTCATTAAATATTATATAAAAGTAATTTTACCTGAGGCAAAAAAATTGTGGCGTGCTACTACTGCGGAAATAGTTTTATCAAACACTACTGGTGTATCTAATTATGCCTGTAAAAAAGTATATATTAATTTGCCATGTTGTGGCTAAATAAGTTAGGCTCAGGCCAAAGAGCAAAGTAGCAAATTCAAAAAATTAGGCCCTAAGCAGTATTCTTAGCAAATGGCATGAGTATTGAGGCTATAAAAATCCGAGTCGAAGACGAGGATTCTTCTCAAGTGCATGATAAATTGCTGCAAGTCACTTTTTTGATTTTTTTTTTGAAAAATTTGATTCAATTTTGATATTACCTACGATAAAATTATTTTCGAATTTTCTAACTTCCAACATAATTTGTCATAGTAATCTAACTAATGCGTAAAACTTAACGCAACAATTTCTTTGCAAAATTCACAACTTTGGTTTATTCTCTTAAGATAATTTGTTATAATCATCTATCTAAAGCGTAACCCATGACGCAACAATTTCCTTGCAAAAGTCACAATAACTTTGGTTTATTCTGTATTATGTTGGTTGAAGCACTTACAAACGATATAGTGATATAGTTTCTGCTTAAAGTCTTTCTTTTTTAACAACGTTTCTGCCTGCTAAAAATATAACTTTTTTGCCTCCATTACAACTCAGTTCAAGGAAATATCAATATATGCTAGTAGATTCAGTTTTTAAGCGATTTTCTTTTAGTACAATACATTTTTCGGGATCCCGTCATTTGGCCGAATGTCAATTGGTCGAAAGTCAATTGGCCGAAGTCAATTAGCCGAATACGTCAATTCGCCGAAAGATAACAGGCCGAATACGTCAATTGGCCGAACACGTCAACTGGCCGAAGACGTCAATTGGCCGATATACATATATATTTTTTCTTACATATTACTTAAAAATTATTTTTTGTTTTTTTTTTAATTTTTGATGACATTCATTCTTTTTCTTAAGGTTCTTAGCCATATCTGACTGAAGTATGTTCATGTTTGCCCTTTCTTCGTTTGTTCTTTAACATTTTATTATTATAATACGTATATTATTACTTGTATAACGGTAATTCAGGACCAACATAAGGTTAATACTTGTTTCATTAACAAACAGTTATATAGTTTTGGTTAGTTTTGGTTTGGTTTTACCGATACACTTACAGGTTGGTTCAGGTTAGTTCAGGTTAGTATTATGTATTTAGCCAAATTATGTACTAAACCTACTACTCACTTCTTCAGACAATTGATCTGTTACGTCTATTGACGTTTTCTGTCATTTGTCCTATTTGGTCAGTTGACGTATTTAGTCAATTGACTTATTCGGCCAATTGACGTATATATATACATATATATTTTTTCTTACATATTACTTAAAAATTATTTTTTGTTTTTTTTTTAAGTTTTTCATGACATTTATTCTTTTTCTTAAGGTTCTTAGCCATATCTGACTGAAGTATGTTCATGTTTGCCCCTTCTTCGTTTGTTCTTTAACATTTTATTATTATAATACGTATATTATTACTTGTATAACGGTAATTCAGGACCAACATAAGGTTAATACTTGTTTCATTAACAAACAGTTATATAGTTTTGGTTAGTTTTGGTTTGGTTTTACCGATACACTTACAGGTTAGTTCAGGTTAGTTCAGGTTAGTTCAGGTTGGTTCAGGTTAGTTCAGGTTAGTATTATGTATTTAGCCAAATTATGTACTAAACCTACTACTCACTTCTTCAGACAATTGATCTGTTACGTCTATTGACGTTTTCTGTCATTTGTCCTATTTGGTCAGTTGACGTATTTGGTCAATTGACTTATTCGGCCAATTGACGTATTCGGCCAATTGACGTATTCGGCCAATTGACTTATTCGGCCAATTGACGTATTCGGCCAATTGACGTATTCGGCCAATTGACGTATTCGGCCAATTGATCTTCGGCCAACTGACTTCGGCCAATTGACTCTCGGCCAATTGACTTTCGGCCAATTGACGTAGACCCACATTTTTCACAAAGGTTAATTAATATCTTAACTAAGAGAAAAACGCTTTTAAACAACTTGGTGTAGTCTTTTGTCGCTGTAAGATACCTTTCTCTATATTAGAATTAATTAAAATCAAAAATACTCACTAGAGGCCCTTGCCTACCATATAGTGGAACCAATCTATATTACATATACAGTTACAATCAGAATTGCAATCCAGACATTTTTGGCATTTGCAATCACAATAGGCAATATGCATTTAATTCCAGGAAATTTAAAATATTTTGTTTTTTGTATTCTCTATATCAATTAAATATTTATGGCGGATGTTTTATCCATTTATTTTGTTGTTTATGTAAGAAACAAAACAAATTCTATATAAAATTTTTAAGCAAAACTTAAAACTTGCGAAACGTGATCCTATTGGTTGTGATGAAACATGATATGTGAATAAAAGTGCTATTATGACTGGTCTACTGGTAAATTCGAGTGCTATTTTATTTTCTTGATTATTGGCCGAAGATTAGCAGATTTCGTAGATAAGAAAAATTACATTTGATTAAGAAGACTGTTCAACAATGACCACAAGGACAATCTGATAATTAGTCGACTAACAAACCTATTCGATCTTCTTTGCTGCCGACAGTCGGTACATTTATCATGACTGTTTATGTTTTCCAAATACTGACTTTACCCACATCTACAGAAATTAAAGTAGTAAAAGCTATTTGCTTAAAATATTAACGGTTATATGCTACTAAGCTTTGCTGGTAGTAAATTATAACCTTAACATTTGCGTTTAAGGGCACGATATTTTAATGCTAAAAACACTATCAAACTTTATTCGGCATTTTTTCAATAAAAACAGAAAGATCATATGAACATTTGGTGTCCCTAGAGAGATAAATATTTATTACATCTCAAAGTTCTAGTTATTTTTAAATTTGATAGCAACAGCCCTTTTAGCAAGGGGGTAAACATTCACGTTGCTTTTCGCGTCATAGAATTTACGAGAAGTAATTAGAGGGTAAAATATTTGTACTTTGTCCTGTAATATAGCTTTCTAAATCTTGGAAAGTCAAACTTAATTTTCTTTTTAGTTTTTATTTTTCTTTAAAAGTCGAGAATCCTATAAAGTGAACCAAATCGTTTAGTTTTTCTCGATCAGAAAGAACACCTATTGTGTAGATTAGCTCAGGGTCAGATTACCAGCTGTTTATTTTAACATTACAGAGCTATTAGCAATTTAAGTTTGACTACTTCCCATCAGGGCGGGTAGCGATTTTCGGTTTATATTTTTATAATCCACTATCCCAGAAATCCGATGGCTCAATAAAATATGTGCTTTATTCAACATAACATTCACGAAAGATAGTATCGCCGTCGAGTCATATTGCCGTCTTCTTTTACTCGCTCCCATTAAATAAAGATACATTACGCACTGGAAGAGCAAATCGACGCAATGGAAATAGGTTGGCTGTGTGACGAAGGTCGACGATACTTACAGGTGTCATTTGAAATGTACCGCTAAATCTTTTGTTTAGCTCTAGCATGATTTTATTGTGCGAATGACGAATATCATAAGAGATGGGAGACTTTTACTTTTGCATGATTTCTAAGCATTAGTTATAACAATTCGTTATCAAAAAAGTTGATATATCGTTGAAAAGAATAGAATGTGCTGTACTAAGAGCAGACAGCTAAGCGTAGTGTAAAATATGAAACTGTTTTTGACCACAACTATATAACCAAGAAGATTTAGGATCAGGATCAGGGGCCCAATTATTGAAATTGCTAGAAAAGATTCTCATGTGAAGCAAGAAAAGGTTCACATGAAATTGTTGAGATTGTATTATTGACTGATCTCAAACGAATAATTTCGTGTAATTTTTGTTAGGAAATCATCAAAAGAGTTTTTCATTAGGAACTTCAATAATAAAACTAAATTTTTTAAACTAAAATTACACCAGTTCATTACGCCCTATTTATTGCCAAAAAAATATCGACTTTAATTTTGATGCTAAATTTCTAGAGCAATAAACCAAACAGAAACTAAACTAATAATATTAATATCCTTTATACATGGCATTCAGCAAAATCCTGTCAACACTTGGTAGCTATTGCTCCCTGGGCCTTCCGGATTCTGCCAGCTGGCTAACTAGCTCTCCAACTAGTTATAAGAAAAGGTGCATCGTTTTCAGACAAAACGAAATATTAGGATGTATATGTAAGTATACCACACATGTCCTCCATGGTCTTTTATACGAATATAGCAGCAATATACTTTTGATAGGTTGGCTTAAGAAAAATATCCATAGGAGTATAAGTTTCGAGACACACTATATTAGTACGGGCGGCCACTACACTACAATGACTCATACCTATCAAGTTTGAGAGGAATATTGCTTTGCTGAAATAGTGACTATAAATTTTTAAAAAAATAATGGCCCGAGCCATAACCTGGTTCACCGCTCTGTGTATCAAAAGGAACTAACGTGCTCTTCTTTGGACGATCGAAACCTTTTTCGTTGACTACAACTCGATTAGTAAAGCGTAAAAAATTTGGTCGTCTGCTTCCTATTTTGTAGAGTCTCGCTGCCCAGCCAAATTTGGGGGTGCAGTCGCAGGTCCGATTTTATTATTATTTTGATACTAGTTCTGTCTAAAATAAACTTTAAACTGACAACAGACTGATTTTCATAGAGTCATTAATTGATTTAAAACGGTTTTTATACCAAAATTAGAACAAAATATTGCATCAAACTCGTCAGGAAATGCGATTTTGTCTGACCTTCATGATTTGCTAGACCTGGCTAGCAAACAAAAAAACCTCTAAATTGAATGTAATGCCTTCTTTTTAAAATTTGAGTATTCTATTGAGATGTTGTGATTATGTATAGATATTTTATGGAGTTCTAGGAAAAAAAGTAGTTTTTTGCAAAAATATTTACAAAAAAGATATGGAGGTTGTACGTTATGAAATTTATTGGTGGAGATTGTTCACTTTGGAAATAAAATAACGCTGTTTAATACAGATGAACATTTCTATTTAGACTTAACTAACAAACATACTTCAGATTCAGCCAACTAACTAAACGAGTATACCTTTAAACGTTTTTTCCTTAAAGTTATAACCTGGTAAGCTGATTTTAGCGCGAAAGAAATATTGCTCACTTTGAGAATTACTGTATAAATAATGTACTAATCTGCATTGGAGATTGTACGTCTTGCATTAACTGATAAGTTAGGAGATTTTATGTTTTGCTTTAATTGAGGAGTTAGGAGTTTGTACGGTTTGAAACTAAATTATTACTGGACATTGTACGTTATGGAACTAAGCCTAATTTTGTACACCAAAATAGACTGGAGATTGACCATTCTGGTATGAAATGATGGTTTATTTTAATTCAGCGCTAAAAATTGCATCTGAAACGCCATCTGTCTAATTTTTGTTGAAAATTGGAGATTGTACACTTTGGACCTAGGTCCCTCATATGTCATAAAAATTTATGAGTCTGAAAGACTTCACCAGTAAGGTTTAGAACCATGACTCACAAATAAGGCTATCCGAAATAAATGAACCTCTAGGAGATACAGGCAAAAGCGTACATGATAAATAAAAGTAAAAAGTGCCCCTCGGTAAAAGTGTATACTGTCACAACTCACGGGTATGTAATGATTTTTTAAAAGCTACACTTAGCGGTCTGTAACCACTCTAGTTGCCTCCCAGACCAGTGAAACCATAAGGGGGTGTTCTCTATTCCCCTGCAAAAGCTTGTCTTCCTGACGTTGGCAGAATAAATCGGATTCGTCCAAACGGCCACCTAACATGTCCCGAAATTACCCTGGGTCATCTTCTCTATTCCCCTGCAAAACCTTGTCTTCCTGACGTTGGCAGAATAAATCGGATTCGTCCAAACGGCCACCTAACATGTCCCAAAATTACCCTGGGTCATCCTAAAATATACTAATAAGATTTGGGGTCCTATAACCCAACCCTGGAAAGTACAATCCAAGAGGTTAGGTACTTTAACCTAACCCAAAAACCCTAAAACGGAAATGTCCTATATAACATATAGGTTAAAACCATCCTATTTAAGGAAAAGCCAGTCTCAGCACAAGATGAGAACAGAAATAATTAAATTAATTTGAATTTACATATTCCCCAACCTATAAATCATATCTTTACAATTTTGCACCTACCTTAAATGAATAAGTGTTATATATGGTCACCGGGAAAAGCACCAATTTATCGGGCTATAGCTTATAGCACCACTATTTAATTATTACTAATTAAGGTTTCTAAAATCTCAGAATAAAATTTGTACCCACAAAAATGAATTATACAAGGCATATCTTATTACGTACTTAATAGTGCTGTGGTCTAATTGTAATACTTGTTCTAAATTTTCCTTATTTAGCGTTCAAACACAGTGAGTTTTTTAAAGAAGTAACTGAAAACACATCACGGCAAGCTTATTCGCAAGTTCTAGTTAGTTGATATTTTAGTTTTCTGAAGATAATGCGCACTTTCCATGATACTTATTTCATATTATTGCTACATTTCCTTTTGAAACTGTTATTGCTAGAGCGGTATAACTGTTATCGCGTAATAAGTTTGGCCGCCGGCGCCGCGCCGCTTGCCGTCAACATGTACCCAGTCGGTTCCCGAATTTCCAAACTAGCGGTTATGTGTTGCGGGAACAGTTATACAGCTCTAGTTACAGTCAATATCGGCTTAGAGTTTAATGACAGCCATTGACACATGTCAAAATATTTACCAACTTTATGATCTAAACGTTGCCTAATTACTAATTACAGTACAGACAGACACATTACAATACAGACAATCGCTGAATTGATGAGAGATGGCCATACATTTACATGTACTCGACGAAGACACATATTACGCATATAATCCTTGCAGTCGGAAGAGCGTCAACAGGTGGAATATGTGCAGCACCTCACATCGAATGCGGTTTAGATGGGCATCCCTTTCTTGCCCCTTTGCACCGGCATATCTCTTTCCCGCAGTGTTCGACCCGTCTGTCTATTTCGCTTTAGTTCCTTTGATTATATTCAAAGGATAGTTCCCTATTTACGCTATTTACAGAGCCGTCCCGTCCGATTTTGATTTATGACATGTGAAATCAGAAGTTAATTTTTAGGAATATTTTTCTGTTTTGAGAAAGCATCTTGCAATTATTTTGATTATTTTGTGCTTGTTAGACATTATGGTAGTGGTAGTGCTGAATTTTGTGTATCTGTAAAGTGTTTCTTTCAGTTGAAAAGTAAGTAGGTAAACATATTTTATTTAATTTGTTTAACAGTTATCTGACAAACATTACCCCAAAATTAATTAATATGATAGGAATTATATGTTTTGCGGCGTAAATTACGAAGCAGTTTAGTTGACAAGCTTATAGTTTTTAAAATTTTCTTTTTAATCTACAATATTTTTTACAGGTTATCTTAATCACTAAGATCGTCGACAATCTCGCCCATGAAGCACCTCCGCCGCGCTGAAAAATGACGCATCTTGTTCTATTATTTTTGACTGTATTCAGCACGTTCAGCTTTGTAATATACGCCTCAAATTACATAATTCCAGAAAAAAATCATTATTTGTGGAGTGGTGTGTTTACTTTTTATTAACATTTGTAGATATTATTAATTAATTATGGATCACGATTACAGATAAAAACATGTGTGGTATTGGTTTATCTAGAAAAAATCATTTGTGATAAATGTTGGCGCATTAAAAAGAGATTAGTAATTTCAATAAACTTCTCCATTTGGAATTGAGATCTTTCTGATTCAAAATGTTTAAATTTTAATTCAACGTTCTCGTACATTGGTTTTTCATATTTCTACACATACGTTGTCAGTAAATTAATTTCAGCAAGATTCTGTTCCACTATCTAAACAGTCATAAATTTTGATAATAAATGTGAAGTCCTGCTCTGACCAATGTTTAACAGTCGCACTGGGAACATAAACGTGTACTCGGAGAACACGGAAGGGGGGGGGGGGTTAGCGATTGACCCCAAACCTAGAACAGGGGGGTCAGTGTCTGACCCCGCATTTTTTCGTCAGTGCTTTGATGGTTTTTGCTTCAGCTAAATACTTGAATAAAAAAGCCACTGAATGAACATACTATATGTTTATTTTGTTTATTTAAATATTATTATGACATTTAAAAGAATGCACTTATTTAAGAAGAAAAACTTAAAAAATAAAGAAATAAGAAATATTTGAATAAACTTTATTTCATTTTGTTCATTCAACATTAGAAATAAAAGTCATAGCTGTGTACTAAAAAATATTTAAAAATATAACAAAAATAATTCAGTGGGGTCACTCGCTGACCCCCCCGTTCCGAGTGCGACTGTTAAGTTGGTGAACAGAATGTTACTAGAAATGACATGTGCGATACATGTATCAACGGCCGCCATAAATTCTAAGCCGATATCAAAGTTTACAGAATATATAATAGTTACTTCACTCTCCGTCGGAACCTTATGTATCGAGATCACAAGCGTGCCGCTGCCCACCTGCGTCGATCGTAAAACCCCGTTGTTATGGGGGCTATTTGTTTTCGCATGTGGAATATTTGTATATCTGGGGATTTCCAAAAGTGCAGCATGAGATTTTTAATTTGTATAAACAATTTTTTCTATGTGTAGTTTTAAGCAAATTTGTTAATTTAATAAAAAAACAGGTATGCATATAATAAGTGAAATATAAATTAATTATCAATTTAAAAATGTTAGGTAGGTTTACAACCATTTAAAAAAATACAAAAAGAAATTACCTTATCAAGGAAAAAAATGAAACACTTTTGGAAATTGGTAACTATACAGATAAATACAAAACAAAATCGGCAAAGAATCCAGGAGGGGGGGGGGGGGGGCAAAATTAAAATGCAAAATTGTAATATTTGTTTTAAAAACAACATTTTATATTACTATTTTAACGACAATAAGGTACCGTAATCAAAAAAAAATTAACAAATTCTAAACAAGTCATGGTGGTGCAACCAAGATGGGGTGGACGATTGTGAGTAAAGAAAAAGTTTGGTTCGCCACGGGTTTTTCGGACCACCCTGTATTATGGCTATAATTTTAAAACATAGCGTGTTTGACTATCGATAATATCCAAAAAAAATTTTTTCGAAATTCCTCACCGTTTATTCACAATCGTCCACCCCATCTTGGTTGCACCACCCTGTATATACTACATATCAAAAAAAACACACATTTTTAGATAGGTAGGTGCTTTCGTGAACTACTTCAAGTATTCGCAAAAAAACTAATCTAAAAAAAAGTAAAAGTACCTATTTGGTATAATAACACAAGTGAAAAAATGGCAAGCTGTTATACAAGCAGTGATTTGAAATGACGGTCATTTATCATTCGTGACAAATGACCGTCATGTGACGGTCATATAGGTCATTTATAAAAAATACCCTTAATTTAGATTAGTCATAAAACTAAAAGTTTAAAAAATTCTTAGTAGTTAAAAAAGAATATTCTTACAAAATGTAAAAAAGAAAAGCATGCCCTTAAGTTTCATCATGTTCTTCGGCGTCATGTGCAAATTCGTTACTTATTTCGTTTTTGTCTCGTTTTAGAATTAAGCCAGGAATATTCTAAAACGCGACAGAGCACGCGTGATGTCTTTATTTCTATGACGCTCGTGACTTTTTGTTGCTTAATTTTTACTCTTGCGTCGAAACATTTAATTTAAGGTTAGGTTAAATGACCTGACGGTCATTTATTAATGTGACGTGACGGTCATGACGTCATGACCGCACAAAATGACGCGGTCATATGACCGACTCACATCACTGTATACAAGTAATGTACTGATCACTAAAAAATAAATGTGCCTTCGGAATGGAGCAAGTAAAAATAAGCTTCATTTAATTTAAACTTCTTCGCCCCATGTGACGTTTGGTCGGCACTGAAGCTATCACCATGGGCACCGCCTAAAATTTCAAATTCATATTTTTTATATATGGCTGTAATTTGTATGCAATAACTTTGGATATACAAAATATTGTAGTAATAAGAAATGGCAATCATTATATAGAACCTACGTTTTCTATACGATTCAGTCGCCAATCTTAAAGATGGAATCGCATAACTATGGATACGACTCCTAGAAGAATTTGCAAAGTTATCTTCGTCGAAATGTAAAGCACAAATCCAAATGCGGCTGTGACATTGTTCAGGAGTAATATTAGCATATCTATGGGACCCCATAAATCCTAGAGCATTTTGCCAACTTTGGCACCTGAAAAATAATATTTATTAGATTATATTTATTATATTAACGAATAATTTTATTCGTTCAAATTTAAAAAAAAAAAACTTTAAAGTGTAATTAATATTTCAAAATATACATAAATAATTTCCTACCTTCCTTTCTCTTTTGGGCATCTAAAAAACGATAGTTCACCATCGCCTTTCACTCGACTTTCGCAGCCGTCCACCGAACAAATATTATTACCGGACATTTTATAATATCTTTTGCAAGACACCCTATAAACTTTGCCGTAATTTAATTTTCCGCTCTTACTGATCTACTCTGTACTGTTCGACTGACGTCGATACACTGCTGCTAGTCTATCGGTCAGGCGATGCAAGGGGTAGGTAGTTTTGAATTTTCGACGGAGTGGGGCAACTGATATATATCCTTTAAACTGTGCCGATATTGACTATAACACTCTCTAGAAAAAACCCTATTAAGGTTGTACAGGGTTATTCATTATATTTTGACACCCACCTACAGCTCTTATTACGAGCTATAGAAAAAAACTGTAAATACAAAAGTTTTAGGTTTTTTCACGTAGTATCTTTTGGTAACAGCGGAAATAAAAAATCGACTTTACAACATTGAAAAAATTAATTGAGTCATATTTTTTTAAATGGAACACCCTGTATATTATTATCTCAAATGAAAGATCTCTTTGTTCTGATTTCAAATATATATAATTTGTTGGCATTTGGTTCAGCCACTTTTGAAATATTCCAGTTTAAAAAAAATACCTTATTTACACTACAACAATACGTTTTCGAGGCAACTTGATTATATTTTATTAAAGCAACAAACTGATCTCCAATTGTGGAAAAATAAGTTATAAATTCAAATATATCAAAAGTGGCTGAACCAAATGCCAACAAATTATATATATTTGAAATCAGAACAAAGAGATCTTTCATTTGAGCTAATAATATACAGGGTGTTCCATTTAAAAAAATATGACTCAACTAATTTTTTCAATGCTGTAAAGTCGATTTTTTATTTCCGCTATTACCAAAAGATAGTACGTGAAAAAACCTAAAACTCTTGTATTTAAAGTTTTTTTCTATAGCTCGTAATAAGAGCTGCAGGTGGGTGTCAAAATATAATGAATAACCCTGTACATAACTTAAAACATGATTACACCACCTCACATCTAATAGGGCGGCCTAATCCAAAAAAATTGAAATTTGAATTTTGCACCTTATTTCATGGAAATAATTAAAATATAATAATATTTTCAAGTTGTTCATTTACTACTTAAATTTTGCTTATTTTCGAGCATGGGACGCATTTCGAGTTGGGACGCATGTTTTTGCGCGTGAATGAACGTGGTCGTAACACATCGCTGCTCTGGTTTTGTCCCCAGAGCAACCAGCTAGGTTGACGTTTTTCATTTTTTTCCCACTGGACATTTAAATACCTGTGATATGAAAACTTCTTTTCTGTGAGAAAACTTGAAAATCCTGTTTCATCTCTCCTGTTTTCGAACGTTTGTTACAGTTTCTAAAAGGGTAAGGATGTCAATTTTTCCCAATTTATTACATGTATGGATGATTTTTATGTATGTATCGATGAAAATTATGACGTGCAATTCCACATGTCGGCTAAGAAATCTTTTATTCGTTTTAGAGCCCCAAAATGTTTTTTTATGATTCTTTGAAAACATTTTAAGACCTTGAAGACGTTTTTAAAGATCTCTTTAGGATTTCGCCATACTATCACCACCGCTATCACGAT
Source organism: Philopedon plagiatum (assembly GCA_963971165.1). NCBI lineage: Eukaryota > Metazoa > Arthropoda > Insecta > Coleoptera > Curculionidae > Philopedon > Philopedon plagiatum. Next base: position 29,164,846 of record OZ020194.1, read on the forward strand.
TCGTTTTGCAGATATTTTGTTAGCGGTTCTAACGTTTCTTAGACGGTTTGACCCAATCTGTGGCCGGTGTTCTTGTCAGGCGTTGATGTTTCAAAGGTCACATTGTAAGTGACTTAATTTTTCACATCAAAATAACTATTTAATTTTAAGTGTGCTATAAAAAACTAAAAGTAAAAACTTTTAAGTAATGATTTTTGTAAAATAGCTAATGAAGAATTCCTTTAATACGAATAATTTTTTAAACTGCCTGACATTATGTTCTAGTACTGAACATGTGTGGGAATCTCCTAGAGCTAGTGAAAATACGTCACTCCTTTTTACGTCTACACATTTTATTTAACATTCATCCGTATTTTACAATGCGTATTTTATTAAATATATAATAAAATTTTAAGCTGTGTTTCATTGTATTATGCACTTTTTGGTTTTACTTACTCGGCTTTACTCTGATTTATGGTTTTGTAAGAGGCATTAAATTAATGTTTTGTGATTTACACCAACGATTTTAAAGAATCATTTCAAAGAAACATTTTTATTGGTAAGTGCATCTAAAGATGGATGCAGAATAATAATTAGTAAGTAAAATGCCCCGGTATTTAAAACTAGTCGATCGCCGATGACTTATTGTCATACATCTAGGCCTCTATTTTAAAACTGTTATTTGATGACATCAATAATAAGGTTATAAAAAAACATTCATCGGTTAATATCTAAAATCGGTACCTTCTAATAGAACATAGAGGATTTCTAGTTGCCTAACCTGCCTAATGGTAACAGTGTGCGTGAAACCATTTCGTTGTCTATTCCAATTGATTTAAGTAATGGTACGTATGAAAAAGAGTTATTAAAAAGCCAATAATTAATTTTCATAATAAAGCTTTTAGAACAATTTACTTTATCTGTCAGTATGCTTTTTGTAAAATTTGTTGTTGAATAAGTACGGATTAGTTTAGAAAGCTGTTTAATGTGGTAGGTATACGACCTATTAGGTTTTTAGCGCCCTGTAATTAAGTATTTCTGTGATACGCCCTATTAGATCTAAAGTATCGATATCGTCAGTGGAAAGGTCTAAAGCGCCACCTCTATGACGTGGCGCTTTAGACCTTTTACCTTTTCACTAAAAGGTCTAAAATGCCACCTCTACGACGTGGCGCTTTAGACCTTTTACCTTTCCATTGACGATATGTAGGTCAGCTACGTAGAGTCCAGCCCTGATCATAATTGACTGCCAACAGTTCTCGATAATATTTCTTCAATGCGAAAGGCCTGTTCCAATCAAATGACGCCAGACGGCAGGCGTCGCGTTCGAAGCTATTCCTGGCCTAAAATGTCTTGATCGCTGGATTTCCGTGCGGGCTGGCCTTTCTACTTCATTTAAAGGGCTGTTTCCAACCCTGTGGAAAGTAAATTTTCGGACAAGGGTCATATTTTGCTACGACAGCAAATTCAGACGGCTTTAGACCGTTTGTACGCGCGACAGCTATTGGTTTATGTAGGTTTTTATCTTATTTGACAGATATTTACGTTTCAGTAACGCAAAAAATATGTAGGCTTAGTAAATCCCAAGAAAAAGGTTATGTTCAATATATGCAGAAAGAAAACACATAAAAAGGGATATAAATTGTTATTTCGAAAATATAGGCCTAAAATGATGGATTTGTGGTATAAAGTTGGCTTCAAACAGAAAGCTTTGGATTTATCTCTATATATTTTACTTTTCGTAAATTTAAACACTAGTAATTATTTACCTTCAAAAAATAGCCGCATGACTTTACCTACTGGTTACCAGTCATAAATCTTTGTCGTGTACACGTTTGGCAATGTTAAAATTAGGGACAGCATTCTCATGCCAAAGAGTGAACAATTTGTCAGTCTCAATTAAGTTTAATATTTTTCAAGGTATTTTTCTTTAAGTTAGGTACTACTGTGCAAAAATAACTATTTTCGAACTTATGTTTGATGTATTTATATGAATATGTGATCGAAATTGCGCTGAGACCATGGATTTATTAAGAATGGATACGGGATGATTTAACATTCTTTGAAGTCAAAACAAACCATTCTAAACGACACTCTAAACACAATTTGTAAACATTGGCCTCATCTTATTTTGTCTTGTATTTTTGTAGAAAAAATACGTTAGAAGCATCACAAGATTTACTAAAAATAATAAAAGCCCTAAAATATTTTATTTTTCTGCTAAATAATAATAAATTTAAGTTTAAAAGGTTTTATTTTTTATAGGTTATATTATTTCTAAAGGTTTATTTAAAGTCGCTCCGAATCATTTATAAATCTATAAGTCGCACTTGTTCTTTTCTAGTTCATTAAACAAAGACGTACGTGTAACCGAGTGTTCAGACGTTTTTCCTAAGCAACCAGCAGAGACAGGAACACTTCTGAGCTCCAACACTCCAATTCTATTTTATCTCTTTCTACTACCATTCTTGATTCAATTAGGTATTTCCTTAAAGTTCGTAAACTCTACCCCTAGGGGAAATGTTTTTATAACAAACAACAAATATAAGGCTTCACGTTCGATACGCTCACAGTATACGGACATCGGATCCTTTCTTAATAAATCCATGGCTGAGACGGTTGAACAGATTGACGTGAATTTTGGCATAAGGGTCTCTAGTTTTTGCAGTAGGTATTAAAGAAGTCCAGTGACCCATCGTACACAGAAAGAAATCATTTGATATAAACAATCAAATCGTTTTACTGATTCAATAAAAGACAAAATCTACAGCAATTAGTTATATTTTAATCCAAAAAGATGAAATAATCAAAATTTTGACTAAATCTAACCTAACAAAGTAAATATTTTATGACACACAGTGATTAATACCTGCATATTAGAATAGATATCAGGAAAAAGATTTATTGGTAGTACCTATGCTAAATATTATCCAGAATTTTATGAAACCTATCTAACTATTCTAAAATCACAAATAATTTGATTAGTTCTGTATAAAGTTAGTTTAAATCAATCTAACTATTTGCTAGACTCAGCGAGACTGCTTGCTACATTTTAGAAAAATATTTGTTAAAATATATTTGATGATTTATTTATTTACTAATATTTATCATTGGTTTTCTCAAATTAATCGAATTGCACTAACAGTTAAATTATACTATGACAAGATCTATCAAATTTTAGATTGTTACATGCCTATGTCGAGCAAATTATTATATATATTTGTTTCATATTGGATTAAATCTATCACATTAGAATGCAATTAGTACCAGCTTTATAGATTTAATAAAATAAAGATTGAATTTAGTGCAACCTTTGTAAATTTTAAATGTCCAAAAGGCCTCTTTCTTGGTGCTTATTCGACCTCTTCATTGTTACTAGTAATTGGTGGTGTACAGGCCACCAGAAGAAATTCGAGAAACTATTTTGTCTACCTGGGTCAGAGCGCGACCGTACTATAGACCGACTGGCGTATGCTGGCCGATTGCAGAGCGGACTCAGTTCTCTTGAAGCACTGAGCTTTACACTATTTCTTTTATTCTGCTGCCTACGACCCTTAAGGGTTAATTCGTGTCCTAGCAATGCCAACGCGTCCCGTCGTCCTTCGATGCCATGATGTAACAAGAAACTGAGAAAATCGTTAGTTTTACCGAAGTGTGTGTGTGAAAGTGACAACATATTCACAGGCGGCCGGCCGGCCGCGGCCTGTCGATCTTGCCGTCGATCCGGGCTTCGTCCAATTTGACCACCACACTAGTAGAACTAATTATAAGGCACATTGCGACTGATGCTCGTTGAAAACTGCCTAAAGTCTGTATGTGTGTGTCGCGAATGGACTAAAAACTCTTTTAGGCTAGGCCGACAACAAAGATCTGGAAATGAAATTTGTTAACAGTCCTCTTGATTTTTTTGTTCTTATTCACGAAAAATGGCTAATCACAATGTATCTATTCACGATTTTATCAATTCATACCGGGTGCGGATTTTAAATTATTACAGTGCGATCTCTCAAAAACGGTTTGGAGTATTTTAATAAAAAATTTAACAGGTAGAAAGGAGATAAAGAGATATATTTAAAATATATTTGACATAAACCCCCCCCCCCCCCCCCCACCCTCCACACATCCACAGAAGGGCGTGTGGCAAATTTAAAATTGAGAGGTCTATGTTTTTCGAAACTTTGACTCTCCATCAAAACTACGTGTGTATGCGGAAAAGCGTTGCTGTTACTCTATTGGTTTGCTCAGCTGGTTGCATACTTACACACTATCGTATATTGAATTGCATACCAATTTACTGAATGACACACTCTATTCCGTATTGCGAAATACAAATCCGGTTTCTCTCAATGATTAATTGTTGATTATTATTAACCTATATATATATATATATATATATATATATATATATATATATATATATATATATATATATATATATATATATATATATGTATATATATATATATATATATATATATATATATATATATATATATATATATATATATATATATATATATATATATATATATATATATATATATATATATATATATATATGGGTGCCCACGAGTTTACTGGCCAGCTCGTTATTTCGTTAAGAAATCATATTTCGATTTGAAATTTTGGGAATTCGTATGGTTGCTTTAGATGCAGATTTTGAGTGCTCGAACATCTGACTATCGTTTCCGGTTCAACCGGAAATACAGTCAACTTTGTTATTTTAAACGAAACATCCTGTATATTTTTTAAAATTTGGATTCTACGTAAAATTATAATTATAAAACATGTATCATACCCCATACCTATCTTTAACAGTTTTCAAGAAAATTGCGTTTGAAAATGTCGGAAGAGCCGCAAACTATACTGTTTTAACATAAAACAAATGAATATGCGAAAAGGTTAATATATTATTCTTACTTCTTTTTAGGGGCCTTGTATGCTTGTGTCATGACAATCTCACTTCCGGTGCAACCGGAAGTGCTACAAAATATGACATTCAGGTACAAATTACTTCAATAATTCCAATTGAACGACCTATTTTAATCTCTAAATTCTAATTAATCTTACTTTTCTCTATAATTTTTATATACGCCATCCCAGCTCTAAAGTTGATAGTTCTTGAGATATGGGCAGCTAAAAATTTAGATGCATTCCAAATTTCAATCTTTCTAAATTTTATCTAGGCGGCTATTGAGACCATTTCCATTAAGAAAATGTAGAAAGGATACACATAATTAATAATATCAGAGTAGTGCTTGAAGAATAATTTTATTAGGTTTTCATTATAAAAAATGAGAAATTAGTCATAAATAAAGTGTTCGAATTGTTGACCGTTTTCTCTCAGACGAACTCTTTGAAATTCCCTGAGCACGTTGTACATTTGTTTTGGGGGTGATACTATTAACAGAAAATATGACAAGTGTCTTGAATTCATAGCCATCTTGATTAAATAATTGGAAATTGACATGGTTATGATCATGAAGCAGTTCAAGCGACAAATGATCTCCATAGCCGCCTAGATGAAATTGAAACGATTGAGATTTGGAATGCAGCTAAATTTTTAGCTGTCCATATCTCAAGAACTATCAACTTTAGACATCGGATGGTATATACAAAAATTATAGAGAAAAGTCATATAAATTAGAATTTAGAGTTTAAAGTAGGTCGTTCAATTGAAATTATTGAAGTAATTTGTGCCTGAATGTCATATTTTGTAGCACTTCCGGTTGCACCGGAAGTGAGATTATCATGACACAATCATACAAGGCCCTTAAACAGAAGTACGAATAATATATTAAACTTTTCGCATATTCATTTCTTTTATGTTAAAACAGTATAGTTTGCGGCACTTTCGATATTTTCAAACGTCATTTTCTTGAAAACTGCTAAAGATAGGTATGGGATATGATACATGTTTTATAATTAGAATTTTACGTAGAATCCAAATTTTAAAAAATATACAGGGGGTTTCGTTTAAAATAACAAAGTTGGCTGTATTTCTGGTTGAACCGGAAACGATAGTCAGATGTTCGAGCACTCAACATCTGCATCTAAAGCAACCATACGAGTTCCCAAAATTTCAAATCGAAATATTATTTCTTAACAAAATAACAAGCTGGCCAGTAAACTCGTGGGCACCCGGTATATATATATATATATATATATATATATATATATATATATATATATATATATATATATATATATATATATATATATATATATATATATATATACCGGGTGCCCACGAGTTTACTGGCCAGCTTGTTATTTTGTTAAGAAATAATATTTCGATTTGAAATTTTGGGAACTCGTATGGTTGCTTTAGATGCAGATGTTGAGTGCTCGAACATCTGACTATTGTTTCCGGTTCAACCAGAAATACAGCCAACTTTGTTATTTTAAACGAAACCCCCTGTATATTTTTTAAAATTTGGATTCTACGTAAAATTCTAATTATAAAACATGTATCATATCCCATACCTATCTTTAGCAGTTTTCAAGAAAATGACGTTTGAAAATATCATATCATACATATACATATATATATATATATATATATATATATATATATATATATATATATAAAATTCTAATTATAAAACATGTATCATATCCCATACCTATCTTTAGCAGTTTTCAAGAAAATGACGTTTGAAAATATCATATCATACATATACATATATATATATATATATATATATATATATATATATATATATATATATATATATATATATATCATCATCATCATCATTTCCAGCTGTTTCAACCATTTCCAATTATGGTGTAGCCTCCTTTACATATTGATTTTTCATTTCGGCCCATTGTTGTCTATTGTTGGCTATGCGGGCCCAGGTTAATCCTGATAATTTTTTTATATCATGGTCCCATCTCAAATTTGGGCGTCTTCTTGGTCTTTTCACGCCTCTGGGGTACCATTGTGTAATTCTTGTGGTCCATCTATTGTCAGTTCTTCTCGCCAAGTGTCCTGCCCATTGCCATTTTAGGGACTTGATTCTGTGGACGACGTCTATTACCTGGGTTTTCTGTGTTATCCACTCTATTCTCTTGCGGTCCCTCCTAGTTATTCCTAGCATGCATCGTTCCATAGCCCTTTGTGCTACCTGGAGTTTTCTTGTTATGTCTGTTTTTAGTATCCAGGTTTCACATCCGTATGCCATGACTGGTAGTATACATTGATCAAACGTTCGCTTCTTTAGGTGGAGTGGCATTCTAGATCTGAATATGATGGAGTTTCTACCGAATGCTCTCCATGCTAGTTTTATTCTTCTGTTGATTTCTGGTAGTAGAGATCCCGAGATGTGTATTAGTTGACCCAGGTATATGTATTCTTCTACTATTTCCAGTGTGGTGTTGTTTACTTGTATGTCTTGTTTGTCTACCAGTTCATTGTACATTATCTTTGTTTTGGCTAGGTTCATCTTCAGACCTACTTTATTGCATGCTGTATTTAGTTCGTCAATTTGCTGTTGAAGTTCATCAGGGTTCTTGGCGATAAGTACAATGTCATCAGCGAATCTTAGGTGGTTGAGGTGTTCTCCGTCTATGCATAGACCTTTGTTGTCCCAGTCCAACTGACGGAAGATTTCTTCAAGTGTTGCCGTGAAGAGCTTTGGAGATATTGCGTCTCCTTGACATACTCCTTTAGTTGTGGGAAATTCCGGAAATCCTTCGTATATCATGACTCTGGCTTTGGCTTCTTTGTATATGTTTGCCAGAGTTTCTATATACGGTTTGTCGACACCCTGACTACTTAGGGCTTCTATTATAGCTTTGGGATATATCGAGTCGAACGCCTTCTCGAAGCCTAGAAGGCTAGTGCCAGTGGTATTTCATATTCTTTTGTTCGACTGATGACCTCCCTTAATGTATGTATGTGGTCGATTGTGCTGAAGCCACTTCTAAAGCCAGCTTGTTCCCGTGATATATATATATATATATATATATATATATATATATATATATATATATATATATATATATATATATAGTATAATAAAACCCAACCGGATTACACCAGGTATTAACTGACCAAGGATGCTGATTAGTTACAACTCTAATGTCAGGAGAAGCCCGCAATTGTGAACCTCCCCTGTAGTTCTTTCTGTATTTTCGCAGAAATAATAACATGTTGATCTCAATATTGTAATGATTCGAGAGTCGGACTCAGATCACTCCTTTGGACACCAATATCACAAGTTGACTGCTAGACTTGAGTAACAGTCAACGAAATCACTTATTTTTATTCTAGTAAGTAATGGAATACCATACCATTTAAACAGCTCTTCATATCCCATTATTTCAAAATTGGTAACTATGCAACCAGTAGAGTAAATGCAACAGTTTTTTATGATCACGCGTATATTTTTTACGGAGGTATAATAATTAATGAAAAGAATATATAGGAACCTAATTCAAAGAAAAACAAGTATATTCGTAGTTATAATATATATCTTAATCTGCCCCTGAACCACTATCTTCGCTATCTTGAAGGGTAGCCGTGATATTATATGCTGACAAATCATCAGTCTCTTCTGTAAGCGCAATGTATTCTTTAATGGTACTTTAATGGGTCATTAGCTAAAAGGTCTACTTTTTAGTGATTATTTTTCAATGAAAAGTTAGTAAGGGAACCGATGTAATGATCAAACGATATATTAAAACAATATTTGATTTTAGTCGGAAAAGTTTTCTGGTATTTATTAACCTCGGCCGCCCGATCTCCGCCCATCTGCCTCGGTATCCGTCACCGACGGCACCAACGCCGTATCACATCGCGCATGCGCTTAGCTGAGTGGACCAAATTAAAAATTTTGAAAATCGTGTAAGATCAAAAGTTGTTCCCTACATCGTGAGAAATATGTTTTGTTAAAGAACTTTTTCTCTAAAACCAATGGTTCAGCAGTTATAAGGAAATAAACAATTAAGTTGTTTATAACAATTGATCGCGCTAGAATTTTTCAATGCTAAAAATTTTCGTTCAATCTACACCTAATTCTCAATGTTCATGATTTCTTTCAGAGTTTTCTGAGCCATCCTTCTGGTGATAAGGGGTGGGGGACAGCAATTTTAAAGCTTTTTTTTCCCAAAGATTGTTTAAAAAAATGCATAAAAAATACATTATATATATTGTTTAATTCGTGCTTCAATAAGCTTTCATTTGATACCCTACAAGATGCCCTTGAAATTTTTCCATGCCCACTTTATCCCCTGAAATTAACCCCCAGAATCAAAATTCACGTCTATAATTGGGCCACCACACTCAATCTCTGCACCAAATTTCAAATTTTTACGTCGAGTGGTTTCAGAGAAAATCGCCTGTGACAGACGGACGGACGGACACCGAAGTGATTTCATAAGTATTCCGTTTCACGGAACACTAAAAGTCATCTCATTTCAAAATTAAAAAAAAAATATGCTTTTATAGTTTAGTGTTCTGTTTCACGGAACACTAAAAATCATCAGATTTTAAAATTTAAAAATTTTTTTTTTATAGTTATGGTCGATTTATTAGATTTGTACAATTTTTTGTAGATTATATTATTGTGGCCCGAAAGAAATATCATCTCATTTTTTTTTCATTTTTTTAATACCTAAATTTAAATTTCTTGAAATTACTTCCGACATTTCATCTTTTACCACATTCTTTGCATATAGAGACTTTTTTGTGAAGTACATAATTAGCTACAAAAAGTCAGCGATGGCATGTGGCTAAACTTTATAATTAACGCACAAGGGACATCTAATGGCGAGTGACCTATATTTAAGTCTGGCGAACATATAAAGAAGTAAATTTTGGGAATACAGTGCATTTTTAAAGCGAACCATAAGGTTTGACATGTTAAATTTTTAACCTCATGTTAAGCCCTGTTCTATTAGAAGTATAAAGGTAAAACTTGACATAGGTAAATTTTGGAGTTTTAAGATTGTTAATTTGCAAAATATTCCAAGAAAGCTTAATAAATACCTAAAAAATGCATTTAAAACTGTGACAATAAAGATTGTGAAAATTTTTTTGGAAATTTCATTTGGTACGAAATGTCAAGAAATACTAGGAGTGTGAAAAATGAATGTTTAAAAAAATAGACAATTTTTAGGTATTCTTTGGAAATTCTTTGCCATAATTGGCATATTAACATACAATAAACCTCTGAAATTTACTTATGTCAAGTTTTATCTTTTAGTTCTAAAAGGACGGGGCCTAACATGTAATCAAAAATTTCAGATGTAAAACCCTATGCACTGTCGATATTTAAGGCGTTAATTGTGCATCTTTCTTTAACAATACTGTATTATATATGCTTACCTTTAAAGGCCTCTCACGCCTAATCTAATAATTTTAGACATATGCTCCCGCGGACTCCATTCCAGTAAATTAAATGCTACACATTTAAGCCCTTGTTTGGTAAATAAACGATAAAAGAATATGGTTCTTGGTTGTCTTATTCTCACACTACTTGTCAGTTTAAAACTTTTGATTGTCAAATTAGACCGGAATAGCGTTGGAGAATCTGGCCAACAATGTTTAAATATATTTTTAAAATTGTTGTCTTCTTAATTTCGCCAGGAGGCGGTTTTATTAGCTTTGTTCATAAAGGAATCACAAACCAGTCAACGCCAATGAAATTACTAGAAAGCAATCAGCAAAATGTCACTTACCAAATAAATTAAACTTGATTGGCGTTGATTGATTTGTAACTCTACGAACAGAGCTATTAAAATCCATTAAGCTGGATCTAACTATTAATCCATAAGCTACTGAACACGTGATTATAACGGTCATTATACATAATGTCCGATCATTATCAATAATGCTAACCACGAATGTTTAATAAATTTCATGTTGTGTAAGGTTATATAATTTACCACAATTGGTTATTATAAATATGCTATGATCTAGCTGGGTAAAGTAATAATATAATTAATGAAGAGGAAAGCCTGAGCAAACCTACTCAAACCTGACCCAATCCAAAAAAGGTGTGTGCAGATTTGCTCCGATTTGTTTGGGATTCCTTCGGATCTTAGACTTTTTTCTTAATAGACCTATTCTAAAATACTACATTTCAAGATTAATGTAATTTACAAAAACGATATGTTTGAAAAGATGCATTTTAGAAAACATATACTTTCCAAAATTCGCGTCTTGAATAAATTTTTTCAATAAAATAGTTTCTTCAAAATTAATTTTTGAACTTTAATAGCTTATTTATAACATGTTAATCAGAAAAATTTTTCCTGAATAAACCTAAGCAAACATGTGCATATCGTCTTTCTGGGTTTGATCAGGTTCCCTTGAACTTTTTTCTTTATTAATCAAATTATTACCTAGTTTGCTTGGGTTTGCTACTAGTGTTGTAAATATCCGTATTCTTTAGATATCCGGATAATACGGAATCGGAATCAGCTAATATCCGTATCCATTATCCGAATACGGATCCATTTCTTGACCCGCGCGACAGATCATGTATACGTATGCATGCAATACTAAAACATTTTCTATCCGGATACACGGCTAGGTAGGTCGATGCGGTATCGGTATCATTCGAAGTCGAAGGTTAGGGATAGGAAGGCACCGTCGGCGTCGTTCGTTCTCGTTTGAATTCGGTTCGGGTGAGGCGGGCCTAGTTTAACCAATGGGTCTCATCCCATATGATACCCGTTACCCCGATAACTATGCTATCTTTTTTTAGGAAAGGTCATTAGAAAGAGAAAGCATAAGATCAAATATGCCACATCGCAGACCGTGTTATTCGCTTACACTCGATTCCGATTCCGTTTTCTCTTTGCACTTTGCATTAGTATACAGCCGATGCGAATTTATTTTGATTCCGAATCCGTATTCAAGTTCTCGGCCGGTTCCGGATAATCCGGATTCTTTTAATATCCGTATCCAACGAATTTTTGGATACGTATCCTTACATCACTATTTGCTACTGCTATTTTCTGTTATGGTCACTTTTTTCCTAACATATGTATTTTGAGTTCCACAATAAATATAACGAATTCTATCAACTTTAACGCTGTGGCAGGCATCTCCGCTTTTTTGAGGTGTTTAAAATAATTTCGGGTAATAGCTTCATATTTTCACTTTTAACATTTTTCATGGAATTTTCAAAGTCACGATACGTCACTGCCTATAGATTAGATACAAAATAGAATCCGATACTTATAGGTGAAATTAAAACGAAGTAAACGCGAATAATTGCCCGTTACGTAGTCATTATTTTCGCTTAAAAGAACCTAAAATAAAATATAAAAGGGGGTTTAGGTTAAGGAATCATATAATAAAAGAGCTAGCTATTCCCTGATAAAGGTTTTTATCTGAAGATAATTAGTGTATTTTTTATGTTAACGGTTATAGCTTACTCAGCTATACGGCGAAATAAACTATATAATAAAATAGAGCAATAAAATGTTTTTTTAAATGACGTCCAAGAGAATAACGTTTTTCTAAAGAGGAACTGGTATTAATAATATTAAAATATTTTGTTAACAATTTTTACCTTATGAAAATCTTACTTAGAGTGGGGGAAAGTGGCAGGCGTGTACTTAGCCATTTGCAGCTACAAACTAATTCAACAAATTTACAGACCACTGGATACCAAAAATTCTTTCCTGCAACGCTAGATGGCATGAAAGTAACTTTTCAACGGTATTATGAAGTCTCGTGAAAATGGCAACAACATCTTTGTTTGGTGTTGGCAAATGTAAGTATTTTACTAATTGTTAACCCACAATCAATACTTTTGCTGGTAAGTGTGTTGTTTCTTTCCTTATGTTAGACCGACTATTAGAGTTTAAGTCTTCTTTTAACATTTTTAGTTTTTGTTAAACTGTTAGCTAGCTTTTCTTTATTTCAGTAAATGAATATGTACAGGGATATCCAAGTAAAAGGAACAGGCCTTATAACTTTTTATTTTTTAAGATGGGGAAAAATGTTAAATAAGAAAGTTTTGGGGATTATTATGGATCATTCATATATCTTATCAGCAAAACAATTGAGCATCGACTAAAAAATATAGTATAAAACATCGATTTTCTCGCTTATTTGAAATTGGATGGTATGATTTTTATAATATTTTTGGATTCTAGGAGAATTTCTAGGCATATTTTGTAAAACATACCCTATGTGTTTTAAGATGGGAAAAAATGTTAAATATGAAATTTTTTAGGATTATTATGGATCATTCATATATCTTATCAGCAAAACAATTGAGCATCGACTAAAAGATATAGTATAAAACATCGATTTTCTCGCTTATTTCAAATCGGATGGTATGATTTTTATCATATTTTTGGATTCTAGGAGAATTTCTAGGCATATTTTGTAAAACATTTTGTAAAACATTTTGAAATATTTCAAATTAAAAAAAATATTTCGCATAAATATACTTTAAACGCAACTGTCCAGGTTGCGAACCTGATACCTTTTTAAATTTTCTTCGTAGGTAAGTCAAAGTTAATGTCAAGGTTGACAATAATACTTTAGTCACCGTGAATTTATAATTTTATTTTTATGCAAAATGAGTTATTCTATTAATGAGGGATACAAAATGGTAAAATTATATTTAAAAAATAACAATAATGTTAGAGCGGCTCAGTGACAATATGAAGAAAGTATTGAAGAGGAACAACGAACTCCCATTAAACAGCATAATATAAACAAATAGAAGACTAGAAGAAAGAGCTATGGAAAAAGAAGAAGACAAAGAAATGAAGAAAGGGACCTAGCGATTTTATTATATTTTCAAGAGAATCCAAAAACATATCAATTCACGATTGTGTGCGGTATCTTTCATATGGAAGAAGAGCTAAAATGTTGACTTCTAAGGCTAGGATTCTTGCGCGACCTCGCGCAAGTACGTTTTTTGCGTTTGCGGCTGGCTTGTAGGGTTTAAAATACCATAAGCGTGGGCCAGGGTGTAATCATTTTAATGCATACCTTTAGCAAAGCAAAATGTAAAAATGTATACTAAGACCGTTGGTGGTAAGAAGCAATGTACGGGAGAAAGAAAAGGGGGGCACCCTATCTTACTAGTGAACGTCGATGACGACAAACCTGACCACGCTCCCTGGCCAATCCGCGTTGCGGTCCCCAAGCCCAGCGGAGCATCCTTATCACTAGGGTAAGGATCTTGGTTTTTCCACTCACTTAATCGAGTGAAATACCAACAATAAAAATAACATGTATCAGAAAGAAATGCCCTGCTATTGGGAATTTCTTTTTAGTATTTTTATTTTAGGATAGCTTTTATTCTAGGATCACGTTTCTTGCACCAATAAAATGTAAACGACAATTTTTTTATATTCCTATTTCATTAGTTTAATAAACCAAAAATAGACTTGAACTTCATATATATTTAGAAACATTTAATTGATGTAATTGTACTGTTACTGGAGTTCATATTTGCCGTAATTAAGAATAATTACCTGCACAAATACAATGCTTTGGTGCATCTAGCTCTCTCTGCAAGTGCAGTGCGAAAACTCTTCAAGACAAGTCACCAAGAGAAGCCAGGGTCAGTTGCGTTACATAGGGAAAACGTTATTTTTGCATAAAATAATTTTTAGGTGCAAATACTACATAATTAATAATTAATTATTTGACAATGTTTTCCAAAAGAAAATAAATTGTAGTAAACATGTGAACCCATAAGCGTCACGGGGTAGCAGGTAAATGATTATTTATTATATCGGAGAAAATTCGTTACGGTTGCAGCGTTTGTAATGATACAAAATTCTACCTTTATAGTCATTCGTTTTACTGGCCTTACAACTTTTTAGTCAAGCTTATACATTAAATTTGGATCCCTTAATACAAAAATATTAGTAAATTTACAAAAATGCAGGTAATAGTAGATTAGACAATAAAATAGTATATAGTAAATACGAAATAAAAATTGGAAAAGGCATTTAACATCTGTCGTCAAAGTACATCAATGCAAGCCACATCGTCGGCGGCGTTTGATCTAACGGTGCAAATACTGAGAAAAGCTCGTGGCGGGTTTAAAAGTATCACACAATTGTTAAATTCGTTTGGTGTGTCGTGAGGTAAAGATCTCCTGCAGGAAAATTAGTTGTTAGTGTTACATTGTAGGAAAAAGTATTTTGCGGTTATTTGCATACATATGGCAGTTCTATCCCCTACATGCCCCCGGGGCATACCAACTATGTTTTGTGTGGAGATCTTTTCACTGACAATTTTTTTTTTAGTTTTACACAAATTAATTTTTATGTCCTGAGAATGTTGTTCTAATACACCCACCTTGACAGGTGTACATAAATTATCAACATTTGTATGTTGACAGAATATATGAAAATGTGTCCTCAGTCCTCTCCGAAAATTTCTTTGTCGGGATTATCCTCACCCGGCTAGAATGTTTGCACGTAGATTAAATTAATTTTTCGAACATACCTATCATTAACTGGGTATAAGTAAAGGTACGGCATTATGGTATTTGAAATGAAAATATACTTAACACAGCACAACCACAGTTATCTGCAAATTAGGTCACTATACCTGTTGGTAATCTCTTAATTATGTAGTACCTACTTGTGGGCCCAAAAGGCTGATCCTATAAAATACCTAAGGAAAAAAGAGGTGTATTTTGCACAGGTACAAGGTTGCCTACACATTTTGGCATAAGGGTCAATAAATATAATAAATGCCTAATTAACATTCCCATCCAATTATTCTTTCTTACTCTGAGGTTGAGTTTATTGTTTTTGAGATATAAAATTGAGATATCACTTATTTTTATGTTCAGTTTCAGTGTAAACAAGTTAGTAATATAATAATATCTGTGACCAATTACAATAGCCGCAATGAGTACAAGTAAAAAACGTAAGTTGGAGTGGCTGCTTTCATATTCCACTATCTTATTTGAACAAGGTGTTTGATGTACAGTGTGTAACTCTGAAGGCGTTTCAGGCGTTGAACTGAACAATGTTCTTGGCGCCCCAGTCTAGGATTAATTGAAGGTCTTGGGAAAGGGACAGGTGCATAGATCTGCATCTATTATCCAGCTCTCGAGTTGAGACGTTTCTGGAAAAATGAATGTTGGAGTGAGGAGTACTATCGTTAGCGTGACTATGGTTGAGATTGGTAGTCCCAGAGAGCAGGTCATTAATGTGAAGATGAAATAGAGTTGGAGTAGGGAGAGATGATATGTTCTGAATCACTTTCCTCCAAGCTCTCTGCGCATGCGCCAGAGCTGCGGAGGCGCACTTCATCTGTTAGACGTCATCTGTCATATGTTATTCGTCATCTGCCAACTGCCAGATGTCACACTCTTTGGCGATAACTACTTGGGCCTTAGCTACTTGGGCATTAACTACTATGGGCATTAATATTGGACATACGTCACGTATGGAGGATGACGGCGGAAGACAGGTAAAAAAATATGACAGCTATCAAAATATGACAGCTATCACTTGTCAAATGCGAAAATTGAAAACTGACAGTGGGAACGTGTTCAGGATGACGTCAGACATCGTTTAAGGAAAAATCCAACCATCAGCCCTTTGGCTCCGGTCTGTCAGATGTCACCTGTCATTTGTCAAATATCAAAACCGAAAATTTCATATGGGACACGTGTTCAGGATGACGTCAGATGGTGGTAGAGGACTTATTCCTCGACCGCGGTGGTGCCACCCCACACATCCTCTTAAAAGGGCTGGTGAAGTCCGTATGGATGTTTCCAGCTCTGGATGTGTGAGTCGAATTTCCCCAGTACACCCACGGTACATAGTGCTTAGACTTCGGTCTTCGTGGGCTGCCAGAACATAAAAAAAGACGTCGCTCAAAAAAAGAATGGTGTCAATCGGTCCATTGGTTCCGGCCAGGACTGAACCTTGTGGTACGCCAGAATTGATAGGATGGAAGTTAGATGAGTGACCGTCCACCACGACAGATATTCGCCGGTTAGAGAAAGCTACCGATTGAGGTACATAGTTTGGGAGAAAGACCGTATGAAGGTAGTTTGTTGAGGAGTGCGGCATGCCATACTTCATCAAAGGTCTTGGAAATATCAAGAGCAACAATCTGGGATTCGCTATGAAATTCGAGAGACTTGTTCCAGTTATGTGTGACGAAGCTAAGGAGATCAGCTGTGGATCTTTGGTGAAGAAATCCGTAGGGTCTGTCATGGATGATTTTGTATTTTTCTGGATATTTTAGAATTTGTAAGTTGATGACTTTCACCATAACTTTGCTGACAACAGAGAGATCGGTCTATAATTGAATGGAAGGGACTTGGAACCTTTCTTCGGGACAGGCTGCACACGAGCAGTCTTTCAGCTGTTTGGAAAGATACCTTTGTCATAGGCGAGTTAGATGGGTGCGAGCCCTGGAGCGCATATTTTTAGAACAATTGCTGGTATGCCATACAGACCGGAGGAGTTTTTTGGTGTCAAGGGATACAAGAATTTTTTGAATTTGACGTTAAATATTATGTCGGGCATTTTGTGTGATATAGACGTAGCGGTTGAAAAGGCGGCGAAAGTGGCAGGAGGAGGAGGGTAGAATTTGCAGCGAATTGTGTGGCTAATAGTTCAGTTTTTCCTTTAGATGTGGAGATAATTTCATTGTCAGGGGTCAGGGGACGAAAAGTGCTTCTACAGAAGTTTTGACTAATGTTTTTGACAAGTGATCAGAAAGATTTGCTGCCGTTGGAACAGGGAAGCAGCTTATCTTTCATGCAGTTGTTAAAAGCATTTTTAGGCTCTAGGATAGTTTGATTGATACTGATTTCTTCCCTCACTGAAAATTTAACGATTTTCGTGTGTAGGATTTTGAAGAAACCTTTTGTGAGCTTGGATTTTTTGAGCCTGACTTAATCACAAACCTTGATGAATCAGGGCTTTTGATGGCGGAGTTTAGGTTTCTCGCGGGTATGTGGAATGAACTTTCCAACACCTACTTAAATGATATCTATGATAGAGAGCAAATTTCGGAGGAATCGGGAGTGGAAAAACAGACAGCGTTCCGAGGGCATGCAGAGAAGAAGTTTCGAAGACCATCCCAGTCGGCAGAATTGTAGTGCCAGATCGTGCGTTCCGGCATGATTTCAGCGAACTCGGGATGTATGGGGCTAGAGACGGTAATGAGGCCAGATCTGAACGACCAAGGGGAGCGCATACAGATGTTAAGTATGGCTCAAGATGGGGGGTAAGAACAATATCTAGTTGGTTTGGATTATTGGTAGGAACGCGGTAAAAGTATGTTGGCTCTCTGATTAAATTTGCAAGCGAGTTGCTAATTGCGAAGTTCTCTGCCGCTCTGCGTTATGGATCAGTTTTTGTGGGTCCTAGCCATTCCTTGCCATGGTCGTTGAAGTCGCCTAGGACGATAACTTCAGCGGAGGAAAATTCAGAGATGAGATGGTCAATTTTTGCCGAAAGGAATTCAAAGAATTCATTATAGGAGTTGTCTGATGGGGAGCGGAAGATTCAACAGAAAAATTCAGTAGAAGATTTGAGCGTAAGTTTTAGCCAGAGAACATCGGGATTGCCTAATTCCAGGTTCGGGAGTCTGGTGCGAGAAAGACTGCTGCGAACGTAGGCGCATACCCCGCCATGAAAACGAAAAGATGACAGATATTTATAGCCTGGAAACGCGGGGTGGTTGGTTGAGGTTTTGGGACTAATTTGGGTTTCGGTCAGAAAATGAGGTTTGCATGATTGGAGGTAGTGGTGGACAGAGTCCAAATTGGAATTAAGACCGCAGATTTTGGCAAATGTTATTACACTTTTGGAATTTTTTGATGGTGGGCCCCCCTGAGCACCACTCGCCCGGAGATCCGAATGGAGGAGTAGTTTACCTCCGGGATTGTTTACCCTGGAAGCGCCATTATCATTTTCAAATTTGTTTTGTCTTTTGAGGAGGTGGATAGTTAAATGAGAGTAGGATTAGAAGTGACAGAGAAAGAGGAGAAAAGGGAAAGGATGACAGTTTTAAGAGGAAAGGAAAAGAAAAAACCGACTCACGCACCCAGGGCTACGATTTCACCAGCTCTTTAATTGGGTGTATAGGGTGGTCCGTAATTGGAGTCGCCAATAAAACAAACAATTGTCAGTGTAGACCAAAAAAAAAAAAAGATATACAATTCAATAAAGAACTATAGATTTATTTTTACTTTGCCTTTTAAACCGCGCTCCACATTTGATACTTCTGTTCAATTATTGCTGCCTGCCGTTTTGAATAAAAAGCTCAAAATACAATATTCAGTCCTTGAATGAATAAGCAAATAACTGGGCAACAAAAATGTTAAACAAACCAAAATAGTAGAAATGGGCGCTTTTCTTAAAGTATTTATCCAGAGTATTTAATTAATAACAATTAAATACCAAAAATTTTACTTTCATGACACCTGAGATATTTATTATTTAATTTTTTCTATATTTTCATTTACTCTGAGTGGCGTGTACAATTATTGGCATTAAATGTAAACTATTATTTATATTTTTAATAAACATTACTTTTGTAAATTTATATAAAAATATTGTTTCTTTTATTACCAATTTGACATAAAAATAACTGAAAAAGGTTTATCTAAACGGCCATTTCTTTTGTATATAAGAATTTATATATAATGAAAGAACACTAATGTTTTCATATTTTATTAAATAAGAATGGCACAAAGAACTGTAATAAAAGATAGGCATGCATTCTAATCATTTTCATTTTCTTTCCTTTTGGAATTTAGTAAAGAACGTAAATTGGGGATTTATAATATTTGGAGCTCTGTGCTTGTATAATAAAACTACAGTGGTTATTGAAATTTAAATATCCTTTGTTGATACAATTACAAATTCAGTTAACTCACCGAAAAGTTGTATTTGTTTATGGTTATTACAGTGTCGATATTAAAAAAAAAAGAAATATCAGAGTCCTAAAATATGCGTGAAAATTAATTTTTAAAAACAAGAATTAGAATATTTGAGCTAGGATCGGAAGTACAGGCTTTAAGAAAACTTAGGGGTAGATTGTTGAAGAACGTTTAATAACAAAACTAGCTTAATTCGACAGGATCATGTTTCTATATTAGATAAAACTAGTAACATGGGCGCCCAGAGAGTAAATTTCAAGGGAGGGGGAGAGGCAACCAGCCAAAAAACCGTATGTCACAAAATTACGAAGTTGTGCAGTTGTTAAAAATCACCGTAGAACCCGACCCCAGGGAGGCACCACCCCCCCGCCCCCCCATTGGGCGCCCATGACTAGTAATAATATAATGTTGAATTATTGTAAAGGGTATCGGATACAAACGGATAACAACAAAATTAAGCAATATAAATAGTAGATGGTTTTCAGGCATACCAGACCAGGATATATATCCAAAAATTCCCCCCCCTCTTCACCCCACCAAAATCCCCCCACTCTTCACACTACCAAAATCCCCCCTCTCTTCACCCTACCAAATCCCCCCTCTCCGCTCTCCTCTCCCCTCTCCTCTCCCCTCTCCTCTCCCCCCTCCAAAAACAAAAAAACAAAAACAAAAAACAAAACCATTCCACAACACGCACTCTTCACACTACCAAATCCTACCACTCTTATATCAAATCCATTCCTCCTACCCGCCACACCACTTTTATTGCTATAAATTCTCAATATTTGCAGTATTTAACACAATTCACAACGATGTCTGTAGCAGTCCCTATTGATTATTCATGGGACACAGAACATTGCGAAAGCTATAATCCACAAGACTACATACAAAATAATTTAATTTTACGAAAACCTCCACCTAATCTATCTAAGAGTGCTAAAAAAAGTTTCGAACTGAACAGAGAAAGAAAGTTCAAGAATTGGAAGCAGAAAAGGAAAACTATGTCTTGCCCAACAGCAAATGTAATGTTTAGTCATGTAAGCGGAAAGAAAACCTTGATAGATTTTACTACAGAAGAACTAGAAATGTTACCTTTGGAATATCTAATTAATTATGCAGATCCTTTGGAGCTCTTGGATGTATGGGGAAAATTACCAATGTCTTATAAATCGAGTTTTGATCTTCAAATTAAATTACCATGTTTTTTTCATTATAATCGTCCTGACTGGAGCACACAATTCGATGGTCCTCCTGTATCCCAGAAATCATGTTTCGTGTGCTATAGAAACATAAAGTAGACTAATAGATAAACATTTACTTGTATTTTAATGTATTTTTTTATAAATGTCAAACAAATAATTAGAAATATTATTCATTAATCCATGGATTTACAGCATCCCACCACTCTTCACCCACCAAATCCCCCCACTCAAAATCGTTAAACATCATTACGCAAAGCTTCACTCATTTCATCGTAATACAGCGCGTTACTTAAAAGGGTAAGTGCGGTTAAAACGCAAGTGTTGTACTAATTCGAACAATACACAGGTCAATACAGACCCCATATGTAGAGCGGTAGACCCGCCCAAACAACAAATTTTTTTATTTGTAGCTTCACTATTGGAGTTATATTCTTAAAAGTGGGTGGGTTGGAATGTACACACCAAAGTACATCTCCTAACACTCCGTGCGCATGTCTAGCAAGCTCGGTGTGCGCGTGGTACGCATTTTGGTCTACTGCGCATATAAAAAAATGGCGGATCAAAAAAAAAAAAAGGCGGATTAAAAAAAAAAAAAAATGGCGGATTAAAAAAAAAAATGGTGGATTAAAAAAAAAAAAAAAATGGCGGATTAAAAAAAAAAAAAAGTTTTTTATATTTTTCGTTTTTTACAACTGCGCAATAGAGATGCGCATGGGCATGCCCCGCCCAGACGGATGCTCTTTATATTCTCTTTTCGTTCTTAAGTCTGCAGTCGCACCTTGAGCTCGACAGTTGTGCTTTCTCCTTGTTAGCTATATATCCTCAGCGGTTAGTTAGCGTTGATATTATATTAATTGTTTAGTTTGCAAAAACAGTATTGTACAAAGTGTTGTGAGACCGGTGAAAATATCCCAAGAACTGTTGAATAAGTATCAGTCTTTTCTGCTTTTTTGTTCAGTTCTCAAGATGTATCAGTGCAGTGAATGCAACAAGAGTTTTGTTCATCAATCGAACGTGTATAGACATAAAAAAGAGTCGTATGCCATGAGGCCATCTTGTTCTCGCAAAAAAAGAAAGGCCAGGTATGTGATGTATCCATGAAAAAAGCTAAAATAGAAGACAGACCTCCAATACCTAAACTTACTTTATCACGATGTAAAGATTGTGATACTTGGTATGTGAAAAATAAACTTGCTACGCATTTACGGTCAAACCTACATAAAAGTGACGATAATGTAAAAATTTTAACTTCCGCGTTTAAAAACAGGATTGTGTCTTACATGCTGCTTCCATCGAAAAAGTACGTGGACATTGAAGAGTTTTTTGATGAAGTACAACAAAAGTTTGTAAGTTTACTATCCAAAGAGTTAGTTAATCATATAAGTGTTAAGATTAATGTAGAACTGTTTGGACAATATCTCTTACAAACAAAAGAGACAATCGAAACTAAATCGTTTAATACGAAAAATAAGGTCATAACTTCAATAACAGATTTATCTGATATTTACAAGAAATTTTTGTCTGAAATAAAAGAAAAGATGTCAATATTTGCGGAGAATGGTTCAGGTTGGGCGTTGGAAAAAATATTACATTTGGAGCTTAATATAAATAAATTTAATCCAATTTAGAGCTTCATAGCTTGGGGGCACAAACATATAAGTATTTTGGAAGAGAAATCCAAGACTGATAATGATGAAGTTAATAATGTAATTGATATTCTAAAAGATTTAGTTCGTGACGAATATAAAACATAAGAACCCTGGAAAAATATTTTATTTTGAAAATGGCTCTGCTACCAGTAGGAGTTCTATTTCTATCAGCATTCGTTAACAATACTTTGTTCATACAAGTTGATCATAATGTTCGAGAAGCATTTATTTGTCTATCTGTTAATAATGTAAATAATGATAGTTGGCCTTCAACATGGAAAAGAATGAATATAAATAATGGTTTATTTACCCACAAAATAGATGATAATATTATAAATGATTCTACCATTGTACAGTATAAGTTTAGATTATATTATTTCAATAAAACTTCAATAGTGACACAGGAATGGAATCAGTTGTATAGAAAATCTTGTATAGAAGAAGAATGTAATTCAAATGTGTGTCTAGTATTATTAAGTATATTGTTAGTAGTGTTTTTATGTTCAATAGGATATATATTATTCAAAGTATATTTGTATTATAAATAAAATTCAATAATAATAAAAACATATATATAATAATGGTTTTTATTCATAACAATACCTATAATTATATAACAATTTTACGTTTGCTAATGCACAATGCCATGGATTCACATTTTTGTGAAAATAACATTCTGGAATTTTCTTAAATTTACTTAATTTTGGTTCTTGGGCAATGGGAATAGCGTATATGAAATCTTCATCCAAAAACTTTTTTAAGAAGTTGATTTTTTCATTCCCTTTCACGTAAATTTTGGGCGATTGGTAAACTTCTAACACATGCTTTAAAATATTATCAATTTCATTAAGTTCTATATTTCCAAATTCCCATTTTAGTCCATGATACTCTTCGCCCCATTTAACCATTTTGAGATCGAGAGCAGATAACATATTTTTTTGAAATGGTGATTTAAACAGATAATTTGAGCAACGAATACCATCATAAATCGCTAATTCTTTTGGAATGTATCCAAAGGAACTGTTATATCCTTGAATGTCGATAAAAAGTTCTGTCTTGCACTCATTCATGGTTAGTCGCTAAATGATGTTTAAATCTATAAGATTAGTGTTTAAATCCCCACACCACTATCTAAATGATGTTTAAATCTATAAGATTAGTGTTTAAATCCCCACACCACTCTTACTACTCCCCACTACCACGCTTATTATCCCCACTACCACGCTTGCTTATTTAAGCACTCACCCACAGTTCTACAACCATTATTTCAAGCAAGCATCTGAAAATGTATCAACCAACAAGCCAACAAGAGTTTAGTAAGAAGCGCAATGCAGCTCTCATCAATGAAACCATCTACTACATAAACAAATCCAAATCCAAATGGGTCAGCATTGGATTTTCCTTAGAGAGAAAATATATTCCTGTTGTTAAAATCTGTGGCTACAAATATAATCAAAATGTGATTTTTAATGAAGATCAATGGATTTCCTTCCTTAATAATCAAGGAATTATGTTAAGTTTCATTTATTCCAACAGCACCGGGTGGCAACCCATGAAGGGAAATGGTTATGAGATTCACTTTGTGTTTATTGGTGATGCAAGAATAATTAAGATTACACAAGATGGAGGTAATGAAGTATTCCTTGCTGGTGATACCATAAATGAATTAGTGAACTTGGCAAATTTAATCAAATATCGTGTTGATATCTTAAAAAACCAGGAATTTTCCAAATATTACAATATTTTAGTTAGTGGAATCTCTATGAAAAATGGCGATTTGTTAAAAAATGTATATGATGTTATTTCACCTATGGAAAATAGTTTAAATGTTTGCTGTGTTTTAGAATTATTAAACTTTTACTCAGATTGTGTTCTGGAGGATGTAGAAACATTCGTATGTAATGAATTTGTAAAAAGTTGTATTGAAAATAAAAATGTATAGGTATATTTTTCTTTTTATTCCGCCCACCTCCTAAATTAATTTTTAAAGCTCTGAACTTACTTTAAGTGTCACATACTCATACAAGATGTGGTTAGCATACATCTCAACGAGTAGCATATAACCTAACAAGCGCTATAGATAATCTATCACAACACTTTAGTAACTTAAAATTTGATGCTGTCCATGAAGCCGAGTATGGATTCGAAAGATTTTATACATATGATATGGAAAGAAAGTATGAAAAAGCTGCAGAAGCCTGTAACATATATTTTCATACTTCTGATCTCTCTCTTATGTTAACCGGGTGGCAACCCATGAAGGGAAATGGTTATGAGAATCACTTTGTGTTTATTGGTGTTGCAAGAATAATTAAGATTACACAAGATGTTGGTAATGAAGTATTCCTAGCTGGTGATACTATAAATGAATTAGTGAACTTGACAAATTTAATCAAATATCGTTTTGATATCTTAAAAACCAGGAATTTTCCAAATATTTCAATATTTTTAGTTAGTGGAATCTCTATGAAAAAATGGTGATTTGTTAAAAAATGTATATGATGTTATTTCACCTATGGAAAATAGTTTAAATGTTTGTAATGTTTTAGAATTATTAAACGTTTATTCTGATTGCGTTGTGGAGGATGTAGAAACGTTCGCATGTAGTGAATTTGTAAAGACTTGTATTGAAAAATAAAATTTTAAAATATATTTTTCCTTTTTATTCCTCCCACCTCCTATTCCTCCCACCTCCTATCCTAAATTATTATTTAAAGCTCTGAACTTATTTTAAGTCTCACATACTCATACAAGATGTGGTTAGCATATACATCTCAACGAGTAGCATATAACCTAACAAGCGCTATAGAGAATCTATCACATGACTTTAGTAACTTAAAATTTGATGCTGCCCATGAAGCCGAGTATGGATTCGAACGATTTTATACATATGATGAATGCATGGATATGGAAAGAAAGTATGAAAAAGCTGCAGAAGCCTGTAACATATATTTACATACTTTTGATATAAGAACTTTTCTGCAAACCATAAAGGAAATGGGATTTGAGGAGCATTTGGGTGAAGTAAAACAGTTTATTCCACAAGACATCATTGAAGAAATATTTGAAACCTAATTTATATCAAATAAAAAACTTTATTTCATTTATGTGTTTTATTCAATCATTAAATAATTATTATATAAATTGTATACATTAGTAAGTGCACATATACATGGTGATTTAGAATGATAAAAACAATGAGCTTCTCCTTCTTGTAACGATGGATTTTCATCAAGTTCCATGACTGGTTTTAATGAATATTTTCGAATGTATTCGGATTTCTCTCTCCTTTTTACTACCTCTCCTATGCCACCTCTCTCTTATGCTACCTCTCTCTTATGCTACCTCTCTCTTATGCCACCTCTCCCTACCACTCCTCTCTCTTATGCCACCTCTCCCTACCACTCCTCTCTCTTATGCTACCTCTCTCTCGCTTTTACTAGCTCTCTCCTCTCTCTTATGATACATACCACCTCTCTCTCTTATGTTAATTTCTCGCTCTCTCCCTATGCTACTTCTTGCATACAAGCTGCCGTTTTACCATTTGTTTCAAACATTACATAGTTCTAACGTATAAAAAAGAATGTACAAGAAGGTATAAAATGTCTATTTTTTCTGAATTTGGTTTCAGATTTTTCCAATTTATCTTTATAATATTGTTTATTACCTATACCAAATTTAAATTAGATTTATCACCCACATCGCCAGCTAAAAGCTTGGTTTTTCTCTTCCGAGCCAGAAAACGATTTCTTCCATGCCTAATTACACACTCTTTATGTTTCCCAACTAATACCTCCAAATGAGAGCCATTCGACTTATCATTAACTCAGTCCTCCCAAGAAAACTCTCTTATTTATTTTCTATCGATACTTGCACGGATTTTGCTTTGAAGACCTCACCGCTATAATTATCATCCTTAATTGTTTATAATAGAACAACAAAAGGCGTGTTACGTATGCAAGGAACTCCAGATTATGGATCAAAATTGTCTGCAGACGTTTTTCCCTGCCCCATCCCAATCTTCAATCCTTTAAATCCTGTGTCAATAGATCACATTTTCCTTCTCTCTTCAGACTCCCACGACACATTAGTACTTAGGCTTGAAGTTTTCGTGGACTGTCTCAGATAAAAAAGCCAAGTGTTTCACCTTTATTTGTGAAAAGACAATATTTTGATGTGGAATAAATAATGCATTTTTGAGCTTTTTCTAAGACCGATATCTTTCAAAAATCTTGCTCTTGATGGTAGTTTTCGACTGAACAAACTCCTGGCAACGCATAACTGGTCAACTAGAGCACCTTACTTTAAACCAATACTAAATCTAAACCTTCCTAGTGAATCTGAACGTTTATGTCGACAACACCAAAAAAGTATTAATCCAGTACACTTTGACGCTAAGAAATGAAACATCCTTTGAAGCTATTTTTAATAAATTTGATCTTAGATCGGTACACTTAATTGTAGCAGCTCGAAAAGGCGGATTAAAACTTTGTTCTTTAACTTGATGCATTCCAGAATAATATAATGACAACTTGTGTTACTATCTTTATTTAACCCATCAGTGTACATCTTACCTAGTAAAAACATTATTGCATTCACAACTAAAACTATTAATAAAACTCAATTCCAAGTTGCTCCAGTTCTCTTAAAATACTCATAATTTCAGGTGTATTAATGCCATCCGTATTATTCTCTTCCAAACATCGAAATTGGTCTATCATGTCATTGACATCTGTGTACTCTAGGATAGGACTCTCCGTCTAACTTCCTGAAGCCCTCCTCCCCATTTTTCTACTTCGTAGTTCCCATCGCTAGTGTCTTCGATTAATTTTCTCCTTTGGATTTCATTTTGAAATTTTAAAAATTTTAAATATTTCGTATTTTTCTTTTTAGCCACTATATTATTCAATTCTTTATAAGTGCTTCGGGGAGGAAATAGCTTTTTAATAATATTTACATACTTCCAACCAGACGATGAACTAATGCGTTCATACCGTTTAAAGTTTCTTTTGTGAGCATTTGTTAGAACTAAAATGTTTCTATATTGTAAGAGGTCGTTATCGGTGTACTCTACAGGGTGTTCCTCAGTCAGGAGATTTAGGAGGCCATCTGTTAACTTAAACTCTTTCTCACTAATAATTAGAGTATTTCCTTTAAAAACAGCTGCCACATTTCCAAGAAACCAACTGAAGCACACCTCCCGAAAACCAAACACGTTTTTATTTGACATTTCCATCAACTTTAAAGTTATTTTGCTGATAGCCATCTTATCTCTTTGACATCTAACTTGATAATGAAGCTTTCTTAGTGATAGTAGGATATTTATTAACACGTAATGGCGTCGTAAAATAGACGTAACATAGACGTAACATAGACGTAACATAGACGTAACATAGGCGTAACATAGACGTAACATAAACGTAAAATGGTATATGGCCTGTTTTTACCTGGTTTTCAGCTGGTTTTAGCTGTTTTAGCTGGTTTTTACCTGTTTTAGGAAGAGTCTTTTCTATCAGTTAAAAAATAGAATATTTCGTAACGAGGGAAAAAACACAATTTACACTCGTGTGGCATCATCCCGAGCCGAAGGTGAGGGATGATCGAACGCCACACTCGTGTGTCATCATCCCGAGCCGAAGGCGAGGGATGATCGAACGTCACACTCGTGTGACATCATCCCGAGCCGAAGGCGAGGGGTGATCGAACGCCACACTCGTGTAAATTGTGTTTTCTCCCTCGTTCAGAAATATTCTATTTTTTTAACTGATAGAAAAGACTCTTCCTAAAACAGGTAAAAACCAGCTAAAACAGCTAAAACCAGCTGAAAACCAGGTAAAAACAGGCCATATACCATTTTACGTTTATGTTACGTCTATGTTACGCCTATGTTACGTCTATGTTACGTCTATGTTACGTCTATGTTACGTCTATTTTACGACGCCATTACGTGTTAATAAATATCCTACTATCACTAAGAAAGCTTCATTATCAAGTTAGATGTCAAAGAGATAAGATGGCTATCAGCAAAATAACTTTAAAGTTGATGGAAATGTCAAATAAAAAACGTGTTTGGTTTTCGGGAGGTGTGCTCCAGTTGGTTTCTTGGAAATGTGCCAGCTGTTTTTAAAGGAAATACTCTAATTATTAGTGAGAAAGAGTTTAAGTTAACAGATGGCCTCCTAAATCTCCTGACTGAGGAACACCCTGTAGAGTACACCGATAACGACCTCTTACAATATAGAAACATTTTAGTTCTAACAAATGCTCACAAAAGAAACTTTAAACGGTATGAACGCATTAGTTCATCGTCTGGTTGGAAGTATGTAAATATTATTAAAAAGCTATTTCCTCCCCGAAGCACTTATAAAGAATTGAATAATATAGTGGCTAAAAAGAAAAATACGAAATATTTAAAATTTTTAAAATTTCAAAACGAAATCCAAAGGAGAAAATTAATCGAAGACACTAGCGATGGGAACTACGAAGTAGAAAAATGGGGAGGAGGGCTTCAGGAAGTTAGACGGAGAGTCCTATCCTAGAGTACACAGATGTCAATGACATGATAGACCAATTTCGATGTTTGGAAGAGAATAATACGGATGGCATTAATACACCTGAAATTATGAGTATTTTAAGAGAACTGGAGCAACTTGGAATTGAGTTTTATTAATAGTTTTAGTTGTGAATGCAATAATGTTTTTACTAGGTAAGATGTACAGTGATGGGTTAAATAAAGATAGTAACACAAGTTGTCATTATATTATTCTGGAATGCATCAAGTTAAAGAACAAAGTTTTAATCCGCCTTTTCGAGCTGCTACAATTAAGTGTACCGATCTAAGATCAAATTTATTAAAAATAGCTTCAAAGGATGTTTCATTTCTTAGCGTCAAAGTGTACTGGATTAATACTTTTTTGGTGTTGTCGACATAAACGTTCAGATTCACTAGGAAGGTTTAGATTTAGTATTGGTTTAAAGTAAGGTGCTCTAGTTGACCAGTTATGCGTTGCCAGGAGTTTGTTCAGTCGAAAACTACCATCAAGAGCAAGATTTTTGAAAGATATCGGTCTTAGAAAAAGCTCAAAAATGCATTATTTATTCCACATCAAAATATTGTCTTTTCACAAATAAAGGTGAAACACTTGGCTTTTTTATCTGAGACAGTCCACGAAAACTTCAAGCCTAAGTACTAATGTGTCGTGGGAGTCTGAAGAGAGAAGGAAAATGTGATCTATTGACACAGGATTTAAAGGATTGAAGATTGGGATGGGGCAGGGAAAAACGTCTGCAGACAATTTTGATCCATAATCTGGAGTTCCTTGCATACGTAACACGCCTTTTGTTGTTCTATTATAAACAATTAAGGATGATAATTATAGCGGTGAGGTCTTCAAAGCAAAATCCGTGCAAGTATCGATAGAAAATAAATAAGAGAGTTTTCTTGGGAGGACTGAGTTAATGATAAGTCGAATGGCTCTCATTTGGAGGTATTAGTTGGGAAACATAAAGAGTGTGTAATTAGGCATGGAAGAAATCGTTTTCTGGCTCGGAAGAGAAAAACCAAGCTTTTAGCTGGCGATGTGGGTGATAAATCTAATTTAAATTTGGTATAGGTAATAAACAATATTATAAAGATAAATTGGAAAAATCTGAAACCAAATTCAGAAAAAATAGACATTTTATACCTTCTTGTACATTCTTTTTTATACGTTAGAACTATGTAATGTTTGAAACAAATGGTAAAACGGCAGCTTGTATGCAAGAAGTAGCATAGGGAGAGAGCGAGAAATTAACATAAGAGAGAGAGGTGGTATGTATCATAAGAGAGAGGAGAGAGCTAGTAAAAGCGAGAGAGAGGTAGCATAAGAGAGAGGAGTGGTAGGGAGAGGTGGCATAAGAGAGAGGAGTGGTAGGGAGAGGTTCATAAGAGAGAGGTAGCATAAGAGAGAGGTAGCATAAGAGAGAGGTGGCATAGGAGAGGTAGTAAAAAGGAGAGAGAAATCCGAATACATTCGAAAATATTCATTAAAACCAGTCATGGAACTTGATGAAAATCCATCGTTACAAGAAGGAGAAGCTCATTGTTTTTATCATTCTAAATCACCATGTATATGTGCACTTACTAATGTATACAATTTATATAATAATTATTTAATGATTGAATAAAACACATAAATGAAATAAAGTTTTTTATTTGATATAAATTAGGTTTCAAATATTTCTTCAATGATGTCTTGTGGAATAAACTGTTTTACTTCACCCAAATGCTCCTCAAATCCCATTTCCTTTATGGTTTGCAGAAAAGTTCTTATATCAAAAGTATGTAAATATATGTTACAGGCTTCTGCAGCTTTTTCATACTTTCTTTCCATATCCATGCATTCATCATATGTATAAAATCGTTCGAATCCATACTCGGCTTCATGGGCAGCATCAAATTTTAAGTTACTAAAGTCATGTGATAGATTCTCTATAGCGCTTGTTAGGTTATATGCTACTCGTTGAGATGTATATGCTAACCACATCTTGTATGAGTATGTGAGACTTAAAATAAGTTCAGAGCTTTAAATAATAATTTAGGATAGGAGGTGGGAGGAATAGGAGGTGGGAGGAATAAAAAGGAAAAATATATTTTAAAATTTTATTTTTCAATACAAGTCTTTACAAATTCACTACATGCGAACGTTTCTACATCCTCCACAACGCAATCAGAATAAACGTTTAATAATTCTAAAACATTACAAACATTTAAACTATTTTCCATAGGTGAAATAACATCATATACATTTTTTAACAAATCACCATTTTTTCATAGAGATTCCACTAACTAAAAATATTGAAATATTTGGAAAATTCCTGGTTTTTAAGATATCAAAACGATATTTGATTAAATTTGTCAAGTTCACTAATTCATTTATAGTATCACCAGCTAGGAATACTTCATTACCAACATCTTGTGTAATCTTAATTATTCTTGCAACACCAATAAACACAAAGTGATTCTCATAACCATTTCCCTTCATGGGTTGCCACCCGGTTAACATAAGAGAGAGATCAGAAGTATGAAAATATATGTTACAGGCTTCTGCAGCTTTTTCATACTTTCTTTCCATATCATATGTATAAAATCTTTCGAATCCATACTCGGCTTCATGGACAGCATCAAATTTTAAGTTACTAAAGTGTTGTGATAGATTATCTATAGCGCTTGTTAGGTTATATGCTACTCGTTGAGATGTATGCTAACCACATCTTGTATGAGTATGTGACACTTAAAGTAAGTTCAGAGCTTTAAAAATTAATTTAGGAGGTGGGCGGAATAAAAAGAAAAATATACCTATACATTTTTATTTTCAATACAACTTTTTACAAATTCATTACATACGAATGTTTCTACATCCTCCAGAACACAATCTGAGTAAAAGTTTAATAATTCTAAAACACAGCAAACATTTAAACTATTTTCCATAGGTGAAATAACATCATATACATTTTTTAACAAATCGCCATTTTTCATAGAGATTCCACTAACTAAAATATTCTAATATTTGGAAAATTCCTGGTTTTTTAAGATATCAACACGATATTTGATTAAATTTGCCAAGTTCACTAATTCATTTATGGTATCACCAGCAAGGAATACTTCATTACCTCCATCTTGTGTAATCTTAATTATTCTTGCATCACCAATAAACACAAAGTGAATCTCATAACCATTTCCCTTCATGGGTTGCCACCCGGTGCTGTTGGAATAAATGAAACTTAACATAATTCCTTGATTATTAAGGAAGGAAATCCATTGATCTTCATTAAAAATCACATTTTGATTATATTTGTAGCCACAGATTTTAACAACAGGAATATATTTTCTCTCTAAGGAAAATCCAATGCTGACCCATTTGGATTTGGATTTGTTTATGTAGTAGATGGTTTCATTGATGAGAGCTGCATTGCGCTTCTTACTAAACTCTTGTTGGCTTGTTGGTTGATACATTTTCAGATGCTTGCTTGAAATAATGGTTGTAGAACTGTGGGTGAGTGCTTAAATAAGCAAGCGTGGTAGTGGGGATAATAAGCGTGGTAGTGGGGAGTAGTAAGAGTGGTGTGGGGATTTAAACACTAATCTTATAGATTTAAACATCATTTAGCGACTAACCATGAATGAGTGTAAGACAGAACTTTTTATCGACATTCAAGGATATAACAGTTCCTTTGGATACATTCCAAAAGAATTAGCGATTTATGATGGTATTCGTTGCTCAAATTATCTGTTTAAATCACCATTTCAAAAAAATATGTTATCTGCTCTCGATCTCAAAATGGTTAAATGGGGCGAAGAGTATCATGGACTAAAATGGGAATTTGGAAATATAGAACTTAATGAAATTGATAATATTTTAAAGCATGTGTTAGAAGTTTACCAATCGCCCAAAATTTACGTGAAAGGGAATGAAAAAATCAACTTCTTAAAAAAGTTTTTGGATGAAGATTTCATATACGCTATTCCCATTGCCCAAGAACCAAAATTAAGTAAATTTGAAAATTCCAGAATGTTATTTTCACAAAAATGTGAATCCATGGCATTGTGCATTAGCAAACGTAAAATTGTTATATAATTATAGGTATTGTTATGAATAAAAACCATTATTATATATATGTTTTTATTATTATTGAATTTTATTTATAATACAAATATACTTTGAATAATATATATCCTATTGAACATAAAAACACTACTAACAATATACTTAATAATACTAGACACACATTTGAATTACATTCTTCTTCTATACAAGATTTTCTATACAACTGATTCCATTCCTGTGTCACTATTGAAGTTTTATTGAAATAATATAATCTTAACTTATACTGTACAATGGTAGAATCATTTATAATATTATCATCTATTTTGTGGGTAAATAAACCATTATTTATATTCATTCTTTTCCATGTTGAAGGCCAACTATCATTATTTACATTATTAACAGATAGACAAATAAATGCTTCTCGAACATTATGATCAACTTGTATGAACAAAGTATTGTTAACGAATGCTGATAGAAATAGAACTCCTACTGGTAGCAGAGCCATTTTCAAAATAAAATATTTTTCCAGGGTTCTTATGTTTTATATTCGTCACGAACTAAATCTTTTAGAATATCAATTACATTATTAACTTGATCATCATCAGTCTTGGATTTCTCTTCCAAAATACTTATATGTTTGTGCCCCCAAGCTATGAAGCTCTAAATTGGATTAAATTTATTTATATTAAGCTCCAAATGTAATATTTTTTCCAACGCCCAACCTGAACCATTCTCCGCAAATATTGACATCTTTTCTTTTATTTCAGACAAAAATTTCTTGTAAATATCAGATAAATCTGTTATTGAAGTTATGACCTTATTTTTCGTATTAAACGATTTAGTTTCGATTGTCTCTTTTGTTTGTAAGAGATATTGTCCAAACAGTTCTACATTAATCTTAACACTTATATGATTAACTAACTCTTTGGATAGTAAACTTACAAACTTTTGTTGTACTTCATCAAAAAACTCTTCAATGTCCACGTACTTTTTCGATGGAAGCAGCATGTAAGACACAATCCTGTTTTTAAACGCGGAAGTTAAAATTTTTACATTATCGTCACTTTTAAGTGCACTTTTATGTAGGTTTGACCGTAAATGCGCAGCAAGTTTATTTTTCACATACCAAGTATCACAATCTTTACATCGTGATAAAGTAAGTTTAGGTATTGGAGGTCTGTCTTCTATTTTAGCTTTTTTCATGGATACATCACATACCTGGGTATTAGCCTTTCTTTTTTTGCGAGAACAAGATGGCCTCATGGCACACGATTCTTTTTTATGTCTATACACGTTCGATTGATGAACAAAACTCTTGTTGCATTCACTGCACTGATACATCTTGAGAACTGAACAGAAAAGCAGAAAAGACTGATACTTATTCAACAGTTCTTGGGATATTTTCACCGGTCTCACAACACTTTGTACAATACTGTTTTTGCAAACTAAACAATTAATATAATATCAACGCTAACTAACCGCTGAGGATATATAGCTAACAAGGAGAAAGCACAACTGTCGAGCTCAAGGTGCGACTGCAGACTTAAGAACGAAAAGAGAATATAAAGAGCATCCGTCTGGGCGGGGCATGCCCATGCGCATCTCTATTGCGCAGTTGTAAAAAACGAAAAATATAAAAAACGTTTTGTTTTTTTTTTAATCCGCCATTTTTTTTTTTTTTTTTTTAATCCACCATTTTTTTTTTTTTAATCCGCCATTTTTTTTTTTTAATCCGCCATTTTTTTTTTTTGATCCGCCATTTTTTTATATGCGCAGTAGACCAAAATGCGTACCACGCGCACACCGAGCTTGCTAGACATGCGCACGGAGTGTTAGGAGATGTACTTTGGTGTGTACATTCCAACCCACCCACTTTTAAGAATATAACTCCAATAGTGAAGCTACAAATAAAAAAATTTGTTGTTTGGGCGGGTCTACCGCTCTACATATGGGGTCTGTATTGACCTGTGTATTGTTCGAATTAGTACAACACTTGCGTTTTAACCGCACTTACCCTTTTAAGTAACGCGCTGTATTACGATGAAATGAGTGAAGCTTTGCGTAATGATGTTTAACGATTTTGAGTGGGGGGATTTGGTGGGTGAAGAGTGGTGGGATGCTGTAAATCCATGGATTAATGAATAATACTTCTAATTATTTGTTTGACATTTATAAAAAAATACATTAAAATACAAGTAAATGTTTATCTATTAGTCTACTTTATGTTTCTATAGCACACGAAACATGATTTCTGGGATACAGGAGGACCATCGAATTGTGTGCTCCA
Source organism: Philopedon plagiatum (assembly GCA_963971165.1). NCBI lineage: Eukaryota > Metazoa > Arthropoda > Insecta > Coleoptera > Curculionidae > Philopedon > Philopedon plagiatum. Next base: position 29,200,405 of record OZ020194.1, read on the forward strand.
GTCAGGACGATTATAATGAAAAAAACATGGTAATTTAATTTGAAGATCAAAACTCGATTTATAAGACATTGGTAATTTTCCCCATACATCCAAGAGCTCCAAAGGATCTGCATAATTAATTAGATATTCCAAAGGTAACATTTCTAGTTCTTCTGTAGTAAAATCTATCAAGGTTTTCTTTCCGCTTACATGACTAAACATTACATTTGCTGTTGGGCAAGACATAGTTTTCCTTTTCTGCTTCCAATTCTTGAACTTTCTTTCTCTGTTCAGTTCGAAACTTTTTTTAGCACTCTTAGATAGATTAGGTGGAGGTTTTCGTAAAATTAAATTATTTTGTATGTAGTCTTGTGGACTATAGCTTTCGCAATGTTCTGTGTCCCATGAATAATCAATAGGGACTGCTACAGACATCGTTGTGAATTGTGTTAAATACTGCAAATATTGAGAATTTATAGCAATAAAAGTGGTGTGGCGGGTAGGAGGAATGGATTTGATATAAGAGTGGTAGGATTTGGTAGTGTGAAGAGTGCGTGTTGTGGAATGGTTTTGTTTTTTGTTTTTGTTTTTTTGTTTTTGGAGGGGGGAGAGGAGAGGGGAGAGGAGAGGGGAGAGGAGAGCGGAGAGGGGGGATTTGGTAGGGTAAAGAGAGGGGGGATTTTGGTAGTGTGAAGAGTGGGGGGATTTTGGTGGGGTGAAGAGGGGGGGGGGAATTTTTGGATATATATCCTGGTCTGGTATGCCTGAAAACCATCTACTATAAATAATACGTAGTGGCGGGAACTATAATCTAAATTATCCAATTAGCGCTGATGATTTGTTATATTTTTTCTGTTGGTTGTTCGCGTTAATAAAAAAGAAAAATTCGATACAGCTGAGACCTGGGTTAACCTTATTACTGTTTCTGTAAAGGAAGCTTGCAATGTACATTAACAAATAAACAAACAGCGTTGTCACATATAAAAAGTTTAGTGAATTATTAACATTTGAGTCACTTTTGCTGTTTTTAAAATTAATATTGATAAAAATTAAGACAAATACGAACCTTCTCAATTACTATAAATGAGGATTTTGAAATTTTCTCTGTCATTTAGGTTGACTGTCAGCGAGTTTTTAAAGAGATTCCTCATGTCTCATATGTGCGTCCAGTTAAGTCCAAAGAAATGGTAAAATACATTGTCAGTGAAAGAGAGCTTTAGTTATTATTAATTAAGAAGTAAAAAGCAAAAGGAAGCAATAACGCTTTATTAAAAATTTCTAATACGGATATTAATTTAGGACATAGATATTCGTACACTAACAAGAGATAGGCCCTTGCGATTAATAACATCATGAAGTCTTCTAGTCGTCGAGGGTACGAATTTTCTTAACATTTCCGGTGGCAGTTGATTTTATTCGTATTTTTAATACCCGTTTTCAGTGTTCTACTGATGTAACGTGCTGTCTTTTACCCGCAGTTCTAATTTATTCCAGTCATTTTCGATTAAATTTAGGTCTGGCGATTAGGGAGGTATGTTTAAATTATGAGGAACATTATATAGGATTCATTGGCACACTACATGGGCTCATGGTCACCCACAGGAATTCTAAAGTTGTATATCTCTGTTGCTACTTACGGGACCCATACCAAATTGAGGGGTATTGATAGTGAGCCTACTAGGAATGTTTTGGCAAAGAAAAAGATATTTTGTAAATTGCGAAAAAAAGTTAAATTTTTGCTTGCCCCCCCTGAGAAAAAAATGAACACGTTTAGGTATTTTATTTATTATTTTTTCTAAACATATTTTACATCATTTCGTCGACAATTTTTAAATTTTAAGAGAAAACAATGTGTTAGTAGAAAGTTAAAGTCATTTGAATTCTTCTAAACATAAAATGTAATGTAAAAAAAAATCAAATGACTATAACTTTTTACTAACACATTTTTTTCTCTTAAAATGTAAAAATTTTCGACGAAATGATGTAAAATTTGTTTAGAAAAATTAATGAATAAAATACCTAAATGTGTTCATGTTTTTCTCAGGGGGGGGGGGTGGTGCAAGCAAAAATTTAACTTTTTTTCGCAAACTACAAAATATTTTTTTTTCTTTCAAAACATTCCTAGTAGGCTCACTATCAAAACCCCTGAATGTGGTATGGGTCCCGTAAGTAGCAACAGAGATATACAACTTTAAAATTCCTGTGGGCGCCCATGCATGGGCTGTATACATTATATAGTTGCCCTTGTTGAAAGAAATATGGTTGACTAAGCCCCAATTTTTCACCACTGTTTTTTTCAAGCTATTTTACAAAATTTGCAAATATGGATGTTTATCATTTAGTTTAACACAAGTTCCGCAACCCTTCGATGCGATGCCCCCGACCATTACCCCTTGGCCATCGTGCTTTATTGCTAGCTGTATATTTTTCACGTCAAGCGTAGTATTGGTTTTTCTCCGCAGTACAATCTGATCCCTGATCTGAATACTGTTAAAAACTAAAACTAAAAAAAAGTGCTGGTAAAAATTTAGAGTACCAGTTCTTCAGGTTAGGAAATCAGACCAAAGTGTAGGGAAACACCAATGCAGCGTAAAAAAATATAGCTAATAATAAAGCACGGTGGCCATGGGTTTGAGGCGTAAGCTGCGTAAGGGAGCATCAGAGGAAAACTTGTGTTTATTTAAATTTATATTTAAGCAATAGATAAACACGCATATCTGCAAACTTGCCAAAATAATTTTAAAAAAATACAGAAAAATTGGAGCTTGGTCAGTCATATAACTTACAATCAGGGTAACGACTCGAAGCGTACAGCACATGTGGGGTGCCAATGGATCTTATACAATGTACCTCATATTTTAAACAGACCTCTTCAATCCACTGATCTAAATCCAATCAAAAATGGCAGATGGCATGAATTAGAACTGCGAGTGAAAAACAGCACATTTCATCACTAAAACACTTGAAATAGGTATTAAAAGAAGAATGGTGTCAGGTGGCACCATAAATGTTAAAAAATTGGTACATTTGACCCCTAAAGTAAAATTAGAACCAAGAGGCCAGATGTAAACAAATGCACGCATAAATTCACCCAATCAGTGCAGGCGCTCGACAAGAAGCTGAAATTTAACGTCGATTTGGCCAATGGGAAGCGCGGCGAGCAGCGATCACGATGTTGACGTCTGGCCTCTTGGATTTGTCTGGACTTTGGAAGACATCCATATCATATTATTTATAAGGGCCGACGTACATAGTATCAAAACAGAATTCATCATAATTTAATTTTGTCTTTTTGTTATTGTACAGGGTGTCCCATTTTCGGTACTTTTGCTGGGTATCTCCCTTATTTTTAAAGATAGAGGGTTGCGGTTTTCGCGACAGTGTGCTACTTTTTGATGAAACGAAATATGGCATAAAAATATTTTTCATGGCCCCCTTCGTTTTTGACATACAGGACGAAATTGATTTTTTTCCATTTTCGGACCCCCCTCGCATTTCAGTTATCTTGTAACTTATAAAAAAAGTAAAAATGGATCTTATTAGAGTTTTCTACGTAGAATCGAGTGGAGTGGTTAGATTTTCATCAGATGTGATATTTTTCGAGATATTAACCAAATAATTGTTTTTTTAAATGGAACACCCTGTATATTTCTTAACCATTAAGTTTCCCCTTTCGAGAGCTTTTCAAAAATATATTACACTTTATAGTTATTTTTTATTTTTAGCCCTTAAATCGAACTATTTAATTTTAAACTTGAATTTTGCGTAGTTGGCCGTGTTTAACAAGTGGTTTAACGTCAATTCAGGTATTTAGATTTAAAAAAGAAACTGGTTAAATCCTGTATTTTCATTAATTTATTAAAATTGGTATTATTTTTAACCTACAACACTACTTGTTATCTAGATATATAGAAAATCCTAACCAGAACTAAAACTGTTTAGTTTTTAATCACTTAAAGATTAAATTAGTTATCTTGAATTATTAATAGCAAATAAAAGTCAAATTTAAAAACAAAACATACAAAACTTTAGGTAACGAAAAGAGTTAGTCCATTTAATCCATTCTAGCTCTTTTCGTTACCTAAAGTTTTGTATGTTTTGTTTTTAAATTTGACTTTTATTTGCTATTAATAATTCAAGACAACTAATTTAATCTTTAAGTGATTAAAAACTAAACAGTTTTAGTTCTGGTTAGGATTTTCTATATATCTAGATAACAAGTAGTGTTGTAGGTTAAAAATAATACCAATTTTAATAAATTAATGAAAATACAGGTTTTAACCAGTTTCTTTTTTAAATCTAAATACCTGAATTGACGTTAAACCACTTGTTAAACACGGCCAACTACGCAAAATTAAAGTTTAAAATGAAATAGGTCGATTTAAGGGCTAAAAATAAAAAATAACTATAAAGTGTTATATATTTTTGAAAAGCTCTCGAAAGGGGAACCTTAATGGTTAAGAAATATACAGGGTGTTCCATTTAAAAAAACATTTATTTGGTTAATATCTCGAAAAATATCACATCTGATGAAAATCTAACCACGCCACTCGATTCTACGTAGAAAACTCTAATTGGATCCATTTTTACTTTTTTTATAAGTTACAAGATAACTGAAATGCGAGGGGGGTCCGAAAATGGAAAAAAATCAATTTCGTCCTGTATGTCAAAAACGAAGGGGGCCATGAAAAATACTTTTATGCCATCTTTCGTTTCATCAAAAAGTAGCACACTGTCGCGAAAACCGCAACCCTCTATCTTTAAAAATAAGGGAGATACCCCGTAAAAGTGCCGAAAATGGGACACCCTGTACGGATATTTTTGTCCATTAAAAATTTGACATTCTTGTTATATTTATTTTATTTTGTAATAAAGCGTTATGGATTCCTTTTGTTTTTCACTGACTAAGGTATCAGATAACAAATAAAGCCATCTTGACATTGACAATTCATTAATAACATTACTTAGATTACGTCACCGTGTCACATTAGGCTTATTGTAAAAATTCTTATGTAGCTAACGGCTACGTACGTATTATGTTGTGATGTGTGTGAATCATTTTGGGATGATTTATGTTTTTTTGTCTCCTCTATTCTTCAAAAATATCATGAAAGAAGAATACAGGAAATTCTATGGTTTGGTGCTTTATATACAGTGCTATCAAAATGAAAATTAAGCAAAAAAGTCCATTAATCAATGTGTTGCAGCATATAATACTAAATAATAAACTGGGTTGATTCTGCAGTAGGTTCTTTATGAAACATTTTTTAAATATTTTGTAAATAAAACTCTTTTGCTTTTTAATGTTTCAATGAAACATTAAAAAACAAAAGAGTTTTATTTACAAAATACTAAATAATACATAGACGAACAGTGGCAAGAATCAAAAATGAACCAAAAAGCGGGTCTCCCTGGAGACATTTTGGGGTTTACTGGTTTATGGCTTAGGAATTTGTTTGTCTACCATTATATACATAGGTACTATATAGATATACAATGGTGAACAAGCAAATTCCTAAACCATAAACCAGTAAACGGGAAACCGACCCAAATGTTTCAAGGGCGACCCGCTTTCGGTCCCATTTCGGTTTATTCGAGAATTTGTCTATATTCTTTATAGTCTCTGGTTGTAGTAACTAAAAATAAAGGATCTTACAAACTAATTCGATTTTCTAAAAACGTGTTATGTAATATTATTATTTTTTAATCCAACAGAGAATAAATTTCTGATTAACATGTTTTAAATTTAATTAGCTAATAAGTAATTCTCGTTTGGCAACACCGAACAAACTACACGTACAACGAATCGCGTTGCTATAACGACCTTACCGGTGTTTATTCGCGATACGGCAGTTTGTTATAAAGCCCGCAGCTGGCGATGACAGCCTAAATTCCCGAACATAGACGCCCCATGGTGGTGGCTTGTGTTTCGCTAAATCGGAACAAAAAATTCTTATCTCGCATACGAGATGCACAGACACAGACAATTATTGCTTTGTCACTGCCATTTGTTGTATTGCGTGTATGTGGGGTAAAATGGGGATTTGTGGGGGCAATTTTCACGCTCTTGTGTCTGAATAGAGCGCAGTTGCGTCGGTTAAAAAAATTATAATGGAAGCTTTGCTGGTGAGATGTAGTGAAGCGTGTCAACGAGATAAAGTACAAACATAGCTAAATGTACTGAATAACAGATGAGGACTATAAGACAAAAACCTATGTGACCGTCTCTGATAAAACGGACCTAGTGTGTCACAAAATGGTTTTTGAGTTAGGAATGGATTCTGGTACTTAAAAACACATACAATCATGTGGAATTACTCAAAATTGTAACACCTTCTTTGTATGGCAAATAGGTACTTACAAAAAATACTTATTATACAATTTCTTCATTTTGTCTTTCTTTCCTTTTTGGGTGGTTTTTCCGCATCAGGTTTCGGCTCTACCAGATCCCATTTGTCTGGATTGGAGCATAAAGTACAAATGTTGTCATATAAATACCATTTTCTTTCAATTGGTAACTCTTTTGGTATAGGATTACACAAGGCAACTCACTGCTAGAAGGCAGTGCCTGTTCTCTTCGGAATCTACGAATTCCTTGATTTCGTCGTTGGTGAATTTGAAATGGTAATACTTCGTAATCCCTACAAATCGTCGAACTGACGAAAGAGCGCATCGGAGTTGGTAATATATAGGTCCTTATCTAGGATAGAAGAGGATGGACGACGTGGTTGAGGAGTAAGAGGTAGGGACACTTATATCAGAGAAAAATAAGACAGAGAGATATCTCGTACGGATTTCATTCATAAATACGATTTGCTTTCCATGACCTCCAAACCGACGCCGACGTCGAAATAAGCTGCCATGGGCGTGCGATGTAGATTTTGGGATATTATAAAGCACAGTGAGAGTGAGTAGTGAAACGCGCAGCAGAAAACTCTCTCTGCTTGCCGTGTTGCTACCGCACTGGCTGTGTCGGGGTGTATTGTGAGAATTCTACGCGCCAATCTCGGGGTGTTGTCGTTTGAAGGCCATTGCGTGGTCGAGCTGGCGGGAAGAAGAGATATTATTCTCTCTATCTTATTTTTCTCTGCTTATATTATCAGCTCCGGTCCACTCTTTCGTCAGTTAGATTCTAATAATATTATAATCAATGACTCCAACAAAGCTGTAACTGCACTTCGTACTTCAAACGCATTTTTTCTCAAAAACATATTTTCGCACACTAAGTACGTTTTGTCAGAGAAGGTCACATATGTGACTATATGTGATATATATTGTTAATAATTACTGTATGAATTAAATACCTCATAGGCAATATGCATGTAATCCAAATAAATCTTAAATACCTACCTACATTTTTTGTGTTCTCTAAAACTCTACACAAATGAAATATTTATTTCAGTTGTTTTTAGTCCTTTTTTTACTGATACAGCTTACCTTGACTTCAAGCCTAAGTACTAACGTACCGTGGGCGTCTAAAGGGAAGAGTAATGTAATATAGTAACACGGGATTTAAAGGATTGGAGGTTGGGAGGGGAAGGGAAAACATCTGCAGGCAGACCGTTCCATAATCTGGAGGCTCTAGGTATGAATAAGCGAGAGAAGTGGGATGTTCTAGACTTTTCTAGCTGGATAGTAAAAGGGATGCATACGTAACGCGGCTCATGTTATTCCGTCAGGAACAGTCAACGGAGAGATTATAGCAGCTAGTCCTTCAGAGCAAAATCCTTGGAAGTATCGGTAGAAAAGTGATAAATCCCCGATAGCGCGCGGGGAGATACACACTAGGAAAGAGAATGTATGCGACATTTTACAAGATAATTTTTTTCTTAAATAATACATTAACTTGTAGTTTTACGAGTATATGAGAGTAGTTTTTTTTTAAAGACATGTTTAAGAAATTAAATATGAATTAATTGTTGTTTTGTAGTATTTCCTAACTTGCTTCCCAAATAAATACTTTTAGTATCCATAATTATTGTCTCAAAAATGTTGTAGGTCACTTATCAACGTGGAATCGCCTCCCCTCTGTATCCCCAGTATCGCCTTTATATTAGATGAGGCGATGCGTTGACGATACGTTGCTGATAAATGAGCGTACTTCATGAGAAAAATCTAAACCGCGTGTGCCGAGGCGATGCGGAGTTGATAAATGAGCGCCAACCCTAAATTAGCGCAAAAGCTGCATTTTTATGATACCTGTTCAAAAAGAAAAGGGTAACGCTGTAGGGAACTTCATATCCAGTGCCCAGATTTGACTAACCCAAATATGCAGTCAGGTGTTAAGTACTTGCTGCCAATAAACTTGCTGGTTGTTTGAGTTTAATTGTTCAGTAATAAAAAAGAAAATGGTTCCAAGTGCAGTAGTACGTGCTGCCCTTAGAGTTATTTCATTTGAAATTGCGACAAAATTAATAAATGAATTTAAAAGTCAGAAAAATAGAAAGAAAAACGAGTGTGGGTCAAATGTTGGCAGGAATGCCCTGAGTGCTTCTGACCGACTATTAAAGAGACTGAAGATCCAGAATTATATAAGAACATTATGAGATTAACGTCTGAAAAGTTTTCCTGTTCCAGTTTTAGTTTATTCATGCCGTCTTTTTTCTCATGTCTATTCTATTATTTGGTTACTATTCCACTTCATTTTTTATAATTTTTTAAAACAACAACTTGCGACTTTCCCGAAAACTGCAAGAATGCAGTCCAAATAAGAAAGTCGGAAAGTACACTAGCTGGTTATTGAACTTCGGCTTGCCACTTGGCGGCAACTAACAAGTACCTTTTTATATCGTCTACACATGGTAAGTTTACTTGCGGCAAGTACTTTTCACCAGTAAACTTGCTAAGTGTAAACAAAGCTTTAGGGGTTCAGGTCCGCAGGCCTTGAGGTCCGTCAGTGCGTTGTACCCGTTGAACCGACGCGACGGTAGAAACCCCCTAGTTCTCAATATATTTTACCTCAATTTAGTTTTACAGTCTATTCACAACAAACACAAAAAATTTACTAGTTAATGCTGTAGGCAAATGCCTACAAACTACGAAGACGCAGCTACATGCTGAATTATTTTGTGTTACATCTTTCTAACTAAGACAAAAATATTGTCCGCATATTATCTTATAATTTTATTTTCCCTAAGTCGATTTACGGAACAGCGAGGAAACCCCGATATACGCCACAAAATACGTTTTACACCCCAGTGATTTCTAGTTCATCTAACTTTCTGGCCTTTTATTTCCAGATAGTCGGAAAGTTTCTTATCCGATTGCCGCATTTATCGTGGATACACTTGTGTTGGTCCTATTGCAATGCATTATTGTTAAAGTTTCGATAACCGATACAATTTTGCTGCTGCAGATAATGTTTTAACTTGTTTACGTGGCTATAAAAGCTTAAAACTAAAATTTAATAATATATTGTTTATAGGATTTATTAGAGGAAGCTTTGGTTTATCTCTATATGTATAGAAAAGTAGAAACTGACTGGCTGACGGACTGATTGACTGACGTATCAACGCACTGCCCACACTGCTGAGTCTATAAACTTAAAATTTTGCTCAGAGGTCTCTTATGTAACGTAGGCGTGCACTAAGGAAGGGGTTTTCAAAATTCAACTCCTAAGAGGGTGAAACAGGGGTTCAATCTTTGTATGGGGAAAAATATTAGATGCTCCTATTAACCCAAAACTCTATAGAAGTACTCTAAAAATAAATGTTTAAACACGCGTTTTACAGTTTTTAATAATATCAACCCCTAAGGGGGTGAAATGGGGGTTCAAAGTTTGTAATGGAGTAAAATTGTTATACTGCGGACGACGTAGTGGGCGCAAGCTAGTTGTAGATAAAATGACACAAAAATGAATAAATGGCCTTTTAATTAAAATTTGCAACATTTGCTGACAAAACTAGTAACACCAACTAAATATATTTTTATTCTTTTCCTAGCAAACCAAACTTTATCGCATAGTTATTGCTTACCCTTTTATGACGGTGTCAATCTGTCGGAGATTTAAATTCAGGATAATTTTTGCTGTAACATTTAATTATAATCTGGAAAGCTGTTGTTCCACAAGAAAAATCTGACCCCATCTCAGAAAATAAATTTATCATATTCACTTAATAAGTTCAGACTAAAGTTGTCACGCTCTTTTCCGCAATAAAAGAAGAATTTAATAAACCACTTACACTTCAGAACTAAAATTCAAAGTTAAAAAAAAAATTCAAGAGTCCTAAAAATTCAAAATTTAAGAAGGCAACAAGTTGAGCCGAATGCGAGCAACTTGCGCATGCATGCCAAAGAATGCCCTAGCTCAAATGCCGAAGTATAGGGAGGGGTTAAAAGGGCGCTACTGTTTTATAAGCCGGGTTAAAAACAGAAACCCTCCTAGATAACATTGGGACCTTTCATTTAACTCACTCAGTAGCTAAAGCTAAAAAAAACTAACCAACTTGAAACTGCGCTGCTTGGTGAGTCAAATAAAACACCTAAATTTCAAAAACAAATTTACAATTTATTTCCAGCTTTTCAAGCTGCAGCAAAAAAAGAACAATGTGTCGACTTAAACAACTGTAATTCGTTCCCTTTTCAAATTTAAGACTTAAAGAAACAATATTACAGTACCTACTAATTTACGAATATTACAGAGCTAGATATCAAACAAAATGGGGCGCAAAATTACTCAGTCACGTGACTCGCAGATAGATATTCATGACGCAAAGTAGGTTAAGTAAATGTAGGTCACAAGACCAAGAACGCTAAGCGCAATATTGCTGACGAAAACATAATAATAAAAATCTAAATGTACATAACTTTTATGCGCAATTAAAAAAGAAGGGGGCTCTCGTGTAATTAGCTGATTACACCTATACACAAGTAGCTTCTGATAAATGTCAGCTCACTCAAATGGAAAATATTCAATATCAATGGTATTAAAGAAAGAAGTGGCCTGAAGGAGTTTTCCTCATATGAAGGTGTCCAAGCCCAAGCCTATGACGGCCCTGACGTGGTGAATAAGTTAGAAGACTCCCTCTACGGATGACAAGGTGATAAAATAATGTTGAGATGTAGGAAAAAGATGTTGACAATCAGTAGAAGTTGAAAGGCTTTTGAGCGGAGCTTGAGATAAAGTTGAGGCCCTAAAGGATATTGGGCGAGTCCGAAGTATGCGTGTTAGTCATTGTAGCTTCAAATCCATTTAAAAGGTTTATTTTTCCAGGCGCAACGGCATCCCCAGTCAAGCAAATAACTAACCAAACGTAAGGTACACAAAATAACCTGGAAGGAATATTTCAAGTGACACCCCAGATCCAGGAAGTACCCTCAAAGGGCTTAAGGAGTGTCCACCTACCATCGTATTTGGCTACACGCAGAATCGACCCTCGTGGCTTGACACAGCCACGACTATGGCGGATTTGAAGGGGGGAGACCGGCAATGGCCGCATTTTAAATTTCGGTCCCTGTTTTTTGGTTAGTTTTTTTTCTTAACGCCATTGACGATGAGTAACGGTGAATCATATAAAAGTAGAGTTTGCTTTGTGCTGGGGTGTAAAACAGGGTATTCTTCCTATAAGAAGCTCAAGAAAGAACGCGGTGAAAACAACCAAAGCCTCTTCGTAGCTCCAAAGGTCAGTTAGTTTGCTTATGAGCTATAATTAAGGGCTAACAAACTCATGAAAATAGTATATTATGCTGTCGATTTTATGGATATTTCTTTCACTACATCACGGTCGTGTATTTTGTACACAGCATAACCTAAAAAGCATATTAAATGAAAAATAGTTTAAACCATTTATTTTGTGTAAATATTGTATTAGTTCAGGTGAATATTACTAATTTCTGAAATAAATCCAGGCCAAATCACTATTTTATCAACATTTTTGTACATAAAACACCATTGGAAGTATCTTCTGTCATGTATTGACTAAATAAATTATAAGTAAACTTAACAACAGTATAACTGTGAGGTATAATGGTAATTACAAAAATCACAGTCACATTTTATTGTAGAATTATTTATTATTACACGTTTTCTTATTAGTACCCCATAATTTTTCAAAAATGGCAACGAGCAGCAATTCCTAGGGCTGATAAAATATTTGGCACCAGTGATGTTGTTTGGGCATTTCCCTTTCTGGCAGGAGGTATTTTTGGTGTGATGATCATAAAAAACTTCCTTTCTATCTTGTCAGTAGAATGCATTTTATTTGTAAACAAATGAATCGCGTTGACGTAGCTCGAAGAGAGGAGACCTAGTGTTTAAGGAAACAATCAAAATTGTAAAATAAAACTAATGAACGATGGGGTAATATATTCATCCCTTACCAGAAATTAGCTAACTGTACAATATTACTGCAATTTTATATTTAAGTAACAAATTTCTAATAAAAAATATAAATAAATATATTTTTTATCGGAATAATAAACAAATATTATATTAATGGAGTTGTACAGTTGCTTACTTATCGAAAAAAACTTTTTTGTGGCTAGAATGTTAATAACATGTATTTTAAAAACCAAGCGTCGTTGGAACTACATACGGGTCGGGAATTCCAATAAGTGTGACAAAGTAGATTTAATTTCATATAAAAGTCGTTATCTGCTCCTTAAAGAAAATAAAAGAAACTAATTTAAACAAATTATTACAGAAACTACTATTAGATACCCAGCTGCTTTAAATTTTAACTCACAATCACAAGTCAACTTTGTGTCTAGACACATGTTTCTGTTTTTAGTAAGAAATTTTAGCAAGTTTTAAGGCGAGGTTCGCCCACTCCGATAAACAGTTCAAAAATGTTAATAGCGTTAATAATTAAAACCTTAATGACTAGGGTTAAAAGAACATGTATTGCATATTGAGATTGAGGTTATGTCAAATCCTCTTCAATACATCAAAAATTGAAAGCGTACGTTTGACTTTTGTATTTTGTTTGCTTTTTCGTCCACCAGCGTTTACGCTACTTACCCTACTCAGTTCGCATAGGGTAACTCTTGTAGTTGCATGCGAACAAAGCTAATATTTAAATACTTTAAATTAACCTACTTCATTTCCGCTGTAAAATTTTGAAAACTTCGGTGTATTATCACTGTTTACCCCGCTTTGCCATGTACCCAGACAAGATCCTTGCGCTTGATGCTCGTTTTGATAAATATGTTAGTATCATCAGAAAATGACTAAATCTTTGACTGTAATTTTTAGTTATCTTTTCTTAACGAAACGTGCACCAAGTGATTTGGCGTGCGATAAAACTGGGTAAACAATGTCACTTAGTTTGTACTAAAGTTACACTGTAGCCAAGTTTAATAAATCTTTTTGTGTAAAAGCTTTAATGCTAGTAAAGCATTTTTCCAGGGCTTAACTCTACGTTGACGCCATATTTTAAATTATGATTTAAGCTGATCGCAAAAAGTACAAATCTAAACACAAAGCAAGATTTCCATTGCGATAGCCACGAAATAGAATAACGTTATGAAAAATTTTTCTGCATTTTGTTATAGTTTTTTATTTCAGTATTTTCATTTTATTGTGGTTTAGTAAAATAGTTTTATTTCCTTATTAATTGGCAGTAATTTGGTCCAGAATAATTAATTTTGAGGCCCTCGTATTAAGGATTTTGTTATTCAAACCTGAATAAATTGGGTAAATTTGTTTTTAATCGGTCTCTCCAAGCCAACTGTACACTGTTTTGTGACAGCGTACTTGTTAATTCCCAAAGGTAACTCTTAACGTTAAATAAATTTATTACCCAACCTGAACAAAACAACTTTGTTCTTTTGAAATAATATTTTGTCGTATTTCTCAAAATAAGGGTACTTTATTAGGCAATTTTTAAATTGTTGTTTCTTTATTGTACAATGTGTGCCTTTTCATAAATTTCATGACTGAGGCTGATAATAAGTGATAAATCTATTTTGAATGTGGATAGGTACACCAGCCAAATTTACTATTGTCCAATTTGGCAGTCAAGAATTTAGACTGACAAGTGTAAAGGTACTCGCACACTTGTACACTTTTGTGTTGCGCAACCTAAAAAAATGGCGCAACCCTTGAATTGCAAGGTGAGAACAGCACTGCAATATAAAAAGTTGCGCAAGTTACTAAATGGCGCTACACTTTTCGAATTGCGTACACTTCAAAAATTGCAACGTGTGAACATTTAAAATTACTGGAGTTGCGCAATATAAATATAGACCGACATGTTCGTTACATAATGTGGCGCAACTTCAACCGCAGTGCAACTTTGTCTGTTTAGAGAAGTTGTTTTGTGGTTTTAAATTTACAATAATTTTGAATTCTTCATCGCCATCCCTTAGTTCTTTTAATGAATTAGTTACTGCTTCGTAACGGTCACGTTTTCTTAATCCATTCTTTAGCACAAATTCTTTTTTTACGTCTTTGTTGTCTCTTCTTTTGCTGTCTTCGCAGTAAGATAAGTGCTAAACAGGAAGCGGCTTATATTTCGTCATCAGAATGCATTTTTTTAAAGTCAGATAAACTTTTTGCAGCAACACAAAACAGTCAATACTGATAAGATTGCTAGAAACAGTTTTTTTCCAAAACTTCGTTGACAAACACGTCTGCATCTAATCACCAGAGCGACTGAATATCGTTTTTAAACGTGTATAAAATTGCAGCATAAGTTGCTCAATAATAAGTTGCGCATAGCGTGTGAACAGCCCATCAACTTTTAAAAATGTCTTCAACATTTTCAAGTTGCGCAACTCATTTATGTCGCAATTTTTGACATTTTATTGCTGCTGTGTGAACATAATGAGCAATTTTATAATTGCGCAATAAAAACTTGCGCCACAAAAGTGTACAAGTCTGCGAGTATCTTAAGAAACAACTAATTCATACTATGAATTTATTTCTGAGTTTTTTTGCAAATCTACAAATAAAATGAAATTTAAGTATGAGGTTTTTACAATAGGAAAACTAAACTCATATTAGAATCACGTTCCAAGATAAAAAATTATTTAGAAACCAAGCAAATCCCAGAAAAAATAGAATAAGTCATAAGTTTTCAATGGCGATTTGCAGTGCCGTAGCTAGGCTAAATTTGACTGAAGGCAAGCCAGAATTTTTGCGTCCCTGTAACTATATCTAATTAGCTTATAGACTTATAGTTTTCTTATTTGGCGCCCCTTGCCACCAACGCCCCTAGGCAATAGTGGTCGGATACTATCGATAGTTTCCGATAGTTCTTAAAGTCACTATCGATACTATCGATAGTGCTATTCATAGTTATGATTAAGTATGTTTAAAAATAATTGAAATTAAGCGCGACAACGCTGAAATAAAACATTTATTTTAGATTTAACATGGAATAATTATGGATGCTTAGATATTTAGTTAAACTGCATCTTTACGAGTGGTATATGTGTTCGACTGAGAACCAGGGCAACACCAGTGTATCCTTATCCTTTTTTCTTCGATACTGATAAAGAAAGATGGACATACATTGGTGGTGGACTAGTTTTACCAATCGAAAACAGTTATAAATTAACGCAAGCACGGGCGCGGTACTTTTATATTGCCCAGAAACGTTTTCCTAATGCAATCGAATTATTGTTTTTTGTCGAATAATACTTTGGCAGATTGTCATTTTTTAAAATCATATTACAAATACTAATGTAATATGCATATTCGATAGTATCGATAGTATCTTTTCGGTATCGATATTCTTCGATAGTGCAATACTATCGATAGTATCGATAGTGCAATCGATAGTATCCGACCATTACTAGGCAAGGGCCTACTCTGCCTACCCCTAGCTACGGCACTGATGATTTGTTAACAATAACAAGACACAAACTTGTCAAGACCAAGCTGATCAACTAAAAAATATAAATTTCAATCAGTATTAATTGTAAGTCTTAAACCTTTTCAATGAATTCCGGGATTAATATTTTATGTTATGTTTATTTGGTTACTAACTGTAAAATAAAATAATGTAAAAATTTTGGAATGAATTAACGTTTTAATATTTAAACGGCATTTTTAATAACTAACATAAGTATAAAATATGGATTAAAGTTTTCTCATAACTCTTTTCATTTTGAAAAACTGTAATGCTAAGAGAGAGTTCATATATATAGTGTGTCTACTTCAGTTGGAATCATATGGAAATTTTTTTTAAGGTATTAGTTTTACGAAAAAAGCGATTCTTTATAAAAAGTTCTGCATGGTCTAAAACCTAAAATGCAACCATCAGATATCAAAATTTTTTACTCATAATATGAGGTTTGTCAGAAAATATGAATTTTGCCCAACAGTAAAGTACAAACCTTTATTTTTGACAATCTCGTTAATTGTTATAAAGGAAAGTTTATCAGAATTAAAAACTGTTCTAATATGCAATTACATCCACCTACCCTAAAAAATATATTTTTTTTATTTTTAGAAATTTTTCTCAAATTGATTCTATCTGAAAAAGTTATTAATTAAATATAATTGTGTAAACGTTCGGTATTGGGATTCACACAATTAAATTTAATTTATAATTTTTTAAGATAGAATCAATTTGAGAAAAATTTGTAAATATAAAAAAAATTTGGGTAGATAGATGGATGAACCCCCTAGGGAGGGTGGGACCAACCCCTAAAATTTACATGGAGAGGGATCTTGCGATACATCATTTTAAAGGTCTCATTTAGTACTTTATGATCCTGGAATATTACGTCATTATTCGCCCTGAGAACAAAATGGCAGCTTGTTATATTTTAGCTTTTATTTTGCGGTTTGAAAATATTTAATTTTCTAAAAAATTAAAATTTCAGAACTTGACAGCGCGCGGCCCGTGATTTTTTTTACAGGTGGGTCAAATTTTGTGGGCAACTAATGCAAGCTTTTTTAATATTATTTTTTTATAATTTACTCACCTTTTATGTAGTTAAATGCGTTTGTATATCAAATCGACCCTTCTATCCTTCTGTTGGGAGAACTCTTCAATCACTAGCTCATTAAAATTATAAATACTTCTAATAAAAGGTTTCTCATTGCTTAACATAGCTAAAGCGCTTAACCTTGACTCCGCCATTGTATTTCTTAAGAAAGTCTTAATCCTGTTTAGTGTCGAAAAGCACCTTTCACTTTCCACCGTCGGCGTCGTCATTGGAATAGTACATAAAATTTCTAATAATTTTACGCTTTCCGAAAACATTTCACTAAGGTTCATCACAAGAGCTGTAAAATACCAGCAGCACCCTCACTATTATAAAAATCTTCACGGCTAAATAAAACATGCAATTCTGATTTAAACTTTGAAACGTCTATCATCTCATAATTATTTTTAACATATTTTAAAATGTCTTCAGGAACGTCTTTCTTATAATCAGAAAAGATATTTGTATTAAACAAACGTGTGACAATTAAATGTTCTGTAAAATTAAAACGACAGCGGATTTCTGACAAAATTTTATCGCATATTTCTAAAAAAATTCTACTTTTGGAGTGTTCCTGACTTTTGTTTAGATGTACTTGCCTCGATGTTAACATTTGCGTCTGTCGAGATAACACTCTCTCTAATTTTTTGAATGTTAGAATTAAAATCTGCAATATATTTACCAATCAAAATTGCATCAATATCAGATTTTTGCAATTGACAAAAAGGTATATCAACATGGGGCATAACAGAGTGAAAAAATGACAACCAATAGAAAAGTCAGAAATATTGTACATACTTGGCTTAAAATACCTGTTAATGTCTTTCCCTCCGTCTTTCGTGGTCTGTTTTAAATCCAGAAGAGGTTAGGGGAGTCGTTTTCCTTTAATTTCTAAACGTTTTTCAAATGTTTGAACTACTTATTTTACACTGAAGTATTTCTTGCACTGTTAAAGCCATTATTAAGATAAATATTCAAGTACTAGTACTACATAAAAATCAAATAATATCCAAACAAAACACATACTAAAATAGTAAAATTAAGTAAAAGCCGAAACACTTCAACTTAACAAAACGATAAACAAAAGATTGACGTTTGCGGTATCACAAACTGACATTTTTGACATAGCGTCGAATGCTGTGTTGCCAGATTACTGTTAGTACTGTAGGTTTTAATGTTTTATGGACACATAAAATTATTATTAGTAAATATCGTAAAATAATATTAGGCAAGCTTATATTAAATGTATAAATGTATCGCGAATCGCGAATATTGTTCTAATAATAAATTGGTCAGACTTAAATTAGTGAGTCAGAATTTGCAACAACCCGACACCCAGAGCGGCGGCATTGACAAACACGCGCGCCCCGAAAGCGATATTATTGGTGGGCCGTCGACAAATTGTGTCTCTTTTTAACTTCCTCAGGCGCGTATGTTTGTGTCTCTCTTAGCTTTAATGCATTTTATGTAGTCCATATACACCCATAAGGTCAATTTAAAATACGGCGAGTCCGGAGCAAGCTTAACCTGATCACCGTTGTATACGATGGCTTGATTCTTTCTTGGGGAGTTTTCGCATGTAATTTGCACTTTCTTGAAACAAAAGATTCTTTTTTGGTTTTAAAAAATTAAAAAATAAAGTATTAGGTAGATCATTTAACATTTTAGGTTTGTCATTGACCAAATGACCTTATGGACGGGACGCGTTTGCTTGGCCGTTCTATTTATCATTCACCTATACCTTTTACATATGTTACCTTTTAAGAGTAATAATTCAAGACATGCGTGACTGATTCCACTTCATACTTTGAGGATGTCTTTTTTGATTTTACTTTTTCACGTTTTCACACATACTTTACATCTGGAAAATCTGTAATAATTTTTTTAACACTAACACTATACAAGCGCTTGTTAAACTGTCTTTCCCACCTACTCACATAAGGTATGCAAAAATTAAAAAGTAAAAGTCCAATATACCAAATACTATTTAAACGTCATGCCCTGTCCGACTGGTGTCCGGATTTTAATTGCCACAACTGTACAATTCATTTATTCATAAATTTAGGTCAAAGCAAGAAGGCTAAAATTAACACAAAGTTCTGGTGTAATGCGACAAGCCTTTGATATCTATCACAATGCCACACAAAGTAAACAGAGACTTTACAACTTAAATATAAATATGCCTAAAGTTATGGGCCGGGTTGATCCTACAAATCAAATATTATGTTAGGACTTGGAGTTTTTGTTACTTGCTCTTTTACATTTAAATGGATATTGTTAAAAAGTATAGAAACAAAAACCGACTCTTTAGTCGAAGAAACATGTAGTTTAAATATGCACCAAGTACTGAACGGCTGCACACTTGAAGTGGACAAACAATATTTTTGATCTGACTTTGAACAAAGCTGTGGTCAAAAATAGAGAAGAGACGTGAATGTCTTTCTCATTGTGGTGATAATTAAAAAAAGTAAATAAAGTTCTCTTTTCTATAATAAAAAAACCTTCAGTTGTTATTCGCTTGGTATCAGTGTTATATTTTTCTAACTGGCAATACTTCAGTTCACAGTACACGAAATTTATAGTAAAGAAAGCTCGCCGTTCCCGCGCAAAACTGTTAGCTTAGGAGTACATGCGCAGGGGGCGCTGACCGTGAAACTCGCCTATCGCCACCTAAAATGAAATTTTACTTTTCCATAATAATATTTTCAACATGAATCATTAAGATGACATCGCAAGTATCAAGAGAGATGGTTTTTAACTTTTTGGCGAAGAGGAAGAACCGAAGAATTGCCATTTTGTTTGCTGCTTGATTTGCGCTACGCGTTGTTGTTGTTTTACATCGAGCTTAATAGTGTGTGTTAGAAAGGAGATTTAAAATAGCAAAATTATTTAACTTTTGACAATCAAATATTTAAAGTGACAAGTGTAAAAATAAGAAATCTAAGACTTGTACTTTGATTTTTTAAAAATTTTTCGCAAGTTCGGAACCACCATACCACTTACGTGCATAGAATGGACCCACACTCAATTTTGAAATCGAATGCATTTTCTTAGAAACCAGTCATCACTTTAAATAATCTCGATTGATTTAGACCCACTGTAATCGGTATTAAATAGTCTTTCATACAATATACTTTTTGTAATTAAACTGTTGACTGATTGCTAAAAAAATTCAGTCGTGTTGAAGTATGATGTGGATCGATTTCTATGCACGTAAGTGTACATACAGCTTGTCGTTGTAGGTTTTACCATAATAATATGGAAAGTTTTATTGTTATTATTGATTTTAGGAAAAAGTGCCTCTTTATAAAAAGTTCTGTATCATAAGAAAATAACATTGCCATTCAAAGATTTAATGTAGAACATACATGGTGGCTCAAAAATGTAAAAATTCTAATATACGTGAAGCTCAAAGACACAAAATCGTTATTTAAAGGAAAACTGCCACTGTAAATCTACTAGAGTTAACATTTTTATGTTAGTGACTCAAAAAGCTGAAAGTCACAATTTAAAATTAAATTTTTTAGCCACCCTGTATGTCCTAGATAATATTTTTGAATACCCATGCTTTTTTTCTCACAATGTAGAACTTTTTATGGAGATATAATTTTTTTGTAAAGGCGATAACAAAAATTAATTTTATTTGGGACATCCTGTATGTTCCAAACCTAATTGACTAACATAAAAGAGTTAACTCTAGTGTATTTACAGAGGCAGTTCACCTCTAAATAACGATTTTCTTCACATGGATTAGGACTTTTACATTTTTGAGCCACCCTGTATGTCCCATAGAAATGTTGCTAATATAATTAACATACAAAAAAGGGTAATGTTGTTAATTTAACTTACTATATTTTGAATTGGATATATATATATATATATATATATATATATATATATATATATATATATATATATATATATATATATATATATATATATAAATATAAAGAAATAAAGAAATATCGACAGGACTATTTATAAAAAAAGGTGACGAAAATATTGGGGAAACTGTCTGTATGGTAGTGCTCGACACGTGTTTCGTGCTTATTAGCACTCATCAGTCGCACATAACCAAGTTATTAGATGGGAAACTTGGAAGTTGAAAAAACACAAAGAGTTCACAGACCAGGGACCTGCTAGCACATTTGCGGTTGATTTTTGTCAGGAGACCCAGGGATTTCCGGGCAACACCCAACATCACCACGGAGGCTGCAATAGCATAACTTGGTTATGTGCGACTGATGAGTGCTAATAAGCACGAAACACGTGTCGAGCACTACCATACAGACAGTTTCCCCAATATTTTCGTCACCTTTTTTTATAAATAGTCCTGTCGATATTTCTTTACTTCTTTATATTGTTATATCCCTTGGGGTAGAGGTTTCACGCAGGTGCTATTGCAGCCTCCGTGGTGATGTTGGGTGTTGCCCGGAAATCCCTGGGTCTCCTGACAAAAATCAACCGCAAATGTGCTAGCAGGTCCCTGGTCTATGAACTCTTTGTGTTTTTTCAACTTCCAAGTTTCCCATCTAATAACTTGGTTATGTGCGACTGATGAGTGCTAATAAGCACGAACCACGTGTCGAGCACTACCATACAGACAGTTTCCCCAATATTTTCGTCACATTTTTTTATATATATATATAATATATTATATATATATATATATATATATATATACATATATATATATATATATATATATATATATATATATATATATATATATATATATATATATATATATATATATATATATACATATATATATATATATATATATATATATATATATATATATATATATATATATATATATATATATATATATACCGGGTGTCAACGAGATCACTTTCCGGCTGCCATTTCTTTAGTATTTAATCGAACAAGATGAAACTTGGCAGGAGTCATAGGCTAATAAAAAGTCACTTTTCTAGGTACTTGTCGAATTTCGACGACTTCCGGTTTAGCCGGAAATGACACCAACTTTAGATTTTCAAATGAGACACCCTGTATATTTCTTGATTTTTGGAATCTAGAGATCATTTTACGTACAACTGTATTATTTTTATTACTTTTTGTGTCAATTTGCCATTTTTAAAACAAATTTTTTGTTTTAATCTAGAGTGCCATGACCCACCTTAAATCGTTCTAATAGACCTGTACATCTGCACAAAAATACCTACACAATTTTATCACCTTTCATTTGTCTTACCAGAACGTTCAAAGTTGACTAAATCACTTTTTTGATAATAACTTAAAAAAATTAAATACAACTATAGCACGTTCATAGTATAACTAGATGTAGTTTTTTATTACGAATCCAACGGCGCATCACAACATCAAAATTCTCTTGGATTTTCTAAAGAAAACTACATTTTATTGCAAAAGCCATTTTATATGGTTTGATCAAACATGCAACTGCACGACCATCAAATATTATATCCACTTAGCCATGACAAAACTGAATAATAATAATGGGTGGCTGTAAACAATTCGCCACAAACCAGAAATATAATATTAAACACCAGAAGAAACAATTGTTTACAAATTTGTAAAATTCTATCATTTATCCTGAATTCAATTGTTTTCCATGGCAAATTTAACAATATTTTGAGGCTTCATTCCGATATTTTTTAAACAGCTATAATAATTTAATTGTTTGTCATGGCTAACTGGATATAATATTTGATCGTCGTCGTGCAGTTACATGTTTGATCAAACCATAACAAATGGCTATGGCAATAAAATGCAGTTTTCTTTAGAAAATCAAAGGGAAATTTGATGTTGTGATGCACCGTTGGATTCGTAATAAAAAACTACATCTAATTATACTATGAAAGTGTTATAGTTGTATTTAATTTTTTTAAGTTATTATCAAAAAGGTGATTTAGTCAACTTTGAACGCTCTGGTAAGACAAATGAAAGGTGATAAAATTGTGTAGGTATTTTTGTGCAGATGTACACGTCTATTAGAACGATTTAAGGTGGGTCATGGCACTCTAGATTAAAACAAAAAAAATGTTTTAAAAATGGTAAATTGACACATAAAGTAATAACTATAATACTGTTGTACGTAAAATGATCTCTAGATTCCAGAAATCAATAAATATACAGGGTGTCTCATTTGAAAATTCAAAGTTGGGGTCACTTCCGGCTAAACCGGAAGTCGTCGAAATTTGACAAGTACCTCGAAAAGTGACTTTTTATTAGCCTATGACTCCTGCCAAGTTTCATCTTGTTCGATTAAAAACTAAATAAATGGCAGCCGGAAAGTGATCTCGTTGACACCCGGTATATATATATATATATATATATATATATATATATATATATATATATATATATATATATATATATATATATATATATATATTAAAAAAAAACTATGGTCTTTTCCATATAAATTGAGAATAATGACAGAACCCCATTTTATAACTGAGAAATAAATTAAATCTCTCCCGCATCTTCCCCTCTCCTTTTTTCCCTCATCTTTTTTCTCTCTTGACTTGTTTCTCTCTCATATTTTGAAATTTTGACAATCAATAAAATGTTAGGTTATGAGAAACAGCATGACATTTTTCAAGTCTCAGTTGTTTTTGTAGTGTACAAAATATATCTAAAAATTTATATGAATTATTAGCAGCTTAAATTTCTGTGTTCTATAAATCTAAAATTTGCTACTAACTACCGAAAAATTACGTGGTACCTACATATTTGCTTAATTCTTCACATTACTTGGACCAGGAGTTATGGAGATGATTAACCATCAGGAGCCTCGACCCGATATAAAGTTGAGAAAAGAGGGAATTAATAAAGATTCCTCTAGTTATTGAAAAAAGAGTGAAAGTTGCCTCTTAGGTACATATTTGTTTTCAGTTTAAAGCTGAAATCACAGTGCCAGTACAAAGCGAGAAGCGAGAAACACTAAAACTTTCAACATTTATAAGTAAAAACTGAGAAACTACTTGTTATATTTAATTAAATAATTTTTATTGTTTGTCCCTCACAAACGTCACTGTTCGCATGTAGGCAGTATTATAGACCCTTTTTGCATTGGATAATATATCGGAGAATAGGAAATATATTTTTTAAAAACCCGTTTACGTTAATAAAAATATTACCTGATTTTGGCTAACTTTCATTTAATTATATAAAAGCTCTCCAGTCAAAAGACAATAGACAACCAGAAATACGCACAAACAAAGGAAGCTGTGACAAAAATTTGAACATACTCTTTTTTATTGGCAACAACATTGTTTTTATATGTCTTCTACTAATGCGCCTTTTGCCAACAAGGATGGAAAGGAATTGGATTTCCTTGGGAATTTTATGAGAACAGCAGAGAATATTGCGATGGCTAATATTTCAAAGTAGGTAATCAGAAATACTTTCACAAACAAAGAAACTTTGATAAAAAGTTGAATATATTTTTTTTTCTTTTTCTCTACTGCACTTTTGCCAACACGAATGGAAAGAAATCTAATTCATCCGTGATTATCCAGAAAGAAAAGAAGAATATTGCAACTTCTAAAATATGTTCTGGCTTAAAGTGTCCATGGAACTGACGAATAGGGTGAATTCTTATTTGGATGTTTTTTCTCTTATCATTTTCAATCTAAATTAAATGGACCATAGTTAGTTTACATATCGATAGTGGTATAGCCACTTCGGTGCTATAGCCAATGGTATTTTTCAAAGACCACTGTTTACACAAGTTATATCCGTTGTAATCAGTAATCAGTAAATTAGAAATCTAAAAATTTGAAACATTTTTTGCTTTATTTTAGCATATTTCTTTTATTTATTTTCTCTTGGCAAAATACTGGGTATTTTAGAGGGCGATTATGGTTAATTTGCTAGGTTATGGAAATATTTGCACTTTCGTCAACACGGCTCGAAAGAAATCCGATTTCTACGTGATTATTTGGAAAGAAAAGAAGAATATTGCGATTGCTAAAATATGTTCTGGTTTAAAATGTCCATGAAACTGACCAATAGGGTGAATTCTTGTTTAGTTATGTTTTCTTTCATCATTCTCAATCTAAATTGAATGGACCGTAGTTAGTTTCCATCTCGGTAATGGTATTCGTAGATTCCTTGGTGCTATAACCAACTGTATTTATCAAAAACCACTGTTTACACAACTTATGTCCATTATCTAACCAGTGAATTAGAAAAATTGTAATTTAAATATTTTTTTTTAATTTAGCATTATTTTCTTTATTTATTTTCTCATGGTAAAATACTTGGTATTTTAGAAGGCGACTGTGGTTATGGAAGTATTTTGGGGTTTGATCTAATGGTAAAAATACATTTTAATGATAAGGAATAAATAATTTTGTATTTAAATTCACGCAACATTTGAGTTTCTTTGTAAAATGTGGCTTAGTCGATAATAACCTATTGTCGTGTTACCCCCAAAA
Source organism: Philopedon plagiatum (assembly GCA_963971165.1). Classification (NCBI taxonomy): domain Eukaryota; kingdom Metazoa; phylum Arthropoda; class Insecta; order Coleoptera; family Curculionidae; genus Philopedon; species Philopedon plagiatum. Next base: position 29,225,691 of record OZ020194.1, read on the forward strand.
ATTCTTAGTTATTCAGTATCTAAGTGACGTATGGTCCAAGCGGATCTCAAATGCCCGAGAAAGGAGCTTGAAAAGCCAAAATTTCTGCCAGAAAAACCGACCAAACAGTTTGTCGTTAAGTTATTAACGCCCTTCTTCTGCCGTCATGTGTGAATACTCAGTATAAACTTTTCGAAATTACAGGCCACTTACAGTTTTTCTTGTGTTATATTAACTATCTTTTGGTTCTTTATAATGGACTTAATTTTGATGTACAGGATGGTAAACAAAATGCATTTACTAAATTTCTTGTTCAGCCACTAAGTTTACCTCTTAGAGAATTCTTAAATGCTCAGGCCCTATCATTGCGACACACCCATTGCAGTACTTAAAAGTAGTTCATACCCTTTTTCATTCTTTGGCAAAATTTCAGCCAAATACGTTAAGTCGCTTAGGCCTTATTGAGCAATAAAACAACAGATAGACAAAAAATGTTTACTTTTATATACACGTATTACTAAAGAACCAACATTAAAATAACGTACCACTTAAATATTTTGCAATTTTTTTTTTTTTAAGATGGCGTAAACTGCTGACTTGAATAGAGTAAATATTATTTTTTGCTCATAATACAGTTTTTGAGCTAAGAAAGCGCTGGATACTTCTTTGTTTGTGTGAATAGATTGAAGCTGCCACAAAAAAGTTAATAATTTTTGAAATAAACTACCAAATTTAAATATCAACTAATTAAGAAATTGCAATTTTTTTTTTAAAAGTAGAACAACCTCACGGAACGGATTAAGTATTAAGGTAAAAAAATGGATTATAATACAATCCTGTAGTTTCTGCCACCATCATATCTTATTTCGATTTTCTCTTTTAACGACATATCCCAAGATGCCATTTCATTTCAAAATGGCGGCAATATGGGCAATTTTTTAAAATCTGGCAACTGGGCATTACGCAAAACCAAAAAAAAAAGTTTTTTCTTTAGCATACTCACCAAAAATTGTCTTTATTATACCTATAAGACCTAATACTTCAAATAAGCAGTACGGAGGCAAAAAATAACGGAAAAGTGTTTTAACTGAAAGTTTTTGACTTTGTTTCTAACAAATATCGCTTAATTAAATTTTAGTAATGCGTAGGGCAAATATAAAAAAGCCAATTAGCAAAATTAATTACTTTGATGTTTAAATATGAAAGGCTGACAAATAAACATTTTTATTAAAATAATATTTTAACTCTAAACCAATTTAGTAAGCCCAAAAGTAATTTTGACGGAATGTTTTTGTATAAATAAATTATGTTTAGTATACTAAACTGGTTCTCTCTACTATAGTAGACAAAAAAATCGTTTAATAGGGTGGTAATATTTTAGGTATTGAAAATTTAAATTTTGTTAAAAACTCAAGTTCTACACGGTCACCGGTTGCTTAACTTACAGTTTTCTTGGCGTTTGCTGATTTTGTTTTACAATACGACGTATTTCAGATAAATAACTAAATATTATTTCTTTTCTTGTTAGGGCTCGTTGTGCGAAAGGTTGCATCAAATGCGGATGCAGTGAAACGGCACCATCTACTAAAAAAAAGACAGCTTTTTTAAATTTTTGGGTGGTAATCTTGGTTGTGGAAGGTTTAACTGATTCTTCTTCCATACAGTATCAACTACAATGATGAAAAGGTTTTTGTGGTTAAAATATTCAGAACCAGAATTTACAGTTCCAAAGTTACATTTTTCCTCAAAACCATTAGCGACTTCTATCCATTTACGTTTCGTCTCAGGAAACTAGAAAAAAGACTAATTAACAGATCTTCATAACATAACTAAGTTATTAGTAACTCATTAGTCGATTTTTAAGACTTTAACAGTCAGATTCTTTAATGCTAGACCTGTCTAGTTTGACATCCAAGTTTTAAACTCACAAAGTGAAAGAACAAGACAAGTAAGTTTTATACTATGAATTAGTTTACGACTTTTTTCGCAAATTTGTAAAAAATGGCAATTTTAGTACCTGCTTTTTATAATAACAGAACTAAATCCATTTTAGAATCACGTTCCAAGACGAAAATCATCTAGAATCCAAGCAAATCGCTGAAATATGGGAAGTTGGAATAAGTTTTTAATGGCGACGTATTAACAATGGCATAACAAAAACCTGTCAAAACCTAACTGATGAACTAGAATTTACTATAAGATCTTAATTTAAACCAGTAATAAATCTTAAACCTTTTTAGTGAATCTAAGCGTATAATTTTATTTCTGAATACAACAAAAGTACAGGTCTTACGAAGTCTTTGTAGGACCATAATTTATTGGAAACTCAAGTGGAAAATGAAAGACCACCAGTAACACAGGTGAAACAGAAAATTAAAAGAAAAGTTAACAGGTAAGACGAGCTTTTGGACATTACAGTAAATTATTTAAAGATCCGGAAGAGAAAATTGATGAGTATGACATGGTTGGTAAAGCATGTGCAAATGAACTTAAAAAAATAAGATCCGATCAACAAATTTACCTGCAAAAAAACAAAAATAATATATTATGTAAGGGCCAGTTAGGCACACTCCACAGACATTCAGTATTTATTAATGTTGAACCTGCAAGTACCAGCAATTCCAGCCCCTTCAATGTTTTGTCACAAATCAGGACTTAGATGAAGAATATGGTAGGGTGAATTCATTAATCCTGACTGTAACATAAAAAGGGTATTTCGAACTACCTATATTAATCGCACTTATGAAGGTAGGGCACTCTGGAAGCTTCTGCGGTCTCGAAGGCGAATATTCAAGTTAATAAAGAGTGTTAGTAAATATAAAACGCTTACCAAACCAAACTTGATCAAATAATGATGTGTAGTCTCGTCAGTAACTCTGGTAGATCTCGTCAGACCCACGATTCACCGAGATAACCCGAGATATCAGGTTCGCCTTTAATGAATCTTAGCTCTTAGATAATACGTGTTATGAATTCTAGCCTCTGTCGTTTAGCAAGTAAACACTTGTGTTTCCAAACACTTAACAAAAATAAATAAAAATTGACTTTACAAAGGTAAACTTAAAACTATTCTACAATAAAATAATTAATCTGGCTTAAATTAGAACAGGAGGAGAGACATAGACAGACGTTTACTTGGATGAATGTGGAACAATGAATTTTATTAATTGTAATGTAGATAAAATTATAGGTCAAAAGAGAAATAAAACTTTAAAGAAAAATCTAGGCATTTTGATAATCTCACGAAATAAAGAGATTGAAAATCCCCCACTCGGGTTGGTCAGCCCCAAACACAAATTAATGAATTGTCTTACCCAAAAATATTCACTGCCCTTTAAAATAGATTATATTAAATTTGGAAGAAAAAGAACTAAGAGCCCAATTTTTGTAAGAGAAACTGATCAACCGTTAGAACACTAAAAAGAAAAGAGAGATATGTAGTTATCACACGAACGTCGATTCGAAACTGCTCTTGAATACCCCCGTTAACTTAGAGGAAGGCTCCTAGTACCACCCAATTGTTAGTTCATCCCCCTACAATCTATTCTTTTTATCCTATGGCCAATGATGGCTCTTGTTATCCCTCTGAGAGTACGTCCCTTAAGTTTCTGACCAATTAAAAGAAGCGACTTTAAATTGTAAGTTTCAGATATTTAGCACTAGATGTCGCGATGAGTTTCCAATTCTGATTAAATTACAGAGATTCCCTAATTATAATATTTTGTGATCTCTCTCCGGTAATAATATATATAAATGTATGAAATATCTATATTACTAGCCTAACTAAACTTTCAAAGTGATAAAAAAACCTATTCATCGTTATTTAAGCTACTTGTCTGTTTTCTTTATATGTTTATTTTGATATGTGTCAAATAGAAAGAAACCACTTTGATCACACTAATTTTTGAGCGTATATATTGAAATTTTCAAGTTATAATCGACATTCTCGTTACTTTTCTTCCATTAAACAAACGGGTCGGTAATTACATTTCTACATGATTGTGGTGACATAATACGACGCTGGAGGTTTTGCCACCCACAGCGGTTGTTTCTTTTGGCATTTTCGGGTCTAGCCATATAATCCCTAAGTTTTTGTTTGTTTCCCTTGTAGTAAAGTTTATGAGATAAGGATTTTAGAATTCTTAAAATGTCTTAATTTTGCTTTTATGTGAGTTTTGAAATCGAACATTTATATCTGTTATTCGGCTATTTTATTGCCGATTTCTGGTATTTTAGATTTCTCCTATCCCCGGATGTTGAACCACATGTTTGTTTTCTGTGAGAAACTGAATATTGAAAATTATGGCTTTTAGAATATTCTTTGTTCAGAATTTTAGACAGTTATTTTTCGTAAAAATAACTAACTTTAATATATAATATTAATTAATTATATTAATATTCACAAGTAGCTTTTAATAATCCATTTTATTACAGTTTCTCTACCTTTTATGTTTCCTTCAGACCCTGTTTAGTGTAATACAAACACCACACTGCACCGAGGAATACTCTACTGTTACTTATTTTTCTTAGTTCAATGCTATGCAAATTTTTAAAGCTTTTATGTAAGACGCAGTATGTAAAGACCGTAAAAATATAAATATATCTTGACTGATAGCTTTTCTTATCTTGATGGCATTGCAAATATTAAAAATAATAATACTATTAGTTTGTGTGCTATGGTACTGCTCAAGTTTAGGTCCTTAAAACTTCTACAAGTAGCCCAAAATCTTAATGTTATATAGGCTTAACCTTTCTATTGCTCAAATTGCCTGACTCATAATAATATTTTGTTTTGTTATAAGTGGTGCCACCATATAAAGTAGTTATTGAAAAGTACTTTTATTGATGCGTAAGACATTTTTGTATTCCATTGCAGCATTGGTTGGCTTAGTTTTGCAATAGCCATTGTAAAACGTATATTCAAGCTAAAAGATTGAGAATAAAAACGAACTGTGTACTCTTCAATCAAGTGTTCGAGATTCAATTTTATGGTCAATCAAAATTAGGAACATTGATAGAGCACGTATTGGGTGCTTGACGGTTAAAAAGGACGAGAAAAATATTTCTTCTGTCTATTTTTTCTTAAATTTGTTCAGAATCTGCAATGTCTTTCCACAGGTCACTACCCTGAAAAATCAGTTTCCTTTGAGCTGTGAGAAACCAGTGCAAGGTTTTTCGCTGCTCGAAAACCTCCTGACTGTGGTCAGGCAACTAAGAGAAATACCTGTTGTCTTTGTTTTGGAGCATTGGTAAAGTGGGTTATTACCTTGTTTGATATTGTGTAAGATCTTAAAAAGTAGAAATGCTTAGGCTCACAGAATGGAGTCAGAGGATATACTTAGTTGCGCTTCCACAGTAGTCCATTTAAATCCACTCAAATAACATCATAACTACGATTTTATTTCCATAATAAGTAATTTTAATCTTATTTACATAAATATAGATAAAGGAAAACTGCATAATAATATTGCTCGCTATTATTAAGCATTATATCGTTTATATAAATTTTTTGGTGGCAATTCAGCTTTTTTCGTTACCATTAAAACTTTTCATTCCCTTTTAATTAAACTTTGTTAAAGTTACTGAAACTTTTTTGTGTAAGCCCCGATGCAATGGCAAGTTACAACTTAAATCTGCGAACAAGTACAATTAATTTAAAAATAGCCTTTCTGATAATATCACTATTTTACTGCAGTAGTTGCAGCTACATTTTCATTATTTTACTAAAGGTTCTTTGTTATTCGTTGCTTATTTTTGAAAAGATAAATTTCAGTTTTTCCGGGGCATTATTTTAAGTGTCTCAGTGGACTTGCGATTTCCATTGCGGCTATGTCATAAAACTAGATAATATGTGCTTCATTGGCTCTCAAGTTTGACAGGCACGCCTCCATTTAAATTTTTTTACACAATAACATTATTTTAACACCCCACTGGATTGCATTTTTCGGTTTGCTTTTAAAAAATAAGTAGGTAACACTTAGATATTTATTTCAACCGTTTACGAAATATAGGGCTTTAAAACTGCTGCATACGATTTTTATGTTTTGTGTATCTTAGTGGTTTTGATTCTTTAATCTTTCTCGGAGACATGCATTTTTTAAAAATTAAAATTCATTTCATGCGCCTGATAAAATAAGGGTGTTGTCCCTTAAAAAAATAAAAAGAAGCTATCTGGGACATTCCACGTAGACTTCAAGCCTAAGTACTAACATATTGCGGGCGTCTAAATAGAGAGGAAATATTTAAATGATTGGATGTTGGGAGGGGGGAAACCTATGCAGGCAATTTGTTCTAGAATCTGAAGACCCGAGGATTAATGAGTGAGAGAAGTGGGATGTGTGTAAGTAAGTGTATGTGTGTGTGAGCACTGGTTAAAACCGCGTGATGTTCAGTGGCGTATTGGGCCATACACACGGGCGTAGATGACTTAATACATGTACGTGCATTCTTCAACGCGCAGTCAATATCGTTAGTGTGTATCCTGAATAACGTTAAGTTGTTAATTGTACGGTCTAAAAGTGCGTGGCGATATTTTTTCAGTTTTCATCAGAAATCATCCACGATCCACGTACGTTGATTGCAAGGAAGTCTCAACGTGTGGAGACAATTTTAAAATTTTTTAAGGTGAGTTTTCAGTATCGTCGGTAAGTATTTTTTTTTGTAAATATAATAATACATTAATAATATTTTTAATAATATAATTCTGTCCTTCTACTTCTGTACTATAGTACCCAAAAAAGTTTTTGTGGATTGTTGTTGGGCAGAATTCTCAGATTTGTTATAATGACCATCGGCATTCATAAATTGGTTAACCTCTGGGACAAGGTCCTAGACTGTAAAGGGTCGTACTTTAATGAATAAATTTAGTTTTCAACCAAACTATTGTCTTTTAATTTTTCATTTTAAAGACGTCAAAAACTTTTCAAGGGATCGGTAATATTAATTACGAGTAATAAGAATAATATGTTTATCAATTTTATATTGATTCTTTATAAACGCCAAAGCATTGTTGAATCTGTCATCTTTTACTTCGGTCTTATTAAACATCGGATGACAAATATGATTCAACAATGTTTTGACGTTTATCAGGTATTTGAGACATTGCAGAAAGAATATTATTGTAGGTTATTAAAATGTCTGACCTAAGGTCATTGTCTCGCGGCTTTATGAAAGAATTTATTGAATTGTACCAAGCACAGCCTTGCCTTTGGAAAACCAAATCCAAGGAATATTTAGATAAAAACAAAAAAAAAAACGAAGCATATAATTTGTTAATTGAAAAGCTAAAAACTGTTCAACCCAGTGCCACCAATAATACGGTTATTTATAAGGTTAATACTTTACGTGGTGGGTTTAAAAGAGAATATAAAGAAAGTCCTGAACTCAAAAAGATCTGGTACAGGATCTGATGACGTCTATGTATCGTCGTTATGGCACTATGTCTTGTTATTATTTGTAAGAAACAAGATACTCCAGGGGATTCATTTTCAAATATTGCTGGAGATGAAGATGACATAGTCGAGGACCAGTCCCAAATTGAAGAAGAAGGGAACACTGTTGACAGTGAAAAAGAGGTAACTCTTTTTCATAATTTTGTTATGTTAACTACAATTAAAAGTTTATAACGTATCATTCGTTCTTGCCAAGATACAGCCCCTTCTTCAGCAAAATACTGCATAAATGCCGCACCTGACTTGCTTCAGTGCTGTAGTTTCTAATGTAGCCCCGTTGCAGGCCGGCTGGTTATTAGGATTGGCTCTAAGACCCTAGTCTATAGTTCCATCAACAATATTTTCCTTGTCCAAGCAATCTGGTGGCGTGTAAGCCCACCACACCTTTGCCTAAAAAAATTATGAAGGACGCAACATGACATTACCACTTTGTCTATGGATTCTAATTTAATGCCGATGGCTGTTGGAAATATTTAGAATCTTGCTGCTAGAATACCAAATAAATTTTCAATTTTGCAACTTGTCCGTCACAATCGGTAGTTGGATATTTTTTTGTCATGGGTCAGGTTTTTTGAGCGCAGGGTTTTACAAAATCGGAACGTAATGCGAAAGCTTGGTCCCTAACAAACACGTAGGGAAGTTGTTTATTATTACTGTTTTTTATGTGTGACGAGGATGGTAGGTTTAGTGTTCCATTATTTAGTTTCCTATATAATCTAGTACACGATATAACTCCTCCATCTGATATACGTCCATTTACACCAAAATCGCACATTATGAATTCGTAGTTTGCGTTACAAATTGCCCTTGTAATTGTAGTAAAATGCTCCACTACCTGATGGTGGTTTTATGTGTACAAGTGTACCATCCATTGACCCTACATAGTTTGATAAGTTGCAGCGTTCTTCATACGCTACCGCGATACATTTCCATTACGCTTCAGTTGTAGGGAACTGAAAAAAAGTAACATATTTCAATACATAGTTTTATTATTGTTGCAGGTAGATGATGATTTTACCACAGGTATTGTGGTTACAAACGAGGGTAACCTAGAACACATAATAATAGAATACGTAATCTGCAGGATCTGAGATCAGTGATAGAACACGGCCGTCATCATTATCATTAGTTATAAACAGCGAATCATCAACTCCTTCAAATACCAAAAGGTTCCGTAAGAGAAAGCAACTAAATTTAGATAATAAAGCAGAGAAAATATTAAAAGTTGTTGGTGAAAGACTTAATAATCCGGACGATGAATTTCAAATATTTTCAAAAAATATTGCTATAAAATTGCGTAGATTGCCTAGAAATACACATAGGTTGGGAGCCGGTGACACTGAAAGTCCCGTCATCGCGGAATCAAAAAATGTTTATGTAAATTGATAGTTAATAGTCATACGAACAAAATGAGCTCGGTACGCCGGGATTCATTAAGCCGAAAGTATTTTTTAAAAAATTCATTATTATAAAAAAGCAAAAATATTTTACCATTATGACGGATCTCAATGAATTATATGACATTCGATAGGAAATTTTGTAATGAAACAGAAAAAAATTGGCTTACCAGCTTTATTTGGCCGAAAGAGTCTGGCGTACCTATATGAAAGGTGTGAGAGGGGGTAAAATTTTACCGTTACCATGTGCAAACTTTTTTTTTTAATTTTACTCGTTTCGATGTGATGTTCAAAAATATCTTGGTACGCCTGCCCAAAAACTGCCGGAAGTATCTAGCATACCACTTTTATTGCATAGGCTCGATTCACATCAATTATACAGGGTGTTTTCTAACTGAATGTCAATAATTAAGGGGGCGATTTTTGGGTCCATTCTACAAAGAAAACTTCATATGAACGTATGTCCTAAACGTCTTAACTTTTGAGATACAGGGTGGTAAAGTTTTCAAAAATAAATAGTTTTTTATTAATATCTGTAATACCACTTTAGATACTTTACTTAAATTTGGCATACATGTACTATGTATCAAGAGGCATTATTTAGTGTACTACAATTTTTTTTCATTCCACCAGTGGCGGTGGTACGGAATTTCACCTGCTTATTTTGGCAGACATTGATGGTACGCCACTGATTTCTCGTAAAATTAAAATTATTCCTGAAATCCCCAATTATTTCTAAGCTAATTTGATCTCTTGAATTTTTTCAATCCGATGCACGGTTTTCGCTTAAAAAAATAAAAACCTTTTCTCTGCATGATCATAACAATATCGTTAATATGACAATATCTCCATGCAGAGAAATTGATTTTATTTTTTAGATCAAATTTGCTTAGAAATGAATAAGGATCTCAAAAATTAACTTCCTTATTCATTTCTAAGCAAATTTGATCTAAAAAATAAAATCAATTTCTCTGCATGGAGATATTGTCATATTAACGATATTGTTATGATCATGCAGAGAAAAGGTTTTTATTTTTTTAAGCGAAAACCGTGCATCGGATTGAAAAAATTCAAGAGATCAAATTAGCTTAGAAATGATTGGAGATTTCAGGAATAATTTTAATTTTACGAGAAATCAGTGGCGTACCATCAATGTCTGCCAAAATAGGCAGGTAAAATTCAGTACGAACGCCGTGGAAAGAAAAAAAATTGTGGTACACTAAATAATGCCTCTTGATACATAGTACATGTATGCCAAATTTAAGTAAAATATCTAAAGTGGTATTACAGATATTAATAAAAAACTATTTATTTTTGAAAACTTTACCACCCTGTATCTCAAAAGTTAAGACGTTTAGTACATATGTTCATATGAAGTTTTCTTTTAAGAATGGACCTAAAAATCGCCCCCTTAATTATTGACATTGAATTAGAAAACACCCTGTATAATTGATGTGAATCGAGCCTATGCAATAAAAGTGGTATGCTAGATACTTCCGGCAGTTTTTGGGCAGGCGAGGCGTACCAAGATATTTTTGAACATCACATCGAAACGAGTAAAATTAAAAAAAAAAGTTTGCACATGGTAACGGTAAAATTTTACCCCCTCTCACACCTTTCAAATAGGTACGCCAGACTCTTTCGGCCAAATAAAGCTGGTAAGCCAATTTTTTTCTGTTTAATTACAAAATTTCCTATCGAATGTCATATAATTCATTGAGATCCGTCATAAAGGTAAAACATTTTTGCTTTTTTATAATAATGAATTTTTTTAAAAATACTTTCGGCTTAATGAATCCTGGCGTACCGAGCTCATTTTGTTCGTATGACTATTAACTATCAATTTACATAAACATTTTTTGATTCCGCGATGACGGGACTTTCAGTGTCACCGGCTCCCAACCTATAATAATAATATGTTAATATATGGTCAACCAAATCCAAAACCTACTAATAATTACGGCTTAATCAATGCCGAAAATACCCCTCCTGATAATACACCTGCTAAATTTTATTCTTTTTACTCGAGAGAAACATATTTTCTTAACTTGTTTATTATTCTTTGTTTAGAACATTATTAGTGGTTTTTGTTTTGATTGGGTTTGATTCCGAATAAGAAGTAATATGTTGTTCTAGTTAATTAAGGTTTTTGTGTGTTTCATAAGTAATATGATTTAGTTTAGATATTTTTGCCCTTCTAAAAAGTAATATTTTCTTTTCTACATTTAAACAACTCAAGGGTTATGTTATTATATTAATAATAATGATTCTTTATTGACAGCTTATTAAATATTTTTTTTATTATTTTTTATGTTGTAGTTTATTGCAGGCGCGGCTCGTGAAATTTTAAAGTTGTATATCTCTGTTGCGACTTATGGGACCCATGCCAAATTCAGGTCTTTTACTAGTGAGCCTACTAGGAATGTTTTGGTAAAGAAAAAAATTATTTTGTAATTTGCGAAAACAAGTTGAATTTTTTAATTGACCCACCAGGGTAAAAAATTAACACGCTGAGGTATTTTATTTATTATTTTTTCTAAACAAATTTTACATCATTTTGTCGACAATTCTTAAATTTTAAGAGAAAAAAATGTGTTAGTATAAAGTTATAGTCATTTGAATTTTTTTAATCCTGATATAATATAATTTCAAAAAAAATTCAAATGACTATAATTTTCTACTAACACATTTGTTTCTCTTAAAATTTAAGAATTGTCGACAAAATGATGTAAAATTTGTTTAGAAAAAATAATAAATAAAATACCTCAGCGTGTTAATTTTTTACCCTGGTGGATGGGTCAATTAAAAAATTCAACTTTTTTTCGCAAATTGCAAAATAATGTTTTTCTTTACCAAAATAATCCTAGTAGGCTCACTAGTAAAAGACCTGAATTTGGCATGGGTCCCATAAGTCGCAACAGAGATATACAACTTGAAAATTTCACGAGCCGCGCCTGGTTTATTGTAAAAAAAAATAAATATTTATTTACCTTCATGTATTTCTGGTTTAAGACCTCATATATGGCTGCGCATGTTTCAGGAATGATTTCGCTTAAGGGTTGTGGAGATATAGTCGAAAATTTTAAATCCTGATATTTTCGGCCAGTCGCTAAATATCTTAATGTCGCTGTTAACCGTTCGTAGGGCGATATTGCGGCTCTCATGTTTGTATCCTGATATTGTATTATTGGAGTCACTAGGTTCAAGAGCTCTAAATAGGTTGTTTCACCCATTCTGAGGTAATTGCGCCAATCGGTTGGTTCTAATCTTAACTCCTCTAATAAATTAATATGCAAAAACTGTTGTCGCATTTAAAGCCACCTTTTCGACCACACACCACGATTTCTATTTTTTTTGTTCTATGTTGCTTAATAACATACGCACGCCAGCGCCGGCTCAAGGGGGGCTAAGGGGGCTATCAGCCCCGGGCGGTGGGCTAAAGGGGGCGATGAGTGAAGTAAAAATTGTAAAGCTGAACAACAATAATAGTTGTACAAAAAAACTGATACAAGTGACACACAACACAGTTGATATTTTCTGGCGTGAAATCTTTTATTCTATTTTTTGAAATTCCTTGAGCTTTTCTCACAGAAAAATTGGGATGATGTTTGAAGAAATTTCTAAGCCCTTTTTGCCGGCATTCGCGTCGTTTTTCAAAACGGATGAGGAAGGTTATTCCTTATAGCAAGCTGATACGCCAGTCTGCGAATGTCTGCGAGTCCTAGACCATAACATCTTTTGTCCATTTCCAAACAGTACTGTACCAAATCTTCTTTCATTTTAGGCGATAAAACTGGTTTTCGACCCATTTGTAGTTCACATTGTTCTTCTAAGGGTTGCTCACGTTTGACATATAATAAAAGGGTTATTTTTGGAACGTTGAAACTCTTTGACGCGTTTAAATACCCCATTTCCTTATTTTTAACATCGTCAATGGCTGCGTCTTCATATTCTCTGGATTCCATTTTTTAGAGGGGACTCCTTTTTAGGCATTTTACTGAAATTTTTTTTCCTATAGATAAAAAAGTTTTAGAACCGTACATTTAGTTGGGTTCCTAATTTTGGATATCCAGTTTTAGGACACGTTTCTATCCAGAATTAGGAAATCTTTATGATTAAGCTTATATGATTAAAATTTAAAAAAATCTAGACAGATATTTGTGTTTCAAACACTTCGGCTTATTCTACAACTATTCTAGTACATGAATGCGAACTTTCACTTTCCTACGCCAACTACTTACCTTTTTATAATACTTTTTATGCAGAGAAACAAAAAACTCTATGTCACAAATAAACACTTAATATTATGGCGCCCCCAGTGGCGTATTCAGGGGGGTCGGGGGGGGGGGGATGAGAACCCCCAGTTGTCTGAAGAAAAATATTTTTATTTCGATTTTATGACGAACTTTGAGCGCGGCCCCGAAAAATTTTCGCCTGCGGCGCTTTTGCACCTTCCCTGTTTCCGCTTAGTGACAGACCCCCCCCCAAACAAAATCCTGAATACGCCACTGAGAAGTGAACACTGAACAGCCAAACTGTGGGCTTCATACAGGCTCATTCCATGTGAAAGACCTCGCCTCTTGTGGATTCAATTACAGAAAACTATTAAGTTTTGAGATGATGTACTATCCAATATTAGGCGACTTTCCTCTACATCTTTGTGTTTTTACGTTCACATGGATAATACCTAGTGGGTATAAAAATTGGAAAGTTTTATTGGCGGGGAGGGGGCGGTCAGCTTTGAATAGCTCCGGGCAGTAAACAGCCTTAAGCCGTCAATGACGCACGCCACTGTCATTAATCCCAAATCTTCATCTGTCAACATTTTGATGCAAACTGTGTACAAGCTCGAGGACGACTACAGATTAAAGTTCGTGCGTCTGTAAAGAAACTGAATGTACGTTTTTGATTGTACGCTAATGGATGCACGTACATGTATTAAGTCATCTACGCCCGTGTGTATGGCCCTTATCTGTCAAATTTTGACAGGCGATATTTTTAATAAATACATAGTTAGATCCTTCATAAAAAATTACAAGTCCGCTTGAAAAAATTAAATTTACTATTCAGTGGGTGAGACACTGAAAACAATATCGCAAACAGCAGTTTTGAATCCTCGTATTTTGGAAGTGGTGAAAATAATTATTTAATGTCATACATTTTTTATACCAGATCACTGGTGTGATAAGATAAAGTTGATGGTCCGTGAATATATCAATGTGTCAAATTTGACAGCTGACATCATTTGGGACAGTAAATTTGGCTTGCTTGTACAAATTACATAGAAGTACATATGGGTTTTTAACTAAGCCCCTACGAAAGGCGTAAATCAAGTGAGAAACTTAAAATAAAGCCCCAGTACAGTACTATAGTTACTTCATTTTCACGAATGCCTTAATCCTACGAAATAAAGAATCATTCGATTGTCGGCATGGTTTTTCGAATACGGTCTCAGCTAGCACAGTATAGCTACATCAGCTATTCCCAACAGAACAAGACGCGTGGTACATATGGATCCCGGAAAACATCCAGGAGACCAAAAGATTCCACTTCTCTCGGTTATACATACATAACATACATACAGTCTCCATATTATGGAATGAAGTGCATGCAGAGGTTTTCCCGTACCAAAGCTTCAATCCTTTAAATTTCGATTTAACATTTTTTGTGGATGTTATGCTCTTAAATTAATTTTATTGTAAGCTACACAATAGCAATATTCTGCTGTTTTTCATTACCGAATCACTCATACATAAATACAAGCATAAAAATAATTACATTTCTGTCCTAAATTGACCTTAACAGGCAATGTTAATCAGGTTTGCGTAAATGTCGCTATATAAAATAGACCGGTATGTTCAGAAAATATTTCTCTTCATTATTTAGTCTTATCTACTTTATATAATCTCCTTTTGTGGCAATTACAGCTTTTTCCGTTACAGGAAAAACTTTTTATTCCGTTTAATTAAACTTTATTTAGGTTGTTTAGAACTTTTTTTGAAACACGACTGGATGGATGGATTTATATAAATAAGTTTTTACGAAAATATTTATTATGGTACATAATTTGCTTTAACTTCCAATTTAATTACCTTTAGGGAATTGCTATTAGGATACACAATGGTGGTGAAACCCAAACGTGTATTTTGGCACTAATCTCATACTCAACTTGGTTTAACAGTTTATTGTGAATTTAACTAACAAGATTCTGAAGACTTAATTTTTCAATCTTCTCTTTTATAGCGAAACTACTACATACGTAGCAAAAACCTTTCGAATCGCTTTTACTAGCGCCAGACATCATATAATGTGTTATTCCACAATTTAAATTTATAGTTTATAAGAAATAAATCAATAAAAAATGTTGCGTCGCGTATTGATCAAGAAACTACTAGTGCACTATTTAGATTAGTCATTTTTTACACGTTTTTATAGGTTTTAGCACAGCTGGTACGTTTGTCATGTTCACATGCCACACGCTAGAAAAATACTGCTCTACAAGCACAGGCAAACAAAAAAGGTCAAGTGCAGCTCAAACGTAAAAAAAAGTTTCAACTTATAACTCGAGCTAAGTTAGCCGTGATGCTTTTATCATTGACGTGTATTTACAACCTAATTCTTATTCATGTACTAACTAATTACTAAGGCTCGCCAGCTCGGTTACAGTCCATAGGCGTCAATTTTATAAACAGCCAATGTATTGTTAGAATAATTTATACTTTACATGATGGTATGAATGAAATACGGAGATGACGGTTCAAGTGAATTCATTGATCGTATTATAATATTAGCAATAGAGTTTTACTAGAACCCGCAGTTTCAGATTTGATTTTTTTATTGTTAATTTAAACGATAATATTGTTTTCAGTTCTTTTGCGCACACAAAGTAAATACTTTCGCAACGTTGTTTCCCCTGTTGTTTTCATTTTAATTCGAATCAAACCGCCCACAAATAGCTATTTTTCAACCAATTATATTTGAGAATTCTCGTCAAATACTTTAATGTCTTAGCTTAAGCAGTTCTATACTCTAAGGAATATTATTTAATTTATTGTTTTCCAATAATATTTTTGTAATTGAAAAAATGGTAATACTGGGTCTGTTCCAACAAGCAGTCAGAACTGTTTTCTGACCGTCCGAAACAATCAGTCATTTACATGCACTAAACGCATCTGTCGCTGGGCAACATGTAATACTTATCTGGGCAACTCTAGTTCTGATCGCCAACCGTTCTCGGACTCTGTGTTGGAACAAACCTATAGTTTTCAAAGAAGTAAGACTACTTTTGAACTCTAATAATAGTCTATATTTAAAGAAATGTTTTTTTTCGGTTATTTCAATGATGTTTTGTTGAGACACTATTAACTTTAATATAACTAATGTGACAGTGGTCAAGAATAATACTATTATTGAAAATAGCATAGCAGCTTTTCTTGTGACCAATCATAAATATCAAGTCGAAAAGAAATGCGGCATAAGGTCTTTGCCACTTTTTTAAATTTGTGAGCTGTACTGTTTAAATGGCGAGTGCACATTTACCTCTTCCAAGAGAGTTTTTTTTATTACATCCTAAAAATATGTGTGAGCCATTGTACTACACTAACACTATACAAGTGCTGGTTAAACCGTTTTTCCTCAGTCATATTCACTACATGCTGATGACCGTTAACTAATAAAAAAAAAACAGTATAATACGCTGGAGTCAAAATCGGTTTACTAAAAAATGTGTTGACAAATAAATACAAACTGTAAAAATTGTTATACAGCATTAAAATTCAAGAGACAGAAATTATAACGACGAATATTCGACATCGTTTGTCAAATCTGTTAAGAAAGCCGGCTTTTCTCTCGCCTCGCATTACAACAAAACAGTCACCAAACTGCCACAAGAAGCCGGTACAATAACTTGAAGAATTTTGCATACACGGTGACCGAAATAAATTATTTATGACATGAAATAATTTAAGTTCGTTTTCGAACAATATGTACTTCGCTTTGCGTTGACCTGTATTTGTTCGTTTTATTTGCCTAGATACCCGGATACCTCGACAGCATGATAATGAAAGTGAATCGAAAGTGGCGCGTCTTCCTAGTTACTCATGAATAAGAACCTTGTTGGTCAGTGTAATTAGATAACGATCGTTTTGCATCATAAGTAATAGTATTCGCAAATTTCAAATATTGGTACATGACCTCCAGTTCGTCTCGGTTTGGTTTTTATCGAAAATAGAAACTTCAGCAAATCCAAACAAACCGACAGTAAACACAGCCTGTCATATATTTTAGGATGAGGTAGCGACTAACATATTATGTGACCAAGGTTGCAAATGGCATTCCTGTCCTGGACATTTTAAAAGGAAATTCTTAAGGTTTGATAATTTTTTTTATATAAATGCACATAAGTTGTTTTTCTGCGCTTCTGTATTCTAAAACTGTTTTAGTCCATCACGTAATTTTACAAGATTTTTGCTGTTCGTCGATGAATATATTGATAACTTTGATAACATACAGAAGGGGAAATTATGTTAATATTATCTAGATGCCCGCAGACATGTTTGGGATAGTAAGAAGTCACGTAATCTATTATAACAGTTTTAAAACACCCGAGAAAGAAAAATAAGTCCAGATATGTTATGAACAAACTTGGTCAAGCCACTACACGAGTAATTCATACGTGTCGATCAGACTACGAAAGTAGTTATGCTATCACACGTTCGACTGGTAAATTTAACTCGTCGCCGTCAATGGATATTTGAGTCTATTACCACGCTTACACATAAATCGCTATTTACAGAGTTTTACCACGCTCAAAATATGTAAAACACGAAAGAGTTTTTAGATTAAACTAGATATAGGAAGATAGAGAATAGAAGAAAGGAATGTGGTAGAGGAATTCTTTCTTGACCGAGGAGATACCACCCCACACTTTCTTGAAGGGCTGGTGAAATCCTTATGGATGTTTCCAGCACTGGGTGTGTGAGTCGGCTTTGCGATATACAACCCACGGTACCTTAGAACTTAGGCTTGCTGCCTTTGTGGGCTGTACGAAAATAAAAAGAATAATAGATATATTAAAACAAAGTTCCTAGTCAGTGGCACGCCAAAAACGGTATATATTTGTCAAAGGGTACATGTCCAGAAACCGTAGTCTGTATTTTAAAAATTAACTATTTAAAGACAAACCGTTCTATTTATTTATGTATGATAAAGTAATGGTAATTTATCGAGTTTAATTTTATGTTTGGATAAATTGACTGACCCCCGTAACAAATTTATGGTGTTTGTTATTATCTAGTTACGTCAATACAAATAGAATCTTAAACATAATTACACACCAGTCCTAAATTAAACATAACAAGCGATTTTAATCAGTTTGTTCGTTATATGGCGTTATCACCATTGTGTAATCATTACTCATTATCGGTTAATATCTTAATTTTTTTCTTTTTAATAAAAGATATGTTAGTTGGTCGAAACATTTTATAATAAAGTTAAAGGGTTCTCATTATTTTCAGATTTTTCACGGACTAATTCTTAATTTTCTAATTGATCAGTTTGGTTCTGACAAATTTTTAAAAATGTCCGAGTTATTCTATTATTTTTGCGATTCATATGATTTCCAGGTAGTTTTTATTTTGGAACATGTCGCTAAAAAGTTCTAATTGTTGTGGAATAGTATATTCTGTAACAAGGTTAGAATGAAAAAACTCGATACGAGTGGAAACGCGAGCGCTAGCGAGCGTGAGGAACCACGAATATTGAGTTTTTTCATTCTAACTGAGTAACAGACTAGGTATATTTTCTCCACGACCAGAAAGTATGAATCAAATTAATGAATGTCAAATTCTATATCTGATTCATTCGATTTTTCACTCATTATTTCATTTAAATTGAAGCTTTTCTGACAAAAATTATGACGCCGCCACCATTGGCATCTGTCACTGACAATTTTGAAATCCACGGCAATCTATGTCGTTTGGTTCGATTACAGAATATTCATACCGTACCTTGTTATGGAATAAAAATACATGCGAAACACATAAGAAGTAAGTGTTTCAGAATAAATATTCTAACTCAAGAGTAAGAATGTATGTTCTATTATTAAAAATGATTTCGGAATTTCTACATTCTGTAATGGTTGTGGAGAATAGTATATTCTGTAACAAGGTTAGAATGAAAAAACTCTATACGAGTGGAAAATTCCGAACGCGAGCGCTAGCGAGCGTGAGGAACCACGAGTATTGAGTTTTTTCATTCTAACTGAGTAACAGACTATATTTTCTCCACAACCATTAATTTGTTATTTCAGGTGGAGTACTGTCACATTCTATATCTGATTCATTCGATTTTTCACTCATTATTTCATTTAAATTGAAGCTTTTGCTGACAAAAATTATGACACCGCCACCATTTGCTATTGTCACTGACAATTTTGAAATCCACGGCTATCTATGTCGTTTGGTTCGATTACAGAATATTCATACCGTACCTTGTTATGGAATGAAAATACATGCGAAACACATAAGAAGTAAATGTTTCAGAATAAATATTCTAACTCAAGAGTTAGAATGTATATGTTCTATTATTAAAAATGATTTCGGAATTTCTACATTCTGTAATGGTTGTGGAGAAAATACATACTTAAATTGCTTGGGCCTTTATAAATTTGCGAAAAGCTCAGAAATAAATTCACAGTACAAAATTTAGTTGTCTTTTACCAACACTTGTCAATTTGAACTATTGATAGGCAAATTGGGCTAGCGAATTAACGTAATATTTTTAAAAAATTAGATCGGTATTTTCAAAAGACCTTTTGATATTGATATGGCAGTATAATTGTTCTGCGATTGAACAAGGAAAGATGTTTTTCTGGCATGTTTTTTGTTAGCCAAATGCAATATTTTGATAGACCACAGTAGTTGGCAAGGCATATTTGCCGCTAAAAACATTTTTTTTAATCGATTGAAGAAAAATAAATTATAATTTTGGTCGATTGTTTAAAGCAACTAAATCAATAATAACGACTGGTAATGTGACGGGTTTGCTCAGGTTTCTATTCTTCTTTAAATTTTAAGCAGGCCAAACATGGTTTCACCATAAATATATTTTATTAATTTCAAAGGTAAAATGATGGAAATGATATACAAAATACTCTTTTCACTACAGTTTATACAGCGTATTTTTTTAAAGCGGATCATAAGGTTTGACATGTTAAATTTTTAACCCCATGTTAGGCCCTGTTCTACTCAAAATATAGAGATAAAACTTGATGAAGGTAGAGGGTAGAGAGTAGGTAGAGTCTTACGATTATGTTAATTGGCCAGTTATGCCAAAAAATCTCCACAAATGACCTAGAAGATGTATTTATTTTTTGAACAACATTAATATTTCACACCCCTTGAATTATTTTTTACCATTTCGTACCAAGTAAGATTTTCATTCATTTCATTTTCTGACATTCAAAACTTTATTGTTACAATTTTAAATGGATGTTTTAGGTATTTTTTATAACTTTTTCGAAATACTTGGCATACTAACAGAATAATACTCTGAAATTTACCTTTGTCAGGTTTTATCTTTATACTTCTAATAAAACAGGGCCTAACATGGGTTTAAAAATTTAACATGTAAAACCCTATGACCTGCTGTAAAACATTGACTCTATACAAGAAATTCTGTATAGTTACTGTAGATTCTAACAATTTTTTTAGTCTATGTAAGAAATATACCATATTTTTACACTGAGTATACATAAGTTAGTTCAGGACTTGTTTTTTTTTTAATTTCAAAACAGCCCTTTCAGATGCATAACGCATATGTCATAAATCTTCGATTAGTACGTATTTACGTTAGTTTTTATGCTTTGAAGACAATTCTCGACTTTTTGAGAACAACTACTACACAGTGATCGTTTTGCTATTTAAAGACATTGACAGTTAAAAAACATTTTAAAACAGAAAAATATTTAGGTAAAGGCTCCAAAAATTAAATAGGTTCAGAATGGTTCTGATTTAATATCAAATAAAAGAGCTGTCTGCTGCGCAGAAAAGTAAGTTAAAAAATTTGTTCTAAATCCATAAAACACAAATAAGAATTTGATAATCGTTTTTAAAACTCTGCGAATTTTTTTCAAAGCCTTAAGCACGATTCATCGAGAATACCTAAACTTGATAATAAGCACTTGTTTATGAAAAATTTACGTCTCGTGCTCTAAGCAGCAGAAAGTTCTGCATTTTTACATTACAAATTCGTGGCCCAGGTCTTTTACTGTTCATATCTCCGCCTTTATAAATATACATGTTACTAAACCTATACTTTAATGTTAGTAAGTGGTTGAGACCCTTGATCTCTTAGACGATCAGTACAGTGTCAGTATTCCGATTCATCAGTTTACTCTCAATGGCAGACGTCACACGACAAATATTTGTATTAGTATAGGCCACTCAAATTAGGAACGTGGCGTCCTCTTCAGCCGATTTGCCAACTACT
Source organism: Philopedon plagiatum (assembly GCA_963971165.1). NCBI lineage: Eukaryota > Metazoa > Arthropoda > Insecta > Coleoptera > Curculionidae > Philopedon > Philopedon plagiatum. The sequence goes on from OZ020194.1 coordinate 29,247,007, forward strand.
ACAACGGGGAATGATTTCGTTTCGTCTTTGTCCACATTGCCCTGTTATTTGGCATCTTTATCAATTTTGTCGCCACGTGAGCTCTTCTTCCCCATTAAAATTCAGCTCATTGCAGCTGGCTTTCTTAATTTGGGTCGCTAATATCCTTCACTCAGACTGTGGCGCTTTTAGTTTTGTGTCTGCTACTATTATGAATTTTATCTTTATTATTATGTCTATTGGCGACTTTAAAAACGTGGCATCCTCTTTAACCCATTTTCTAACTACTATAATGGGGAATGTTTTCGTTTTGTTTTTGTCTTTATTATCGTGGGATTTGGCATCTTTGTCAATTTTGTTTCCTATTGAGCCCTGCTTCCCCGTTCAAAATCAGCTGACTTCCCTAATTTGGGTTGAAGATTTTTACTTCAATAAAAGTTTTCACATTTCTCCTTTAATTAAACTTTACTTAAGTTAGTTCAAACTTTTTAAATTTGCTTAAGGTTAAATTGTAGAGCTAAGACTAATAACTTTTTAATAATTTTAACTAAAGAGTGGAAGATTAGTAATTTTGCAGGGCAGGGCATATTCAAAAGTTTTTTTTAGAATCGGTCTTTTATTCGGCAATTAATGGTTTATGTATATTTTTTAAATTTATATATATATATATATATATATATATATATATATATATATATATATATATATATATATATATATATATATATATATATATTTTATTTTCTTTTTTATTCTTTAGCCATATATAATATATTTTTTATAGGAAGTTTTCTTGGGTATAGGCTATTTTGTAAACCACATATAAAATTTAAAATTTATTTAAAAACACACAACGTTTCGCACATTGTAAATATTGTGCTTCTTCAGGCTTCTTAACCACTACAAATAAATTAGACAGATTAAAACAAAATAACAGTATGTCACCGTTGAGATTTTTGAAAATTTTGTTTTAAAATATAAGATGAAACTGATATTTTGTAAATAGCATGTTTGTACTGTTATTTTGTTTTAATCTGTCTAATTTATTTGTAGTGGTTAAGAAGCCTGAAGAAGCACAATATTTACAATGTGCGAAACGTTGTGTGTTTTTAAATAAATTTTAAATTTTATATGTGGTTTACAAAATAGCCTATACCCAAGAAAACTTCCTATAAAAAAAATATATATATATATATATATATATATATATATATATATATATATATATATATATATATATATATATATATATATATATATATATATATATATATATAACCAAGATGCGGTGGACGATTGTGAGTAAACGATGAGGAATTTCGAAATTTTTTTTTTTGGATATTATCGATAGTCAAACACGCTATATTTTACAATTATAGACATAATACAGGGTGGTCCGAAAAACGCGTGGCGAACCAAACTTATATTTTTTTAAATGGAACACCCTGTATATAACTGTTCCAATTGATTCTCCTGTTCGTTATGATCATTTTGATATAGGGTTTATTGGGCCTAAAACTAATAGTAAGGGAATGGGACGCGGTTAAAGTTGAAAAAATGCTCACAGTTCGGCCATTTTTTAAAAAAATTTGAAACAGGTACGTAAAAACCAAATATTCCAAAATCGTTACATGTTCTTGAATACATTAATCGCTTGCAATTTGTTTAAAATTATTCACTGTTATACAGGGTGGTCAAGTTTTGCAAATACGCCCTGGACTCATTTTTTTTAAATGGAACACCCTGTATATTTTATTTTCATGTTAAAGATAACATTACTAGCTGACCAACAGTTTTTTAGTAAACTAGCCGTGAAACCAAGCTTTCTTCGTTCTAATACGATTATATTGAATTTACGTTGTTTATTATTAAATTTAATATCTATTAGGAGGCCATGACACTATCATAAATGAAACAAAAGATTGACGAACTTGTGAAAGCTACTGCCGCATAATCCGTTATTTACAAGTTAAGTGTAGGTGGCCCAATAATTATGAGGTAAGAAAACTGAGACCCGAAACTTTTACATGTTTATCAGAGATATTTCAAAAAACAGAAAATATGGTTTTTAGGAAATGTAAAGTAATTAATAAACCATTTATAAACAAAGATAATCAGTTATCAGTATTATTAATAGTGTAAAAAAATTCATTAAGCAAAAACAGAACATCTTTTAAAATTACTTAGGTATGTACTTACTTGTAAACCTAATTTAATATAAACAGTTAACAAAGCTCATAGAAGGTGTTCAACTAAACCACCATTTTGCTGAAGGCACATTTCGAGTCTATCCATGAATGAAAGTTTCACTTTTCTCACAGTCTGTTCTGAAATGTTGCGAAAACTGTTTCTTATTCTCGTATTCATATCTTTCACTGTGGTTGGAACCTCTTTATAGACTTCTTTAACATGCCCCCATAGAAAAAAAATCTAGTGGTGTTAAGTCGGGTGATCTGGCTGGCCACCTAACTGGTCCACCTCACCCAATCCAATTCCAATTATCGACAAAATATCTTACATTCCTATGGTGATGCGGTGGCGCTCCATCATGTTGAAACCATAAGCATCCCCTTACCATTAAACGTAGATCTTCAAGCAATACTGGCAACTCCTTTCTCAAAAAATTTGTTTATAACTGGTTTATTAATTACTTTACATTTCCTAAAAACAATATTTTCTGTTTTTTGAAATATCTCTAATAAACATGTAAAAGTTTCGGGTCTCAGTTTTCTTACCTCATAATTATTGGGCCACCTACACTTAACTTGTAAATAACGGATTATGCGGCAGTAGCTTTGACAAGTTCGTCAATCTTTTGTTTCATTTATGATAGTGTCATGACCTCCTAATATTAGATATTTAATAATAAACAACGTAAATTCAGTATAATCGTATTAGAATGAAGAAACCTTGGTTTCACGGCTAGTTTACTAAAAACTGTTGGTCAGAAAGGCATCATGTATGGTATTTTTTGAAAGCTAGTAATGTTATCTTTAACATGAAAATAAAATATATAGGGTGTTCCATTTAAAAAAAATGAGTCCAGGGCGTATTTGCAAAACTTGACCACCCTGTATAACAGTGAATAATTTTGAACAAATTCCGAGCGATTACTGTATTCAAGGATATGTAACGTTTTATGGAATATTTGGTTTTTCCATATCTGTTTCAATTTTTTTTTAAAATGGCCGAACTGTGAGCATTTTTTCAACTTTAACCGCGTCCCATTCCCTTACTGTAAGTTTTAGACACAATAAACCTTATATCAAAATGATCGTAACGAACAGGAGAATCAATTGGAACAATTATATACAGGGTGTCCCATATAAAAAAATACAAGTTTGGTTCGCCACGAGTTTTTCGGACCACCCTGTATTATGGCTATAATTCTAAAACATAGCGTGTTTGACTATCGATAATATCCAAAAAAAATTTCGAAATTTCGAAATATATATATACAGTATTATACAGGGTGGTGCAACCAAAATGGGGTGGACGATTGTGAGTAAACGGTGAGGAATTTCGAATTTTTTTTTTTGGATATTATCGATAGTCAAACACGCTATGTTTTAGAATTATAGCCATAATACAGCGTGGTCCGAAGAACTCGTGGCGAACCACACTTGTATTTTTTTATATGTGACACCATGTATATAATTGTTCCAATTGATTCTCCTGTTCGTTACGATCATTTTGATATAAGGTTTATTGTGTCTAAAACTTACAGTAAGGGAATGGGACGCGGTTAAAGTTGAAAAAATGCTCACAGTTCGGCCATTTTAAAAAAAAATTGAAATATATATATATATATATATATATATATATATATATATATATATATATATATATATATATATATATATATATATATATATATATAGAACTGTATATCCGACTACTGATTCTGTCACTTGACGCAACCTTTTATTAAAATAGCTGTAGTTTTGTTTTCTTAAAGTTAAATCTTAAACCCAAAGAAAATTTGTACATTAAGAGGTGTTTTAAATGTAACCATTTGTTTTCCACAAAGGCAATACCGCACAACTTGTTCGAATACTTTTCTCGTGCTATATTATACATACATTAAGCCATTTGGATAAGCGCCGTGCATATTTTTGCATCTCAATGAACAGCAAAAGTATCCTGATGCACTCTTCGACCCTGGGTAAATTGTGCCTTGTATATTTTTAAATACTAATGTAATTAAAAACAGTTTTGTGGGATAAAATGTGACACAAAATTAAACTCTGTATCGACTTTATAAAAATGTGACACATATATATGATGCGATAAAACTAATCTGACACGTTTTAAAATTAACGACTTGGGTTGGTAGGATTCTGCAACACGTTTCAATAACTTTTAACTGTTTTATAAGTTTTAATTTTAAAATAATACAATTTCTTCCCTATAGATAGATATTAACATATTTTATTGAAATAATAAGTGGCACCGTATTGAAATCCCAAGAAATTTACATCGTGTCAGCACGGATACTTTTTGCGTCCCAAGTAATAATATTTAGTGTTGTACAAATCTCCATGGGAGCCATATCAGTTATGATATAAGCCCGCTTGTTAAAAGTAAGCAAAAACAATTTCGGACGTTTCGGTATTTGTTGGGGTAAGTTGGGGGTAGTGACTGTAAACAACAATTAATTAGGTGTATGAATACGATAAAACTGTTCTATTTTTAATGTAATATTTAAACGTACTCATAAAAAAATCCTGCATTGATAAGAAATATTTTCCACTTTCCAATAGCATTTCAACACACCGAATCTTTTCTTACCACCCATCCTGAGCTATACCTAACTTGTGCTCCCCTAGTTTGCCAAAATCACGACGTGGCGTCATTACGGCCTCTTCTTCAGATTTAAAGATCGTTAAAGAAAAATCCTGCAATAGATAATCTGGAGTTAAAATTCTGTAAACTGAGATGGCCTTTAAGACTTCTCTGCTTTCTTCTAAATCTGGAAATATATTCAGGTCGCTGAAATGATAGAACAGGGCATAAGCTCTACGTTATATACAATAATAGTATATATAACACCTTGCAATTAGAACGTCGTGGTTCTCCAAAGCTTATGATAAAGCCAGGATCAAAAAAATTCAGATGCAGGTTTCTTTAAGATCTTCCTTCTGAAAATCGGCTGGCACGAAATCAATGCTACCAAATTATTTTGGAGTCTAACAATGCTTTTAGCAACCACAGAAAATATAAAGGGCTCTCTTGTATTAATGGCAATATAGTCACCGGGTTACTCGATAAAAATATTACCGAGAACTTTAGTAAAAATGTTTTCCCGCATTTTGGCCTCTGGAACTCAATCCATGTTTACCTCGAAAGTGAAAGTTGAACCTTTTGCAAGACAGTTCTACTCTTATACTCTCTTGACAGTTGCCTCTGAAGCCGAAATTTTATTTAAAATAAAACAAGTTACAATAAGTTTTCTGTCTTTGACACACAAATTCTTTAACCTGGATGGCAAACCAGCACTCGTCTTAGAAAATAAGTAGTTTGCTGGCAAATAAACCATTTATATATCAAAATGTTTTTAGAAAGGTAGGAAAAAATAGTTTTATTTGGTTATAAATAATAAATATTTCGGCTCATTTGTCAAAACAGATGTTTATTATACAAGATACTCGTAAATTAATGGCATTTGCTATCGGTAAAAACCATGGGCTCTTTTTTTGGTATAAATACCTTTCTAACTTTTAGTACCGACTTATATAAGGGTTACCCAAGATAAATGTATCTTGTTCTCTAACCTGTCGGACCCTTGTCTGCAGTTGACTTATTTTTAGTCCTTATTGTACAAATATTTTGTTATAAAGAAAGTAAAATGAAATTTACCAGGAAACCGAATAAGGTTTATGAATTATTTATAGAAAAGTCAAGCCTATTTCGTTATTATCGGGTTTACAATTAATATAAAATGAATTAATGAACATAAAATGAATTAAGATGAAACACTGCCATTCATTCATTCACCAGTCAGCTTTTGCAAATTAATTTGTAATTCAAAAAGAAAAATTAAACACATATGAAATCTTGTAAGAAACTATTTGTATACCCAGTACAACACCACTAGATTCATCGACATGCTGTACAAACTACAAACACCAGAATCATAAAATTAAGTCTGGTAAGTCATTTTAGTTCCTAATCAAGGAAAGGTACATGATTTTGCAACATTGTGAGGGCAATTTTTCGGGTAGTTCTAGATGAGGTCAAAGTAATACTAGAAGTCTAAATAATTTTTGTTCTCAAAGCTTTTGTTATGCAGTAAAACTATATTATTAAAATCCGGTGTGTAATATTCACTAGTTATTGTATAGGAACCTATATTATAAAAAATCGGCATGTCATATGCTTCATATTATGATTAGGTAATAATATATATCCGGGGTGTCATATACGCTTCATATTGTGTACGAGCTGATATTGAAATCCGATGTATCATTTATAAGCTTTATTGTTAACAGTATAGATATAGATGTAGATGTAGATATAGATATATATATATATATATATATATATATATATATATATATATATATATATATATATATATATATATAGATATAGATATTGTATAGACCACTCCATTATTTTAATACGGCGAGTCATGCTTCATATATCGTAAAAAGTTGCTTTTCAAGAATATGGGAAAACAGAAGATCCTGCCGCGGCGTAGTCAAACTTAAATATTATTTGATATCTCATTTTTTAGCAGTTTGAGTGAAAACTGAAAAGAATCCAAAGTATTTTTAATTCCAAAGATGCTGTTTTAGTCATATAATAAGCTCCATTACATTAGAAGTGGTGTAATGAACGTACTACTGCATATCACATTTTAATAAATTTAAATCACAAATGTAATGATAATATTTTAGTGAATTTTACTCCGTTTAAATGTCATATCTCAATTTTAGTCATAAAAAATCTATTTATATGTTTTTTTCATACAAGCAACTAAAGATAAAAATTTGTGTATTAAACGTGCGCTTACAACACTCGTGTGGCTACTATGACTCAGTCTACAACCTCGTCTCGGCAATACTGATTGTAGTAATGCTTTTATCTCGCTAAAATGGTAAACAACTAATAAGAGGGGAGTAAGAACTTTTAAGAGAAGATTTAACACGAATATATAATTTAATCACAGATCTTCTACGGTCAATCCATAATCGTCACTTGCTTTTTTTGCGACCACGTTTCTCTTGCAATCTCGTTTAACCATAACTAATTGTTGCTCAAAACTTTTAATCACGTAATAAATTTAATTGGCTTTTAGAGTCACCTTTAGCAATGACATCAACATAAGTGCTGTCACACACAAGTGTCCAGTTAGTTTAGTTCGTTATTAAATTGTTTGTGCAACTGGACGTACACGCGATGTCGTTAAAGTTTAATACAAATATTTTTCAACATTAAGGTCCAGCATAGCACATTTCACAATTTTTATGACAGCGGCAAAAACGCCTAAAATAATTGTGAAACGCATTTCAAGTTTACGACTGAAACCAAACTAAAAGCAATTTATAAAATAAAATATTTCTTGCAGGTCGTCGGGTGAAATTTTGTTTCTCCTGTAAATAGGTTTGTTATTTGTTAATTTTTGTTAAATATAAAAATGTATGGTCGGTAACTAGACACTTGTAATATGATAATGTACCAAACGTAACTCTGCAGTTAAAAGAAAAGTGCTAAAATAGACATTTTTATAGTATCCTTTTTTGATATTGATTATATACCTACGGTTAGATAAAATAGCAAACTTTATTATAATTGAACGTTTATTTGTCAATTTGACATTTTTATCTAGTAAAAGCACTATAACAACACAATATAATAGTTTATAAATATTTTTTGGGTATAGGACTAGTTTATTAAGAAAGTTAAAATACAATAATTCCTAAGTCAAAAATCACTTCCTCAAAATATGATTTAATCAAACACGAAATAATAAAAATAACTTAATTAATTATGGTAAAGTTAACTTATCAAATTAATCTCTCACAGATTTTGTTTAACGCATTTCTGGATTTGTAACAGTGTAATAGCCTGTTTATATTACGTGCAAGTAGGTGCAATGCAAGAAAAAATTGCCTCCAAGCGTGCGCGTCGGTGGCTTTTCGATCAGCTGATGCAATTTTACTTGCATTGCATGAAACTAGGACGTGTTCTAATTTAATTGCAACTAGCGTGCATTTTTAGTAACTTTTCTAGTAATATCTCCAAGCACCAACCATATAAAAAGTAAACACAACCCCAAAAAATATCGATTTTCTTTTGAAAGATGTTTGAGTGGTTTATTTTGCGAATTTAATATATTTGTTATTGTTTATCTTTATAAAAAATAAAGCCGATATGTCCCAAAACGCAGCATGTGGCAGATAAGTATGTACAATAAAAACCTATTTTTTAATCAGCTGAGTTAGATATATTGTTCAAGTTGGCGACATTTCTTATCAGAATACTTGCATACAAAAATTGCTTCATGTGTAAACGGTCATGCAATGCAATTAATTGCCTTGCAATAACTTTCATGCTATAAATTGCAAGTAATGTAGCAGACTTTAAGGGTCAATTACTGATCACAACAGGCCAAAAGTAGTGGCAGGTAAAATTGATGCACGTTCATTTTTTAAAAATATCTTGGTTCACAGACAAGCTGTCCTAACTTGGCGTAAAATAGTTGTAGAGCATATTTTGCACAAAAATAAGACACCAAATTCCTACAAACACCGAAAATGCTTTTATAGCGACCAAAGCCCCAAAGGACGGACACTGACGACAATATCTTTAAGTTAAACAGCTTCCGAATTAATGAAATCATTTTAACTTTTTAATAAGTCATAGCATTTTAACAGTGTAACTTAGAGAAAAACGAGTTGCACTTTCTTATCTGAGTTGTTCATTCTCTATCTGCATTTGTCATTTTAGGGTTAAAACGGAACATATCCAGAACCGGAACTGGAGTCGGAAAAGTTTTGATAAGACTGAACATTTGAACATGAACCATGATCAGAAGCATGTCGCACTGTCAGAATGTCAAAATTAAAATATATGGGTGTTATATATGGATAATACAGAGTGTCTCTAAAAGGTCTGTCCAAAAAAGCTACTACCATACCATTTTATTGAGAACAACATAGCACGATTTACCCAAACTTATCTTAGTCTAAAAGTGCTTCGCTAGGGCGCTATCGAACGTCAAAAATTTGTTAAACATTTTTAATATCAATTTGGAATAAAAAAAATGCTTTTAGCGATTTGGACTAAATTAGGTATGCGAGTAGGTACATCTCCTATGTGTTAAGTAAGTGAACAAACAATGATGAACTACATGCAAAAAAGTCCATATTTTTTAACGGTTTGATCAATAACTTTAAGACTTTTTTCGCATAGAGAATCTTATTGAAAACATTTTTCTCTTTTGTTCAATTTTGCTACCGTCAAGAAGTGTAGGTTTATAGTTTTAGCTTTGATTGAGTACACGATAAGAACTGCAGTAAGAATGTAAGAAATGTCAAGTTGATGTTCGAAAAGTTAGTAAAACAGAAACTTTAATCTTGAAGGGTAATTTAATTATTATTGTACATATTAATTGGACGAAAACACTTTAAGCAAATGTTGAATAACAGCTTTATATTTATTACATTTGGACTGCAATTCTTATCGCGCAATAGAAAAAAAATTGCCCAAACTCTGGCAGACACCCAAATTGAAAAAGAGTCAAAAATATATTAAGTCACATTACCTATCCGGAAAAAAGTATTAAAGTTAATAATCTAATCGTTAAACAAAATTTTTACACGTGGATAATCATTGTTCACTTACCCCAGCAACAAAACAATTACGTCAGAAAAAAACATTTTTTATTAGGTACTTATAAAATTTGGCCCAATTATTGTTAAAATAAATATTTTTTTATTTCAAATAATAGATTTTTTCCAAATCTTTGACATTCGATGGCGCCCTAACGATGTAAGGTCTGTTCCAACGAGCAGTCCGTACGGTTTTCTGACCGTCCGAAACAAACAGTCATTTACGTATACTAAAGGCCTGTCGCTGTGCAACATGTAATATTTATCTGGGTAACTCTATTTCTGATCGAAAACCATTTACGGACTCTGTGTTGGAACAAACCTATGGTGACCAACCGACTGTTTTTATCCAGGACAGTACTCTTTTTTAGCATAACTGTTCTGGGTAAATCGCAATAATAGAAAACCCAGTAAGAGTACTGTTTTTTGAAAGATGCCCTGAAAAGGATGGATCAGACATTAAGTGAGAGATAAAAATGAAAGTAGAATGCAATAACTATGTACAAGCCAATGAAATGCAAAATTCAGAAAAGAATCATTGTAGCTTTATTTAACCCTAAATCGACTTTTCATCGTCCATTCGACAAACGTTTTTGCATTTCTTGGTACAAATACAAGACCAACCAGTGCGAAGTATGTAGACACTACTTTCGGTTTTTTTTTTAGGGATTTTACATCATTTCCTTAGACTGAATTTTTACCATGCTAAAAAAAAACGATACAATTTTAAAAGCAATTCACTCATCCAAGAAGTATAACTTTAAAAGAAAAGAGTACATTTTTTTGCGAATTTTTTTTTGTATTTTGCTTGATTTTTAATTTATAAAATGTTAATGCAAAACAAGAAATAGTACTCTTATGTTTTTACTAACAAACAAATCATTGTCTACCTATTAAGAATGTTGGTATATTTCTGAATAAGCATTATTCGCTAAAATCCCTCGTAATTTTTTTTTTAATTTTTGTGCTCTAAAGAATGATTACTATTTATAATAAATAAATGCCCTTCATTAAAAATGGCAGTTTATTTTGTTATTTAAAATATACGAATTTGGAAACAGTTAATTTGTCTTATTTGTTCTTATGAATTATTTAAAAATTACCAACAAAAATGATTTTATAAGAGAGGACCATCCCTCTCGTCCCGCATATGAAATGCCACTGTATCCTGGTTTTTGATTTTCTAGTGTTGGTTACCTTACCTAACGAAGTACTTTTGGATTAAGGTAAGTTGGGTAAATCGGCCTATTTTGGCATGAAGCATTTTCTACAGACCTTTAAGTGACACTGTATATCAAAAATTTATGGTAGAATTATAAAAAAATTCGCAATATAAAAGGTGTTTTGTTTAAAATAATAATGTTAGTACATATATTGTCTATCCTTTTTAACTAAAAATTGTTTTTTCATTATCGATGTGTATATTCCTTCGTTGCTTGCAAACTATATAAATTATAAAAGAATGTTCCGTAATTGTATACATTGGTTGAAGTATAAAAATATAATCCAAATAGGTCGACCTATGGGGTTTGTTTGATTTGCTGCGACTGATAAATAATGCAAAATTAGATTTCAACGGACGCCAACAATGTTGCTTAGGGAATTTACGGTCTTCCGTCAAATTATTGATCGCTTGTTTAATTTTGTGTGTTTTCTGGAGGGGAAAGATTTTATTTGGTTTTTAGGTTTTTTGAAAGTTGCAGCGCATTTTAATTCTAAAGTTTACAGTTTTTGAGACAGAATGCGCGACATTTAATTCCAGTATCTGAAATTAAATAACCTTTGATCTTTCGTGGATTTCTTTAACTTTATGACCACAATAATGGGAAGAGCATGGGGGAAAATAGAGGTTAGTTTATCCGAGCAGAATTCGTATGTACAGAAAGGGAAATCCATACAGCACAGCGTGACGAAGTACGAGGGCAGAGAAAAGAGTTTTCTTTCAAGAACTGAATCAGGCGGAAGGGGCTCTGTTGGTTAGAAGCAAGTGTCAAAAGTGATGACTTTTCACTTTCCATATGGAACCGATAAGTTAGATCTTATTGGGGAAATTTAAAGAGGTGGAGGGTGGAAAATTTTCGCCGGCTCGAAAAAGCAAACCAAGCATTCTAACGGTTGATGAGGATACTGAAGCATTTAAATATGAGCATTGTTGAATTTTTCGTATCACAGGAAGCAAGACTGGAATTTAAGGGCGTTTAACTGAACAAAGTTTCTGATATTCCAGTGGATATCTTGCGAAAGGTTTGTGTGCATTGACCTACGCTTGGGTTTGATTGGGTTTTGGGTTTAAAAACTTGGGACTGGTTTGAGGAAATAAATATTGAGATGGCGAATACTTTTGTTGACTTAAGTATGCATTGGTAATAAAAGAAAGAAAGTTATTCATGTAAAGAAATAATTGGGTTTGGTACAAATACTGAACCTTGAGGTACGCCAATATTGATAGGATATAAGTTATATGAATTATATGAATGGCTATCTACCAAGATAGCTATAAATATGTGCCGATTGGAAAAAATGTTACCGATTCAGGCACATAACTTGAGAAGTGCAGCATTTCATACTTTGTTTTTCTCCATTGGGCTCCGTCCGAGACCGGAAGCACTGCGGCCACTAGAGGCCTATTGTGCCTACCCAATAATATTTGTTACACCCGCTCTGTTATCCCAGTTTCCTGCACAAGCCTGTACAGGTACACAAGGGAGTGGGTGATCAATTCCTCCGGTTCTAACTTTGGTTGCCCGAATAGTTGGTGGCGCTTGCGATCTAGTGACTCGCAATTATAAATTATGTGCTGAACTGTTTCCCTGTCCCTACCGCATAGTCTGCAGCAAAGGTCTCCTTGGTACAGTTTCATTTTGTTGAGGTGGTCCTTTACAGCCATGTGTCCTGTTAGTATCCCTACGATTGTCCTCAACTGGATCCTGCTCAGATTTAGCAGTTGCCTGGTGAGTCTAGGATTGGGATTTCCTATAGCGGCCTTGCTGTGGCTCAGTCCCTGTACTCCATTCCAGTGGACTTTGTGTTGGTGTTTGATCTATTTGTTTACCGCCTCTCGTGCCGTGCACTTTGGCACCCCGAGAGATGGTTCTGGGCCAATATATGGTGCAGCCGATCCCTGTCTAGCAAGTTCGTCGGCTTTTTCGTTGCCAGTGATGCCCTTGTGTCCCGGTACCCACATGAGCTTGACTGAGTTTCTGACAGCGAGCGCGCCAAGATCGTTTATGCACTCCCATACCAGTCCCGAAGTGACTCTGTGGCATGAGAGTGCCCTCAAAGCGGCCTGACTGTCTGAACAGATATAGATCCGCTTATTTGAATAAGCCCTCCTATTGTTTTCCAGCGCACATTGTAAGATGGCGTAAGTTTCTGCTTGGAATACCGTGGGGTACTTCCCCAAGGAGAAAGACATGTCCCTCCTTGGTCCGACCCCATGTACTCCTGCTCCGGTTCCCGCTTCGGTTTTTGATCCGTCGGTGTACCATATGATTGCCCCCGGAGGAAACTCTGGGTTTGTCGAAGTCCATTCCCTGCGATCCGCTATTACTACCTCGTAGGGGATGTTGTATTGGAATTTTGGAGTCATGTAGTCCGATCTCATTTCTAAATCGGGCCCTACAATTTTCTCTCTTATGAGTTCATGTCACGCCCTTTTCCGCAATGAAGAGGGCAGAGTGTTTTGTAGTCGATAGAGACCCATCCTCGCCTCTCCCTGGATGACCAGGTGCAAGGGCGGAAGGTCTAGGAGATTCTCCATCGCTGAGGTGGGGGTCGATCTCATTGCCCCTGTAATGCTCAGACAGGCTAGTCTTGGCAGACTGCTGAGCCTGAACATTATTGTTTTCTGCGTTGCCTTGGTCCCCCAGACCAAGGCTGCATATGTTATTGCGGGTTTCACCACTCTAGTGTACAGCCAGTGCACCATCTTTGGTGAGAGACCCCATGTTTTCCCATACGTTCGTCTGACCACCGCAAGGGTGATCTCCGCTTTTCGTATGGTTTTGTCCACATGCTTGTTCCAGGTAAGTTTTGAGTCCAGTGTTACCCCCAAATACTTTACCTCTTCCTGCAGTGGAATTGTGACTCCTCGCAGGGTTAGAGGACCGAGCCCCTCCTTTTTCCTGCCGTTAGTGAACGGGACGATGACAGTCTTGTGTGGGCTTACATTAAGTCCTTCCTGTCCTACCCATTTTTCCACTACGGTGAGGGCGCTCCTCATGCAGTCCCTCACGGTTGTGTTGAATTTTCCTTGAGTCGTTATGACCAGGTCGTCTGCGTTGCCCAGGATCGAATAACCCCTTTGACTTAGTTCATTTAGAAGCCCGTCCATTACCAGGTTCCAGAGGAGGGGGGAGAGAACCCCCCCTGAGGGCATCCCCCTGTCACCCGGGCTGCCAAAGTTTCACCGAGTAGGTCTGTATAGATTACCCGGCTTTTGAGCATACTTTCTACCCATCTGCAGCAGGTCTCGTCTAGCCCGATGCCCCTGATTGCTCTGGTTATAGATGTGAAGGATGTGTTGTCAAACGCTCCTTCAATGTCCAGAAATGCTCCGAGAAGCACTTCTCCGTGACCTATCGCGTTCTCCACTCTGCTAACTAGCTGGTGGAGTGCTGATTCGGTCGATCGTCCTGTTCTGTAGGCATGTTGGTCTTGATGGAATGGTCCGTCCCCCATTATTGCATCCCTTATATGCCTATCTAACCGTTTTTCTAGCGTTTTTACAATAAAGGACATTAGACTGATGGGTCTGAATGCCTTGGCGACCGAGTAGTTGGGACGCCCATGTTTCGGTATGAATACCAGTTTGGTCAGTCTCCAAATCCTCGGTATGTAACCTAGGGCCAGACTGGCCCTTAGTATGTGACAAAGCTTGCTGATAAGCAGGTCTGATCCCTGCTGTAGCATCGCTGGACAAACTCCGTCGGGACCCGGAGATTTGTAGGGTTCAAATGAGTTTATAGCCCATTTTATTTTTTCAGGGGATATCACCTTCTTAGCAGCCTGCCAGTTGTCCCTGTGAGCTCTGTTGGGAGCTTCATTAGGTCCTCCAAATCCCCAGGCTTCAGGTGATTCCTTTATGATTTTAGAGCCAGGGAAGTGAACCCGAAACAGTTCGGTCATTGTATCCTTCCCCGTTGATGTGTGCTCTCCATTCTCAGTAACAAGAGAGTTGATTGCAGGCCGAGTGTCCTTTGACAGTATCCTTGCGAGTCTGGCACATTCTGGAGTACTTCCAATAGTCTCGCAGTGCCTTCTCCAGGATGCGCTCTTGGCCTTTCCCAGCGCTTTGTTGTATTCAGTAAGGGATGCCCTGTATGCTTCCCAGTTGCCTGATCGTTTTGCCTGATTCCAGTTCTTTCTTACTTGTCCTCTTTTGGCCTCCAGGTCTGGCCCCCACCAGGGGACCTTCCGGGAGGAATTTGATGTGGTTTGAGGACAGTTTGCTTCGAATGCCGAAGTGGCCGCGTCCGTCAATTGATCCGCTACCAGTTCGAGGTCCGTCACGTTATTTATTGCATCTTTAAGTCCCCCCAAGTTACGTTCTAGGTCTACTCGATAGTTACCCCAGTTCGTTCTGCGAGGGTCTCGATAAGTGCTGGATTCCCGTTTTATACACGTTATTTCAAACCGTATGTGTCTGTGGTCCGAGCAACTCTCTTCCTCAGACACGTGCCAGTTTTTAATATAATTACCGACGTGAGCCGTTGATATAGTTATATCTAAAACCTCCCGCCTTTGCCCCGCTACAAAAGTAGGATTACTACCTCTGTTCATTATGTCTAAATTATTTTCCATTAAGAACTGAAAAATGTGCTCACCTCTTTGATTGGTGTTAATGCTGCCCCAGATGCTGTGGTGTGCGTTTGCGTCACACCCGATGATCAGCTGCGATCCACTTCCTCCGCAGTCTCTCACCAGTTCCTCCACAGCGCTGGGTGGTGGCGCTTCCGGGTCATCGTAAGGGAGGTAAGCCGATCCAATAGTAATATTCTTCGGCCCACCTCCCTCCGTTGTTGTTAGTCTTACTGCCACAAGATCCCTAAAACAGAAGTTAGTCAGTGGCAGCATCCCTATGTTCTTTTTAATTAAAATGCATGTTCTCGGTCGGTCGGTGGTTCTATTGTAGACCAATTCACCACCTACTCCCGAGAGACCTTTTATTTTACCTTGGTTGACCCAAGGTTCCTGAATGAGGGCGATGTCGCAGTTCTCCATCACCCTGCACAGGACAGCCGAGGCTGCCCTGCTGTGGTGTAGGTTAACCTGCACGACCCTCACTTTGAGTTGCGACGCGGAGCCTTTTCAGCCGGCCGATCATCCGGCTTACTTCCACCTCCCTGAGTTGGTTTAATTGCATGTCATCTTCCGAAGAATCCACCACAATTAGAGTTGAAGAGTCGCTCGTTTCTGAGTCCTCTTCTTTTCTTGATATTTCTTTTTCCCTCTTGTCCATTTTTGTTCCCACGAGTCTGGGGGAAAGGGTGGTCCGCACCGGCAGCGCCCCCTTGCCGGTGTAAGGCTACTTACTACGGGATATCTCCTGGTGTCCCGGAGGCTCCGTTTGAAACGCCTGATTACGGCTCAGGCGCCATTCGTCCCATTGGCACGGGCCGCGTCACACCGTGGGATTAAGCCGCCTGTGTTAAATGTAGGTGAGGTGTTGTAGTGTGCTCACCGCTGTTCCCCGCCGCACCGCGCAGGGCGGTCGCAGCAGGACAGGCAGTAAGCTGGTGTTAATGTGTAGTGTTGTAGTGTGGGCACCACTGTGCAGTTGTATCCTTCTTAGTCTGGCTTCTAACCTCAGAGACCTTCCCAGCATGGTTGAACCTAGCTGGCCTAGCCCTCCGAGTCAATGAAGCTCGCAAGCCCCTCCGGTACGTCAAACCGAGGATACGGTGGGGGATCATTTCATACTTGGTTAAAGGGATAATATATCAAGGACAATAATTGGCAATTTGTCGTAAAAAACGAGAGATTTTGAAAGCGTTTAATGTCATTCCACTTTGCTAACAATAATTTCGCCACAATTGCTTTTCTACTATTAATTGTAAGATAACTTAACTTAGCCTCTATGTGGACGAGTATATAACAATAGATTTTTTATGTCGTGCATATCTTGTATTACTTCTTTTTATTGATACTGATTTTGTCTAACCACAATATCATCTAGTCTTAATACGCTGTATCATAAAATATTATGTAAAGTTTAAAATTCTAAAATATAACATAATTCATGTTCCAATGCATTTTAGTTAATCAGGCAGAACGCTGACACATGTACAGGGTCTTCCAACGAGGACTGAACAGGGACTCATTTTTGAGCTTCCTTGTATTTAAAGAAAAATCTAAAATATCCAATCGATGTACTTTTTCCTGCAGAATTCAAAAATGAAACCAAAAAATTATTTGAACCAGAAACAAAAGAGTTACGCTATGGATAAGGTGTTTTTTAAATGGAACATAGCTTTTTATATACGATTTTCGGAACGAGTGATTTTTTTATGTCCGTTCTGATTAAAATATTTAATATTGTGACAGCTATTTTTATTAAATTTTAATGTTTTATCCAGTATAATTTAACTCCAACCTGTTTGAAACATACACTAGGTAATAAAGGTAAAATCACCTTGAAATCCTTCAAAGTCAAAAAATTTGACAAATTTACCATAATATATATATATATATATATATATATATATATATATATATATATATATATATATATATATATATATATATATATATATATATATATATATAATTTCTGTGAAAATTTGCAATAAATCTTCTCCTTGCTTCTCTTGCATTTTCTTGGCATTTGTAGAACAAGATAACAATCTGCAATCTCTCATCTAATGAATATTTCATTTCGGCAATATTATAGTAAATTTGTCAAATTTTTTGACTTTGAAGGATTTCAAGGTGATTTTACCTTTATTACCTAGTGTATATTTCAAACAGGTTGAAGTTAAATTATACTGGATAAAACATTAAAATTTAGTAAAAATAGCTGTCACAATATTAAATATTTTAATCAGAACGGACATAAAAAAAATCACTCGTTCCGAAAATCGTATAAAAAAAGCTATGTTCCATTTAAAAAACACCTTATCCATAGCGTAACTCTTTTGTTTCTGGTTGAAATAAATTTTTGGTTTCATTTTTGAATTCTGCAGGAAAAGGTACATCGATTGACTATTTTAGATTTTTCTTTAAATACAAGGAAGCTCAAAAATGAGCCCCTGTTCAGTCCTCGTTGGAAGACCCTGTACATAACCAAAATAATTTACTTCTCATTCATTTAATATTGTGAACTAGAAACGAATAAATGAACATTAAAGTTTGAAAGACAGGGTTATTAATAGATAGTTATTATATGAGAGGAACATTTTAATGTGAAAATTTAGGTAAATAGATGTTTGAATTGCTGTACCACATTAAATTTAAACTCTAATTAGATTAATCTCTGCTACTTTAGTTATAGCCGTTTAAGTATTGTTTATATTTTAAAGGAGATTGATGACCGGGTTTGACTAACATAAAATTAATTATATAATATGTATATCTATTCATAACTGAATTATCTAAATAAGGAAAAGAAGTCGTTAAAATTTCTACATTTTTCTAATGGTTATTATTGGTTGGTTGAACATTTTTTCAAAACAACTACTTTTCTAGTTTTAAAGTACTTTTTTAAAGACCAGACGAAACTAACCAAACCAAACAAACGAAATGTCGGAAAACCAGAAAAACAGGCCTTAATATATTTCATTTGAAAAGGTAGAATATTTATTGTTTCATGGTGCCAAGAGTTCCGTATTATTATATAGGTACCGTATGTGCCCAAGTTTCATTTTCTGCTTTTCATTCATCTCTTGACTTGAGAGAAGTTATTAGCTTTTATTTCAAAGATACTGGGTTTTTAAATATTGTTGTTGTTTAGTTATTTGCTATAAAAATGACTTTCCGCCCAAGAAACATAAAAAAAGACTTATAATTCATTAAAGAAATCCAAATTTGCCCAGCAAAAATTCAATAGACGCACACTGGGGCAGTTAATGTAATGCGTTCTTATAAGAATGCATTACATTACATTAACATAAGAATCGCGTACATCACTTTCATTCCTTGTGAAGGAATAAAACCGATATGTCAAGCCAGTCACCTCTGACTTAAAATGCGATAGGTTTCGCTTTAAATCAACAAAGTTTTTCGAATCACAGTTTGTTCGCATATTAAATTGTTGGTCTATTCCACTAGCTCCAGAACATTTCATCATATCAAGGAGTTCTCTTTTCTTTACAAACAACATATTTGAGCTTGTTCCTTAAATCAAATACTACAGTATTATAAGGTACCGGGTAGACTAAGAAAAAATATCCGTAGGACTAACCTAACTAATAAAGTAGCAATATCGAAAGGTTTTTACTTTCTTTCAACAAAATTGGGAGAAAAAAATTCTCGATCTACCTTGGAACGTACCGTCAAATGTGGCATTCGAATAAGTTCAGTATCCATGTTTATTTAGCTTATTTTAACGCATATTAAAAATATCAAAAACAAAATAATAGCTGCAAAAATATAGTTACGTACCTGAAGTTAGTGATTCCATAGCCAAAATGTGGTTAATAATTATTAATTAATACATAAACACAAGTTAAAGGCCAGTTTAAAAGAGACACAAAACGCGTCATTTGTTAAACTGTCGATAAGCCGCGTCACGTAAACAAGTAATCTTCTAAAACTACTCAGACTAAAGTGAGTATTTTTTAATGAAATTTTATCTTTGCTGCTTCTCTGTCCCACTGTGAGGTGTATCGAATTTTTGTAGGGTACGTTTTTAAAGATCAAGTTCCAAATAAAGTTTTGGTCTCTTTGATGAATATTATGTGCCTACACCGGATAGCCCTTGGTTTTTTAAAGCAAATATTCGAACAACAACACTGTTAAAAAATTAAATAGTACGAAAAGGATCAAAGCTAAACCCCTCTTTATGATTCTCAACACTTTTTATTTTATGGACTTTATTATACATTTTAAATATTATTTGTTTCAGATTAGTCCGCAAGGTAAGCAACGTTTTTTCGTAAATTCAAAAAGGAAAAACTTAAGAACTGTATGATATTGATTTAACAATATAACATAATAAATAAAAAAATACATTACATAAACTGTGTACTAATATTATTCATTAATATCCTTAGCAGAATTTAGTGCAAAAGTAAGTCTGAGCTATAAAATGAAATTTAGTAAACAATGCTATTTTTAATTGTTTAGGATAGCATGCTTACCATCTTGACATTCTGCTTAATTGTTTTGTAAAGGAAATATAAAAAAGTATGTACCTGCGAAACCAATAATCCTTAAACAACCAACCAAATAAATCCCCGTGCTATATCGGAACGACCAAAAAAATGTATTGGCAATATGGCACACACCTAAACTTTTAGTTGTTTTACCTTCCCTTATTAATTACCCTGCATAGCATGAAAATGTCTCTTCCATTCCAAAATCACTGCTTCTAATCTGGGAAAGACGGGTTATCGATATCCGAAAATCGTTCTCGAAAAAGTTAAGTTTTTAAAAACTTACAGCAGTTTGAAAAGTCGAGTAAAAATCGCTTTTGCCGATTTTTTTGTTGACCAGTTTATATTATTAATGATGTCCTTATCCAACGAATATTTTACATGCAAGTTTTGCATGAAAAATCAATAATTTATAAGTCACAATTCCATACAGAATTCCAAATATTTGCAGATCCGCTTGCAAAATAACAAATACATATTTATATAACTGAAATTGATTTTGTCTTTAAATTTCTACAGCTACTTTGTCTTTAAATTAGCAGGCTATTAAAGAAACATCTTTTGTTCCAGGTTAAATGCAATAATGAAACAGCCAGTGTAAATTTGCACTACAAATCGGTGAGTATTACACTTAATTGGCTAAATTTATTTTCCGAGCGAGAGAATCGCGCACGGGTTTCGCTGTTGAAGCTGGAACGGAATTTATTTTGCGAATATGTTGAAATTTATGCAAATTAAAGTTTTGCATACGACCGAGCTATGTTTCAGTGCAGGCATGAACATTCGTATTTTGTGTTCCTTTTTTTATTTTGCGGTTTGCACTTTTTAAATGAAAAGAGTCAAGTGCGGTTATATTATTTGTTATCCGCCGAGTTTTCTAATTTGGTTGGTAAAAGAAGAAACATATGAAGACTCATTTTTGAATAGGAAGCGGGATGTAAATAAACGGTTTAAAAATTTATGTATGTTGCCAATGAATTATATTAGTCTTTTAATTTTCAAGAATTGACCGGTTAATTTTCATCCCTTAATCAAGTTACTCGTTAACTGAAACTTCTGGAGGTATATAATTATAAAATTTAGATAGAACAAATAAGAAGTATAATCATTATTTGAAGCCAGAAATAATAGGGAATAGGCAATATGCATATAATACCTGAAATATTTTTTTGTATTCTACCTATTTACGTAAATTAAGTATTTATGGCCGTTGATTTCATCCATTTACTTTAGATTTTATTAAGACATAGAAATATTTTCTATTACAAATTTTCAAACAAAATTCGAAATTTGCAAAACGTGATCCTAGTAGTTGTGACGTCACACGATATGAAAATAAAAGTGCTGTTATGGTTAGTGAACTCTAAATTAGAGTGTTACTTTAAAACCCTAACGCCCAGTTGCAAATAAAATTTAATCAGGGATTAAACTAATTGGGCACTTGTAACGTGACAGCACTCATGTTAATGTCACTGCCAAAGATGACTCTAAACGCCAATTAAATTTAATATTTGATTAAAAGTTTTGAGCCGTAAGTTTAGAAGATTTCGTGGATATGAAACATTACATTTGATTAAAAAAATTGATCAACAATGATCGCAAGGTCTATAGGATAATTTGCCGACTAAGAAATCAATTTTCTTTGTTCCTGATAGTTGATTCTCTGCTTCATTCTCTACAAATCCTGACTTTACCTACATCTGGAAAAAATAAAAGAATACACGCTTAAAGATATTTGTTCAAGATAATGTTAGAGGCTAATAAGCTTCAAATAAGTTTTTTCTTTTTATTTATCGTACGCTACTTACTCTCCGACAATGGTAAATCATAACCTGAAAATTTGTCTTCAATCTTTGGTTAGGATTTACTATACCATAAAAACTAATTTATGGCAAAAAATATCTTACCTGATTTTGGCGATATGTACCAACAGTTGATGATATTTATATAAAATTTTTAATGAAAAGCATTTGTGGGAGGCACTTCAGTGTTATTTTTAGATATTGGCCCAATACGTCTAGGGTAGCTTTTAAGAAATTTCATTGTTTAATAAAAACAATAACACACAAATTAACATATAATCAAAAAACCACTTCTACCCAAAAAACTAATATATTATCCATTTACATCATAATAATAATTCGGGTTAGGTGTGGTGAACAATCTTAGGCAACTCGATGATAAGTTCTTAAATTCAATCTTCTTGCTCCTAAAATCAATCAATAATTCCAAGCCAAAAATACCTGAACATACCTGTGCTATCGTTATGATGATGCTAGTTTATTACAAAAAATTAGACCTCACTTTCGGTTATATTTTTGATTTCCTATGTCATGGACCACACGAACGAAGTTGACGTCAAAATGTCGGGCTCAAAGAGTACTATTATATTATAATCACGAGGTGCCAGACCTCACCTTGCCGCAACCACTTGGCAACCCTAACTTTATAAAATTATGGCTAATAAGGAGATGCGGCAGAGCGCGGCTCCACGTTTGTCTATGTCATTGCTAACTCAAACAAAGTGTTTGTGTGTTTGATTCATTTTAAATTTGAGAGCCTGCTCTTCGACGAATTACTCGCCAAGCTTAAAATGTTTAGGATAAATTGTTGGGGTTATCTTGGCAACTAACACTGGCTATATGGGTACTAGATTTTATATTTTAGAAAATATTGATAAATAAGTCAGAAAAATATCTGCCCAAACCCCAGCAAATCTGACCAGACCCAAAATGGGCGATTATGTGCAGGTTGTTGTTGATCCAGTATGGGCAGTTATCATTATTGTTATTATTGTTAGCTGTCCGTTCTTAATTTTGTAGACTTTATACTTTGAAATAATGGATGCTGTGTATAATTTAGTGAACGTTATTCCAACAGTAATTTTATAGACACATTTCTTAATGTCATCAGAATTTTTAAAAAGTTTAGTATGGTTTTCTATTGATAAAGTGCGCCCCAAAAAAGTACACGCTATTTACTTCGGTAATTTAATTTTTTTGCAGAACACCTATAATATTTTCCCACGAGGCGCGACTGCCTACTCAAATTACTTTTTTGAAAAAACATCGTTTTTTTTTTAATTTTTAATTCTTATTGTTTTTTCAAGGTCAGTTATGACTTTATGTATCTTTTATTAATAAAGAGGATTGAGTTGATCGTTATCTGTCTTCTTCTCATTAAAGTTTTCTGAATTACTAGAGTTTGAAATTTAATTTTTAAAAAACTGCCTTTTTACAATAATGAATTTTTGAAAAATTGTTTCTCGTAGATCTAAATAATAATTTTCTCATCGAAAATATCGGTCGAACGCCACAATAATACAGATCCAATAAATATTTTTTTATTGTCGTCAGACAGCAAATTTGTCTCATCGCTTAAAAATGTGGATTACTCTATTTTCATTGTACCCTTCTTCCCCTTTTAAATTAAGCAGTTTTATAAAACCTTCTTTATTTTTATTTAATAATGCGAGTGCTTCACAAAGTATGGCGTTTTAAAATAATTCTTCGTTAAGATACTTTTTTATCGCAGCAATAGAAAATATGTCTTTTGTTTTATTCGTAAGCAGATTATCACAATAAACAAAAATTTGTATTGGAAAATGTCCCCTATTTCGTTTGTAAGTAGATTATCAAAAACAAACAGAGTAAAACTTTCTGTGTGCGACGCATTTAAATTTAAATAAAGTAAACAATATGTAAAAGCTTCTTTTCCAGAAAATAAATTTAATAATGTAAAGTGAGTCGCTTGTTAAAATATGAAAAAGAATAGCTGTTTGTAAAAAAAATGCAAGGGTTGCTCTTAATTAAATTTTCGTTGAATGATGCTGATACACAAATTGACCTGAGTTATGAAAATATATCCAACTTTAAGATAGAGTTTATTTCTTTTTAAGTTGCGGTTTTTTAGTTACGAGCTTAGACATAGACATTTTTTCAGGAACAACAATAATATTATATAAAAATTTGCTACCATTCTAAAAAGTAGACCTAGTTTAAAGGCCAATAACCAGCTGCATACTCTTCTGCTACTAGAAAAATACAAAGTAAAAGCAATCTTTTACTTAACTGCATAAATACTCTTGGCAGACGGACACATGGGCTTTAATGCAAATAATAAATAGAACTTTGCTATTGAACAATATCTGCTCTTTAAAGTGGTAACTTACTATTACTAAAAAACTGTTTTTATAAAAAATATGACAAAACCATTATCTTTGTAGAATACCAAACACTCTGCTTTTAAAGTAGTTACAATTATTAGTACGTAAATTCTGAACTTCATTTTGGTAGGGCTTTAAAAAAATCTGCCAAATTTGGTATTGGAATTAAACGATTACAAAAAAGGTTACTTTTAAAATACCTAGCAGTAGTTTTGTAACAAACACCTAAATAATTTTATTATTTAATTATTAAAGCCTTTGTTGAAGAAAAAATTAATTTAAAATTAATTTTAAATTAATTTTTTAAAATGTTCATGATAGCAACAAATTTTGAAAAAACGTTTGACAGTATAAAAAGGGAGGAAATTTGGAAATTTTAAAAAGAAGAAGAGTAAATAAAAAGCTCATTGAAATAGTTAAAAGCATATATAGAAAAACAGAAAATGTTGTACGGGCAGGAGGAAAAACAACAGAGAGTTTTCAAACAACCAGAGGGGTGAGACATGGCGGGGTACTCAGCTCGTTGCTTTTTATCATTGTTATGGATGAAATATTAAAGCAAGTAAATGAAAAACGAAAAGAACTATATTTGCGAATAGTAAAGAAGAGCTACAAAATAAAATGGAAAAATGGGGAAACGAAACAGGGAAATACGGTTAAAGATAAATATAGAAAAGACAGAAATAATGGAAATAGGACACCAGACCGAAGAAAGGCAGCTACAAATACAGGGAAAGACAATAAAGAATGTAAATAAGCTGAAGTATTTGGGCACAATTAATAAAACAAATGGAGGATTGGACGAAGAAATAGTAAACAGAGTAGGCAAAGTGATTGCATTGTATAGAACTCTATACAGACCATTTTTTGACAAAAAGGAAATAACAAGGAAAACAAAAACAAGAATCTTCGAATCAATTGGTGCTCGTGCTTATGCTCATATATGGTAGTGAATCATGGAGCCTGACCAATAGACAAAAACAAAAAATAACGGCATGCGAGATGAAAATTTTAATAGCAAATAGCACCTGCGTGAAACCTCTAACCCCAAGTAATAAAACAAGGTAAAGAAATAACGACAGGAAAATTTATAAAAAAGTGAAGAAAATATCGGGGAAGCTGTCTGTAAGGTAGTGCTAGACACGTGTTTCGTGCTTATTAGCACTCATCAGTATCACATAACCAAGTTCATAGATGGGAAACTTGGAAGTTGAAAAGAAAAACACAAAGAGTTCACAGACCAGGGACCTCCTAGCACATTTGCGGTTTTATGTCAGGAGACCCAGGGTTTTCCGGGCAACAACAAACATCAATCGCCACGGAGGCTGCAAATAGCACCTGCGTGAAACCTCTAACCCCAAGGAATAAAACAAGGTAAGGAAATAACGACAGGAAAATTTATAAAAAAGTGAAGAAAATATCGGGGAAGCTGTCTGTAAGGTAGTGCTAGACACGTGTTTCGTGCTTATTAGCACTCATCAGTATCACATAACCAAGTTCATAGATGGGAAACTTGGAAGTTGAAAAGAAAAATACAAAGAGTTCACAGACCAGGGACCTCCTAGCACATTTGCGGTTTTATGTCAGGAGACCCAGGATTTTCCGGGCAACAACAAACATCAATCGCCACGGAGGCTGCAAATAGCACCTGCGTGAAAACTCTAACCGCAAGGAACAAAACAAGGTAAAGAAATAATGACAGGAAAATTTATAAAAAAGTGAAGAAAATATCGGGGAAGCTGTCTGTACGTTTCGTGCTTATTAGCACTCATCAGTAGTAATCAAACCAGGGTCTCTTGACATAAAACCGCAAATGTGCTAGCAGGTCCCTGGTCTGTGAACTCTTTGTGTTTTTCTTTTCAACTTAGAAGTTTCCCATCTATAAGCTAATAAGCACGAGACACGTTATGTAAGCCATATCCGCAGAGCGAGTAGTTTTCGAGATAAATCTAATTAAACATCTCAAAATTTGAAAAATCGCTGTTTTATCCAAGATTTTAGTACTTTTTAATGAAATCATTGCTGAAAAAATATATAATGTATAACAATGAAATATAAAAATATATATTACACATTGGTAAGTAATCACCAAAAATACTTCGTGTAATATGAAGCCGTTTCTTATAACCATACCAAACATAAAACATTTGCAATATTTGTTATGAAATGCGATTCAGAAGGAATATTGTTTGCTTGGGTACCTATATAATCCTTCAATTAAAACAAGTGGAATAATTAGTAAATGAAGATTTTTAAATTTGGGTTGGTCATATTTATTGAGAAAACACTACCTCAATAAAGTATAATTTATAAGTGAATAAAAAGCCGAGTAACAAGAAATACATAAATCTTCATGTAAAATAAATTTGTAAACTTCTTAGCCATCGAATTTGATGAAAAAAATACTTTTTCGCGCCGATCAACTACTGGACCTGGCAGAAGTCGATTTTTTTTGTTGACTTCTTGATTTTGATTTCACGAACTGTTTGTTCTGGAACAAACAGTTTACAAGAATTACATCTATGCTAGTCTCGACTAGCAGAGGTGTAATAATTCTTGTAAGCCTAGTTACCCGAGTTTTGTTATATAAACACACGTTATAAATTCAAAGTAGCTTCGCATAAAATAATGTTTTATAACACTTTCATTTATTATTCCTTTCTAGACAAATACCTCAAACTGAAATTCTAACCCTAGAATACTTACCATCTTTGACGATCCAGATATTTATTGACAACGATATTATCGATTCTCATATAGGGTTCAGACCTATCGGCCAGTAACTTAGTGCGCCACATATGCTTCTGAAGAGCCATACAGTGTCGCAAGCCGTCGTAACTTTTACGAAGGTAAGTTCTAACGTTCTAATCATGCAGCTGGCTACTTTTATTTTTTTACAGTCAAAACAGCGTTATTTTCATGTTGGGTTAAATTCAGATGGATAAATGGCAAGTGGCACATGACAAGACAACAAATTACAATTAGAGGCCGAAAAAGGTGACCAAATTTGATCAAATGTGCGGTAGTAGAAATGTATCAAGAAAAACAAGAAGATGACCCCCCGTGTCTCTTTTACGGATTGGTTAGTATAACATGCATCAACTCTTGGATCATCTGCAATCATGACCTAATATGGAAAGGCCAAACGATAATTACCAGAAAGCAATTTATGACCATTTTATCCGAGCAGCTTATAAAACCATGGTTGGAATATAGGGTAACCTGGCCAACTAAAAACGTTCGGTAAAGGTACTTATAGAAGACATTTTAACTGGTGATACACAGCAAGAAAGGGCGGCACCTACTGAAGCACAACGCACCATGTGTCAGTTTTGTCCTGCAAAAGTATTCTAAGGTTAAATAGGGCACGCAGATACTATAGTCAAACTCTCTGATTCTTGCTGTTCAATGTTGCCCTACGTTAACAGTATTAATTAATGTTGTCCCAACGATGTAAAAAATTGTGCATTTTTTATATTAAATATTTTTTTAAATAAATTATTTCATAATTATTTTCTAAAATGGTAAATATAACATGTGGTACTTTTATTTATTCGGGTTTACATATTGCCCCAAACCGTCGAAAAGCTGTTGCAGCCAAAAGTGTAGGTGAATTTTTTTTCGTCTTTTTCAGAAACAGATTTATTATTTTTTACGTTAGTACAGCCAAATTCAGACTCAATTTCATTAAAAATAAAATCTACTATATTTGTCGCCTATGAAAGTCAGTTATTTATCAAGAAATCCCTTGGCGGAAGTTATAGGCGAAAATAAGTTTAAAATTTTAAAAAATTGATTCTAGAATAACGTATCTACTGTCTACACTACTACTGCCGAGGCTAATTCGACGTCGAAGTTTTTATTATTATTTACACCATAAACTTTCACTCAAGATAAATTTTATTCATCAGCAAATCAGTCAACCGACCGACTTTTTTTTACATGTCCAGGTGTCTGGCAGCGGTCCTTTGTTCCGTCTAATAAACTTCTAAGCATCTCCCAAAGTTTCAAGTGTCAGAATGCAGTTTTTTTTCTATTTTTTTGCATATTACAGGCGCAGCGTTGTCCCGCGGGTGTGCTGCAGCACTCGATTGTATCGATGTGCAGCATTTAAATAACTATGCTGCAGCAAATGAGATAATGCAAACTGTCTCTAGCTCCCGGACTATTACCTTTCTCGTTTCCGAGCGGATAGCTATACAAGTTTTCACCCATTAATGCGATGTGCAGCAGTTACATTAAAAATCTGAATGCATTTGATATATTTAATGGCAAATTGAACAAAATTAGAAGACACTTATACCTATAAGTGCTAACAAACCAGAACAAACTATTATTATATTATAAATAAGGTTTTTTTGTGGTGTCCCACAAGAAACACATTTGCCACCATTGCTTTTTATTATACATAAAATATTTAAAAATTACATTTTTTCTTTTGTTGAGCATTCTTCTATACTTTCGTATGTCGATGATTTGAAAGTTTTTAAATGTATTGAATTGGACGAGGATTGGGTAAATACTTGAACTTTAAAGTGTGTTTATATATTTGCATGTTGTTTTTTATAGGTGTAATAAATAATTATATTTAGGTAACCAGTAGAGTTATTGTAATTTAGCATACTTGTACTAATTATTTAGCTAAATGTAATAATGTCAGGTTGGGCATAAGTAGCTGAGCCCCGCCTTAATATAGACACATTTAATTTGATTTGATTTGTATAAAATTACCTTATTATTTACTTCTAAAACAGACTGTCACACTTTATTGCGCCTTGTTAAATCTTATGCAAATTTCAAAAAAAAAATACATAAGGCATATGACGGAATTTTACCCAGCTTGGCACGTTCGTGCCACTTAGCCAACAAAGTTTGCAAGAATAAGATAATGAGAAAAAGTCTAAATAAAATATTTAATCTAATTTGACGATGGCCTTTGTTATCATACTACCTGTAACCCTGGACTTTATCTTTTATGTATGACTAACCACCTCAAATTGTATCGTGGCTTTCCGCACATACTGGCGTATGTATTTTACAAAATTTACAGGAAAGCAAAGAAACGAAAACCAACACCGATAAGGAAATCATATTTTCAATATTTCTTTACTTATATTGGCGCATTTTGCTATAGATAATTGGCAAAAATGTCAATCTGCAATTCTATATATTATAAAATATTGCCATAGTTGCCAATTTACAAAAAATTTACATGGATTTTAGTTGGCCACGCCATTCTCGTGATAAACTGTTTCAAGTATAAAGGATTGAGATACGCTTACGTCACTGTGTGAAGTAAAAGGTTGCCCAAAAATATGTATATACCCAGCGTAACTCAATTTTTGATATTTTGGCATTAAGCCACTATGTGCGGAGACCCATGATATGTATCTTATACTCGTACTGTGATATATAATACTTAGAAAATTCCGGTCTATTTTGCAGCAAAAATATTTTTCCAACTGACTTAGTAGCCTGAGAATTAATTTTTTCAGGTTTCACGTGAATGAAGCCGCGGGTAACGATTTTATGTTTTATGTAACTTATAGTTAATAATATTTTATATTATATTTAATTTTATCTATAGCATTTTTTTTTGTACTGTCGCCTTAATTATCTCTAGTTTATACTAACTATATAAAAATAAAACAATGTCATCTTAGTAATCTTCTACTTAATATATTTTTATTTATTTAAAATTAGACAGCCTGCAAACTTGCAAATAAAAAGAGACATTTTAATCGGATATAATATTTATACCAATGAGAGTACAAAATTAATAACAACAAGAATTCTGAATAACAAAGCTTAAAATACCAAAGATAGTAGATTATATCTTTAAGATATTAATTATTATAATAAATTTAATTAGTCTGCAAGCTCTACCAACTACGAAGCATAAAGAAATTTAAAAAAATGTATTTTTAATATAGCAGTAAATTTATTTTCAAATGTATATAGGTATTTAGAACTGTAGTATAGGTTTGATCTTTAATACCACAGATCTAGCGAATTCATTGTTATAGTCAAATTCATTTAAGTTTATCGCTTTTAGAAGAATGTGTCCAGGTGGTTTTTTGCTCTACTCGACACTGATTGGTAGCAGCTGAACACGTGACTCACGTGAGCTGATACCCACCAGTTGATTACTGTTGATTCAATACTTGTATAGTGGGGGCATACCCATGCGGATTTGCGAAATTTTATTCTTATGACGAAGATGTGACGAAATGTATTACAATCGTAATCGTAAAGGCTAGTAAACATGATGGTATAGAATAAACATTTCAATGATCTACGATGATAGCAGAGCGTAGTGTTTACGTTTCTAGTATTTTAAAACAATATCAACCAGATTCTCCAACGCTAGTCCGGTCTAATTTGACAACCAAAAGTTTTAAACTGACAAATGTAAGAATATGACAACTAAGTTTTATACTATTAATTTATTTCTGAGCTTTTTCGCAAATTTATAAAGAACAGGGCAATTTTAGTACGTACTTTCGACAAGAATTAAACGAAATTCATTACAGCAACTCGTTCCAAGACGAAAATCATTTGGAAACCAACTTAATATCTGAAATATCAGAATAATTCATAAGTTTTTAATGACGACTTATTAACAACAATAACAGGACAAAAACCTGCCAAAACATAGCTGATCAACTATAAGATCTTAATTTAAACCAGAACTAAATCTTAAACCTTCTTAGAGAATCTGAACGTAAAAGTTTTCCTTACATACCTAGTTTGTAATAAATATCAGTAACTGTAATAAATAATTACTGTTATTCTCTGTATATTTTTATTTCTTTAGAAATAACAAAATTATAAATTCATAGTTTTTGAGTTAGACTGTGTCAAAGTGGAATAGCCTTCTGACGTTTTGCCTTTGATTGCACGAGGCATTCTTAAAAATATTGACTCTGCGAGATCAAAACACTGAATTCCCTGTGTAAAGATGCCTTGTGCAATCGAAGGCGGAAAGCTATTCTTATATTTTGTTACCTTTAGAAAAATTTCAAAATGCACTTCTTTTGACAATATTTTAGGTAAACAAATGCACACTAATAACACAGTTTAACCATTGATTGAATTGCCGAATCCCACTAATATAGGATACCGGTTTAAAAATCTGCATTAAAACAAGAAAACAGAGACAGGGACAGGGACACAAAAGCAAGAGCAAGATAACATGTATGTATAACAATATTTGCAATCACGAATATTGTTCTACATCAAAGAAAATTGAACAGATTTGTTTTAATTTCTGCATAATCATTTAGGTTTGTCAGGTTCAAATCACTCAAATTCGCCAATTTTGTGATTGATACATTTATATGAAAAATACTTTCGGCGATTAGT
This sequence comes from Philopedon plagiatum, assembly GCA_963971165.1. NCBI lineage: Eukaryota > Metazoa > Arthropoda > Insecta > Coleoptera > Curculionidae > Philopedon > Philopedon plagiatum. The sequence continues at coordinate 29,278,668 of OZ020194.1, forward strand.
GCTGGAATATCTTAGAGTTGAGGAAAATACTTTTACCCCTGCCTGTCTTTATTTATTTAAACGTGCCCTGATGCACTGGCAACAATATTCCTGTGCGTATTATGAATTGCATATTGTAGATCTAAAGGTTATCAATGTTTATTTTCCTAGTTCCCTTTAGAAATTGGTATTAAGTAATAATAATTTATTTTTGCTACCTAGAATATGGTTGTTATTATTTTGCTCATTAAAATAAGTTTGTGTGCTTTGATTATACTGTTTATTAAATTAGCCTTACGGTTAAACTTTATTTAACACTAAAAATTATTTTGTCTTATATAACGTCCGTGGGTGCAAAGAACTGATTTAGATACTATAGATACACTTCGACTTTAGAGAAAGTTCTTTAGGAGACCTTTTCAAAAAAATATCACAAATTATGGTAATTTTCTCGACAAAATGGCGAATAACGCAGTTTCCTGAATGTGCTGCGTGAATCCACAGACGATATAACTATATCATTTGTTGTTAAACTCTTTTTTTATCTTCTGAGAACCCAAGAAGACCGAAGCCTAAGTACCATGTACCATGGGTGTACTGGAGAAGTCTAACTTACACATCCAGGGCTGGAAACATCCGTAGGGATTTCACCAGCCCTTTTAAGTGGATGTGTACGGTGGTACCACCTCGACCGAGAAAGAATTCCTCTACCACCTTCCTTATTTAAAGCGACGAGCGTTCGCAGACGGTCACCCATTCAAGTACCAACCGTGCCGGGCGTCGCTATCAATGATCGGGCGACGAATAGCCCGACCAGCGAAGTCAAATGTGACTTTATTATCAATCCTTAGTCATATGCTTTACTCTTCACAATTTCAAAAATGCCGCCATAACCTAACTAATCAGAACGATTTTGACCACGATCGTTAGTTGCTCGTCTTCTTCAAAGTTCGAAAACAAGCATCAGGTTTTGGCCGTTTGTGGCGTCCCTGCACACATGTTGTATTTAACAGAATAATGTTTTTTTGACAAAAAATTTTGCTGTAGTCAAAGAATTGTGGTTATAATTTTATAGTGTGTGTAGTTGTGCTTAATTAGTGGGACAGTAATTTATGTGAAGCTCTAGTGCGACCACCGGGATCTCTCGTTAATAAATGAGTCATAATTATTTATGCTACGATATAACATAGCCGTTGGTTAATAAATCTACTTTTTTATGTAAATTAACTTTTTTAACCCCCTGAACAGGTGACGCTGGGGAGTTGACGCCCAAAATATTAAATGCAACTCTATGCCGTATGGTACCTAATTTTAAAGACCTTTACTACCGCGAACCTAAGGCCTTATATTAATTCGTTTTTAAATGGCGACCTTCAATGTATTAAAAATCATGAAAAAAAAATTAAAAATTTTAATTCCTTTATTTTTCTTATTACTTTAGAAGTTGTTCAAAATGACCACCGTGAACTGTTTGGCAATAATAAAGTCGATTTTGGAACTTACGTCACACATTTTTGAGAATGGCGGGTGCTCCTTCTTGGCAGAGTTTCAAAATCGACCTTATTACTGCCACTAAGTTCATGGTAGTCATTTTAAACAACTTTTAAAGTAATAACGGAAGTAAAGGTACCTACTTAAGTTTTTAATTTTTAGTAGGTAGCTTTATACTATCAACACTTTTATATCATAAAAATAAAACTACCGTTTTTACAATGACAGCTTTTGAAAAGCATAATAATTACCTTTTGTTGTTTCTTTTAATTTCATAAAAACGAGATGGATAATGCTATTATAGAGACCATTTCCATCTTTATATTTTTCAGCCAATCCGTAACTGGCACCCTTTATCACATATGGATTTAATGCATTTCGTATTTGTTTTGACACAAATCAAAAAGCAGATTAGCACAAATTGATGGTAGTTCCCCTATCAATAGATTGGATATTTGTCGATAAAGCATTTCACAATTTCGGGATTTAACGTCCCATTAAAATTGTTTGTTTTTTATTCTACTTATGATTGCTTCAGAGGTAAGCTGCCCATAGAGGTGTATTCATGGAGAGGGGATCAGCATAAGCCCCCTAGGTACTCGAATGGCTAATGAGAGTACGATTGGTTATTGGTGAAAAAATGTAGATAGTTGAGTATTGGGAAAATTCTCAACAAAGACAATTCAGTTCTGTAAAGCGCTTGTAAAAATATGGCAAGAGAGTTGCGAATCTCCAAAGTCTCAACAGCTGATTTTAGGGCTTAAGTTGACATGTCAAGTTATTTTTGTTAGGAATTGCAATTTAGTTCGGGAAGCATTTTCGAAATGGTATGATATTTTTAGGGAAAACGCTTGCAAGTCGATCTTTGTTTAAATTTTCTCTGGACAAAGCACTTCGGAAAGATAATAACTCCAAGGGAGAAATAAACAATTAATTCCACTTGGTAGGTGCCGTTTGCCTGGCGAACCCTTCTCTGGTTCTGTGTCGGCCATCGGTGAACTTCTATATTTTACCGATGGTGACGGATGTTTGTTCTTTTTGGAGCATTATAGCTTTCTATAAAAACTCATCATTGTTTCGGTACATATGAGACCGTAAGGTGATCGAAACGCGTATGCGAAGAACACAAGAATGAACCAGCCACTCTGAAAAATCAAAACTCTTTACTATAGTTTTACAGAAGTTAAGTAAACGTTTCAGCAATTTTTTTAGGAGCCTCTTAGAAAAAACAGTCTTACCAAATACTGCACTATTATACATAATGGCTCGGCTTTTATCGGTGCATAGAATATATGTAAACCGCCATGTGTACAACTTAAATAACCCAATAGGACGCACACAGACGTAACAAAAGGGAATTTATATCGAGCTACTATCATTTCGTTGTATCTTGTGTGCTTGCATGTTAGTTTAGCCTGTGTTTAAGGTAAGAGCGTAACAAGCATGCCTTTTTAAACATGCCTGCTGTCTTTACTAAAGACGAACTAATTTATTTATTGTTGCATTTAAGGTTTGACCTATAGGAAATATATACTGTTTTTAATGCATAAATCATTCAAGCACGTCATTACAAACACAAATATTATTTTGAAGAAAAATACCAGAAAAATTAACTAAAAAAATTTCCACTTTGTAGTAGATCTAATTTAGTGGTTTTAACAGCAGCCATGTTCGCGCGCTTTGAGTGACGTCAGATGATATGTGAACAGTAATAATTGTTGTTGTTTGCGTTTAGTTAATTTTTTGATAATAGTTTGTGTTCAATTCCTTTTATTAATAAACCACCCTACATGTATTGTGCCAATGTATAACGTGCCAAGAACAGCCGTAGAAGAAAGTAATGCAGAATTAATCACATATTTTACAAAACTATAATTAAATGTGTGTAAAGAAAATTTAGATACAAATGTTGAGGTTATAATTTCCTACTGTCATAATATAAAATATGATAAATGCAGAAAAGTTATTAAAAACTTATTAGTATATAACAATATTTTTTAAAAAATGTACATTTTATTCTTTTTCTAAATGTAAAGTTATAATTTGTAGGAAAATAAATAAGCAGTGTCTATTATTGTTGAACAATCTTTTTAATCAAAATTTAAATTTTTTCTATTAACGAAATCTCCTATCGGATATTAATCAAGACCATAAATTAACACTCGAATTCACATTACACCAGCCATCATAATAATCCCTTTTTCATATATTATGTGACGTCACAGCGAATAGAGTTATGTTTTGCACCTTTCCAATTTCGTACACCTCAATTTGTAATAACACATCATTTATTTCTTTTTTATAAAACAAAATAAATGGATCGCCATAAATATTTAATATATCTATGTATTTAGAGAGTACAAAAAAATATTTCTGATTTTTCATTATATGCATATTGCCATTCCGGGGGGCATTAACGATCAGGGGTAGATCCTTGAAATGTTTACTAGGCTGCAAAAAGTGCAATAAAAATCATATTAACAGTAAATCCCATATATCATTGATGAACGTGAACAAAGAGAAGTTATAAGTAAAGCTGTGCAAAATGCAAGCAATTCCAGTGGTGTTATCGTTTTATTTATTTTTGTAAAATAGTGATATAAATAAAAAAATATACGTGCATTCATAGTTAGTATCAATTAAACGTTACTGTGGTGTCCTTGCAAACATTATAATTATTAGTGATCCTCTTATTGCACTTTATTTAGAAAATGAGCGTTCTACATTTAATGAAGTCATATTTGCATACGTTCAAATATTACATAGTTGCCCGTCCATTCACTAATGGAACGAATTTTATATAATCCCATTTTTTTGCAAGATATCCTTTTACTCACTATATTGTTGTGCGCGCCAGTTATGTTACCTACAAATGGCCACAATGGTTTCGCATGATTCGTTTCTATTAATGTGTTCCATTCAGTTTCTGTTCTAGCACTTGTCATCTAGTGGGTAGGTATTATCCAGCCAAGGACATTCTTTTTCCTAAATACTCGAAGGTATGCTATGGGGAGCAAACATGCTAAATCCATATTTTCAATTTTAAGGTATTTGCAAAAAACTTGTACAGCGTAATCCCCTAAATCCTTAAAAGGGCTTAAAACTGGATAAAGCTGTTTATAGGTGGTATAATATAATCCCAAACTTTTGTAACCATTACTTTCCTGTTTTTCTTTTTACTTTATTTGTATATGGATTTATCGGTTTTTGGATGAAAGCAGAATTATTTCATCGTATTTTGGTTGAGTTAAGTGGCTTGTACTGGCGCACTTTGACTATTTATCTTTATTATCATCGGTTCCTTATCCAAAAACACCATTGAAAGATTGTTAGTGATGTAAATTTTTGAATATTCGCACCAAAAACCTTTAATGGACAACAACCGATAGGTAAGCCCTTATTAATTGTTTTATTTTTGAACCTTCTAAAGTAGGTATGTATATATGTAAATAAAGAAGTAACGCCACTCTGTTTCCGGTCAGTTGCACAACTCTCCTTATGACATAGGCACGACAGGAGAAATAAAATAGTCTTATTGATCCCCAGATCGCCATAAACCATGTAGAGACTTCTTTGAGAATCTATATGGATACTATTCTTTCGTGCCTATTTATTTATGTTTTACAGATTACTCTGTATATTGACATCTTCCCCGTATATTTAATGTGTAGCAACCGGTATAATATCTCGCATGCTTCAATAATATTTCAAACTTGTGACAACACTTCAGCTTCGGCCTTTAATCCTGAACTATTCGATGAAATGACAATCATTTTAAGCGATTTTGTTTTAGTTCAACGACTTTTGTTCGATATATGGGTCACTTGTAAATGCATTTAAACTATTTAATCGTTTACTTTGTTATATTAATAAAGAAAAACGTTAGGAGTTAATTTTCATGGCCAAGAGCATTTAGAAAAGATTTACACTATAAGAAAAATATTGTAATTCACAGAAACCAAGCAGCAACAACTATAGATACTTTTCAACTTATACGACTTTAAAGGAAAATAGTAAAACTTTTATAGGTGAAGTAGTAAAAGTCAAAAGTTCAGGTTTATGTGCTTTACCATAAACTAGCTAATGCTATTAAACCTTAGATTTGCATTTGGTGAAAATAAAATTGGGTATTTAAAGATCCTTTTGTTTTTTTTGCAAAACGATTATAATTTTTTTTTTAGTTCTGACAACGTCCTGAAGTTTATACAGCACTTGACTTCTCTCACGAACATTTTCAGGCAAATCTAAAAAATAGATTTTAAGGCATCCTATTTAAATGTGTTATGTTTCATTCAGTTAAAAAAAATGTCCGTCTTTGTTTTTGTTACTACCATTTAGTAATTAAATTAAAATTACATAACTATATATGAATCATACATTAAAAAATTTTACTATGGAATTCAATAAGATAGTATAATGGCTTAATTTAAATAATCTGTTTGAAGCCATCCAGCACAAAAAAGGCTAACAAAAATTTATTATTATATACTACCTACTAATCCAATATAAACAGATGTGTAATAGTAGCCTCAAGTTGTAGAAAGTGAACTACCCTGACTAGTTGCTTGTATAAGTAACTGGTACAAGTAACTCTACGAATGTAAATGCCGCTTAAGTACTGACGTACCGTGGGTGTCTGAACAGAAGGAAAATGTATTCTATTGACACGAGATTTAAAAGGATTGGAGATTGGGAGGATGGGAGGGGAAGGAAAATATCTGCAAGCCATTTGTCCCAGAACCTGGAGACCCTAGGTGGGTATGAATGAGCGAGAAAAGTGGGATATTCTAGGTTTTTGTAGCTGGACAGGAAAGGGAAGCATACGTAACGCGCCTCTTGTTCTTCTGCTAGGAACAGTCAAGGGGAAGAACGATAGCGGTTAGTTCTTCCGGGCAAAATCCGCGAACATATCGATAGAAAAGGGACAGATTCTCAAACAGCGCAGCAATGAGCGAGAGAAGGCAGTTTTCTTGTGAGGACTGGGTCATTGATGAGTCCTTGGATGACTTAAGAAGGATACGGGATGATTTAACATTTTTTGAAGCCAAAACCAACCATTCTAAGCGACACTGTAAACACAATTTGTAAACATTGGCCACATCTTATTTGACCTGGTATTTCTGTACAAAAAATACGTTAGAAGCATCACAAGATATACTAAAAGTAATAAAAGCCCTAAAATATTTTATTTTCTGCTAAATAATAATAAATTTAAATTAAAAAGTTTTTAAATACATTATTTGTAAAGGTTTATTTAAAGTCGCTGCGAGTCATTTATAAATCTATAAGTCGCACTTTTTCTTTTCTAGTTTATTAGACAAAGACATACGTGTAACCGAGTTTGAGACGTTTTTCCTAAGCAACCGTCTTGGAACGTCCGTAGATCGTACCCTACTGCATTCATCATTCATCCGAGAAATGACATTTAATGTCTCGCTGTGACAGTTGCTTCGTGTTTTTAAAAGAATTATGTGTGATTTTTTGGTGCTATTCGAGACTGATGGAAAAGGCAAATGAAATCAAAATAATATTAAATTTTGTTAACAAATCATATGTGATAAAATGTTTAATAAATATACTTGCATGGTGCAAGTGAAAAGTTAACCTTTAAATCTAGTAGATAAAAAATGTGAACTATATAAAAGTTACACATTTTTTTAGTCCTACCTTTCAGGATACTTAGGGCATCGAAAAAATAAAACATTATTACGATCACTAATATTACATCCATCCACACTACAATGCCAAGGATGAGACGCCATTAAAAAAACTAAATTTTATTTGGCGCACTCGGTGCTCTTTTTTTAGAGATACGAATTTCACGTGCACAAACTACTCTGTGTAACCCGCGCCTGGTGTTGCCAAGAATCGAGCGATACGGGCTTAGGCGAGAGGCGAGCAACGGCAGTGGGGGATTTACAGCGCGATAAGCAAGTGACTAGACTATTTAGAATCTTTCGACAATGCCATAGGTATTGAGAATTTTCGTTCTGTAAGAAATTCACAATATTGTATGTTATACGGACCCTCTATACGCAAGTCGAACTCGCCCTTGCCCTTTTTTTTATTTCACATAATCACGACAACGCCCATGAAATAAATTATTTTTGTCACATATCGTATACGTACTTACCTAATTTTCGGCATCGACGCCTCTAGTAACTGACCAAAAGTAGCCAAGTTTACTGATCAATATTATAAAAAAATACCTTTTACGAATTATTTATGACACAATACTTGAGCAAATCCAAATACTGGCGTCTGATAGATGCTTCTCTTTCTCATTGTAAGCAGGTGATGTTTTCTGAAATGCCAAAAGTTAACATGTTAAAACATTCAATATTTTAACTATTCAAATACTGCATGGCCGGATTTGACCAAAGTCTAAAGTAAATACTACTAAAATAACATTTTATAATTTAGTTTGTGATTAAAAGTTAAAACTGGAAGCTGTTAAAACTTTTTTGCTAAAAGATAACTAAATCACATGAGGAAATTTCCATCGGTTTGCATTAAACTGCTATTCAATTTATGGCAAAAATACGTTAAAATTATTAAATCCGTTTACGTTATATGGTACGAATTGCCGATTAAACTATATGGCAATAAAAGAGCATTACTCAATATTGTTTTTTCAATTCGAGTTTTTTTAATGATCTTGTAATACCTACCTCTAAGTATTTTTGCAAAGTAGTAATACCAGGGGCCCTGCTTAAAGAGACTTATTTTCTAATTTTTTTCTAATCAAGAAAAATATTTCTTTAAACTAACTACTACTTAAACCTTACCAATGTATGTGATTCTATTTAGCAGGATTAAGAACTAATAGACGGATTCACTACAACAATCTAATTTCATAATCAAGTTGGTTACTAGGAATTTATGTCTGAAATATTTCATAAACATATAAAGAAAAGGACGATTTCAGTATGTACTTATTTTCACAAATAACATAATTAACATTATTTTAGCAACAAGTTCCAAGATCAAAATTGTTTTGAAATCCGGCAAATTTTGAAAAATAATAGAATAACTTATAAATTTTTACGGCCAGATTCTTCATCGCTTGTCCGGTCTAATTTGACAACCAAAAGTTTAAACTGACAAGTGTACGAGTAAGACAATTACATTAAGATTCACTAAGAAGGTTTAAGACTTAGTACTGGTTTAAATTAAGATCTTATAGTTGATCAGCTATGTTTTGGCAGGCTTTTGTCCTGTCATTGTTAATAAGGCGTCATTAAAAACGTATGAATTATTCTGATATTTCAATGATTTGCTTGGTTTCCAAATTAATTTCAACGAGTTTCTGTAAAGATTTTAGTTCTAGTATTGCCGTAAGTACGTACTAAAATTGCCATTTTCTCTATAAATTTGCGAAAAAGCTCAGAAATAAATTCATTGTATAAAACTTAGTTGTCTTATTCTTACACTTGTCAGTTTAAAGCTTTTGGTTGTCAAATTAGACCGGACTAGCGTTCGAGAATCTAGCTGTTTTTTATACTAATTAGTTTCTGAGTTTATTCAAAAATTTATGAATGAACGGGCAATTTTAGTACGTACTTTCGACAATAATAAAACTAAACTCATTCTAGCAACCCGTTTCAAGACGAAAATCATTCGAAAACCAAGCAAATCGCTGAAATATCAAAACAATTCATATGATTTTAATGACGACTTATTAACAATGACAGGACAAAAACCTGTCAAAACCTAACTGATCAACTAGAAGATCTTAGTTGAAACCAGTGGCTGCTGGTGAAATTTCAAAGTTGTATATTTCTGTTCCTACTTACAGGACCCGTCTCAAATTTAGGGGTTTTAAGAGTGAGGCCACTGGGAATGTTTTGATAAAGAAAAAAACATTTTGTAATTTGCGAAAAAAAGTTGAATTTTTGCTGTGTCCCCCCTTAGAAAAAAGTAACACGTATTATTTTGTCGAGAATGTTTAAATTTTAAGAAAAAAAAAATGTGTTTTTAGAAAGGTATTGTCATTTGAAATTTTTTAAACCTAGAATATATTTAAAAAAAAATTCAAATAACTATAAGTTTCTACTAACACATTCTTTTCTCTTAAAATTTAAAAATTCTCGACAAAATAGTGTAAGATGTGCTTAGAAAAAATAATAAATAAAGTACCTAGACGTGTTAATTTTTTATTAGCACAGCAAAAATTCGTCTTTTTTTTAGAACATTACAAAATGTTTTTTTCTTTATCAAAACATTCCCAGTTCACTATTAAAACCCCTAAATTTGGTAGGGGTCCTATAAGTAGGAACAGAGAAATACAACGTTGCAATTTCAACAGCCGCCACTGGTTTAAATCAGTACTAAATTTTAAACTTTCTTTATGAATCTGAACGTTAATGACTAATAATAAATTATGAGAGAAAAAAAATTGGCAAAACCTAGCTGATCATCTAGAGAAGATCTAAATTTACACCACTAGAAAGTTTTAAACATTTCTAATGAATCCCGGAACAAGTGTTTTATGAAGGATATAGACATTTTATTAGCTTGCAAATTCCTAAATATCTACAAAGCAAAAAAGTTCTCTTTTGCAGATACTACGAACATTGTCAGTAACAAAGTTCACACACAGGGCGGCTAAATGATCATAAACTAATTTAAAAAAAATGAGCTGAATGTAACAAAAGGTTTACGTTATTTACCTAAATAATACCGTACGTAACCTCTTTTGTTAATTAAATGTAAATATTTATGTCAATATATCTATTGAAAGTAAAGTAACTGTTCATTATAACCGGCTTGTTCACACAAAGTAGGCCTAATCTCCCATAATATGCGTAGGGTTACCATAAATCATCTGGCCCTTATCGGGACCCATGGCCGGGGGGGGGGGGGGGGGGGGGGGTTGGTTTGGGTTGGGTTGGGTTGGATGGATAATTTTTATAAAAAAATTTACCTAGCTCTAAATACCAAAACACAAAAACAACTATATTAAGAACTAAAATCTTTATTATAACTGATATTCCCTAAAACTAAATCAAAATATTATTTATGATTTGCAAGTTTTATATTTCTGCGATGAGGTGATTTTCTGTAGTAATATATTAAGGGTAGTATTAGGTAAAATTATCGAAAATCGCCACTGAAGATTTATTGCCCTAGCTAGAAAATGCTTGAGTGCATTTATGCACGAAAGCAGTTTCTTTAGGGCAACAAATTTGAGGAACTGGTTTTCTGATTATTTTACCTTTCCGAAATGTATTTTGTATATTTACCGAATAAAAATGATAAAAAGTTAAAAACCTATTTTATGAATTTTCCTATATCTACGATTAAAAGTGGCGTGTCGAAACAACTCTGTCGTCAGACTTTGAGAACCAAAAAAATGACACCTACTAAACTAGCTTCAAATATCCCGGGGAGGGTGATTTTCACTTCTTGGAAGGTGATTTTCGCTGCAAGGTGGTGAAAATTGCCCTAAATTTACATCTGAGGTAAGTAATCTTTGCAACATCTTTCTGATCTTGAATGTACACATTCTGCACATGATAAATTCAAATTATACTGGCATTGCAGAATGACCTCAACGGGTTTAGCTAATAAACGATTTTTTCTTCTGACCACTGGATGGACATTTAGGAAAAAAATGGTTCGCAATTTGCAGTGTGAGCAGGGCATGCGAACAGGTATTTTTAAAGAATACCGACGCGGCGTTACGCACAAATTCGCAAAATAGAAGTCTACTGCACCACGACCACGCTATTGTAGTGCGCTATATGCAAAAGCATTCTTTTTAAAAACCTTTTAAAATCACGTTGTATTCGTACATGTGCCTTTTAAAATTTAATTTAGAACACCTTGATAACGTCGATCGGGACTTTTGATACCTTTTTCGGTACGTCCACGATACACTTACAACGGTATGCCGTCGCGTCGATTGTTTGGCTAGGCTCCTCCCATTGTGACGTCACTTCGAGGGATTTCGAATATTCAAATGATAGTTTAAATCTCTTTTCAATGTTTCAAACAGTTATATTAATAATAGTATACGAGTATACTGGGTGGTTCCATATATTTTGACACTTATTATGATGGTGTTAAAAGAAACTAAAACATCTTTTTCGAAAATTAAATATATATTTGTAAATATAAATTGTTGAAAAACGGAACCAAAACTTAAATAAAGCTATAAAAACCTATGCGTTCTTACAATTTGTAAACTTTGTCATTTTTTTTCTAGCCTTTTTTTGCAGTTTTGAAAACTAATTTTCTGATTAAGATCTCGTAATCTTATGTAAGTCCTGGTGCGACTTAAACAATAAACAACCTCGTAGGGTACGTTTGTACCTTTTTCTAGTTTGGCCATAGTTCGGTCGGCTAGAGATTTAAAAATGTTCTTATCTTTAGCGAGCGAAGTACCGTGCATTAAATTAAACTCAGAGTCCAGTATTTCTGCAGCTTTCATCAAGTCCTTGCTGGGAGCTAAAAGCCCGCCTCTTGATAAAAAATAAATCCAGTCATATGTACCAGTTACTAAGTCAAATTCATTAGGGCTGTTTCCTAAATAATTGTATTTATTTCTAAACCTATACGCTACGTATCCGGCTATATATTTAAGACCCTCCCGATTAATATTTTCTTTACTTTCGAAATTATCTAGTAACTCATTTAAACCTTTATTTATAGCTTCTGTTTCTGGCATTTTGATTTCGTGATATTCTGGTTCAATGAATGAGTATGGAATAGAAATTTCTTCTGCAGTAATATTTGAATCTATTGTTAAATTCTTGGATACCTCTCTGAACAGGTTTCCAGTTATGCAATATTCTTCGGTTAACATTCTAGAAATATTTTCTGGTTGCTCATGTTCGATAGATTCCAGAGGGGTCGCTAAACATTGTTCACCGTGTTCTTCTGTATTTCTATTTTCTGTAAAAACTGCTGCGGAATTTTTGCCTAAAATAAACCATCTAAGGCGATATTTGAAATCCAGGGGGTGGGGATGATCGTTAGTGGCTCCCATGCCTCTGATATACGAAAAAAAATTTTCAATAATGTCTTGATTTAATTTTGACGTTAGGATATATTCTAAATTGTATTTGCCATGAAGATAGTCATATAACTCTTCCACTGATCTATTTGTAAGTAGTATTCCTTTCTGAAAAGGAATAAGAGACTTATGTTGTCCGCGGCCCTCTACGTGTTTTGTTTCATAGCGTAGCATACCGTTGTAAGTGTATCGTGGGTACGTCGGAACAGGAACTCCAATGACGGTGATAGTCCCGATATATCGGGAGGGATGACAACCCTACATATGCGGTACGAAAAACGCGTTAACAAATAAATAACGTATTTTTTATTATACTTCTTTGAAAACACCTTATTTTCATCTGATTTAGTAATAATGTAAGATGGGCTTTTTCGGGCTAGCGCACGGAAAGAGCGCACGGAAAAAATTTTCCTGGTCTCCAGTTCTTTCAGTGTGCTGAATGAAGATACCGACTATTTTTTGGCTTTAAAATAGAAATATAGGTATAGGAAAATAAACTAAACTCAAGAAAGTCTATATGCTATCTGATATTTAATATGTACCTATTTTGTATTTTATTTCGTAAATATTTGAATATTTAGATGAATTTCTGAAATATTTTTTGACGTTTTGTCAATCTTATCTGACATAGACAAATTTAAATCACCTTTTAAATGATTTGAACGTTACCATGAAAACGCATCATACCTGCCAAAGACCATATTGTCAGCGTTGTTAATTTTCTGTCAATTAAATTCATTCTAATAAAATGTTCTCAGAAGAAAGTATAATAAAAAATATCGTTCAATACACGTCCAGAAATGGATTTTCCGTGCTTGCTTGACTTCCCGTGTTCGGCTGCGCCTCACACGAGAATTTGTCAAGCGCGCACAGAAAAATCCTTTTTTCCGGACTGGTAATGAAATATACTATTATATTTTTGTGAATGTGACAATAAAATAAATATTTTCACATGTTTCCCTCTTTTATTCTTATCTAACTGATTCACATACCTATGTACAGACGACTTTTCCCAGTGTTTGATAGTATACGTCATTGGTGTATAAGAATATTATTTTATAATAAGATAGTTAATTTAAGAAGTTACAGCATAGCATATGGTTGGTAAAAAGGGCGGCCAATTACAGTTTGCACGTGAGCGCAAGGGTCTAGGACCGGCCCTGTTCACACAACTGGAAGAGATACTTTTAATTTCGCAGCAAATCCCAAATTATTGCACTTGACATATCTAAGACCTTTAACCGAGTATGGGATGTGCACTCTTCAGCAAGCTTCTTTCTTACGATCTTCTTCCAAAATTGTGTGACTGTCCTGGTGGATGGTCACTCATCTAACTTTCATCCAATCAGTGTTGGCATACTCAAGCGTTGAGTGCTGGCGCTGAATACTGGCACCAACTCTGTTTCTAATTTATATTAACGACCAATTTTTTTGTACCAATTCCATCCACAGTTTCGCTGACAAAAATACACTCCAGAATACATTTCCTCAAATTAGTCCCAAAACTTGAACTGAATAACAAGCGCATCCCTATGCATTTTGTCCCGTTCTTGTCCAGCATAATTGTAAGACCCACTCCTAGAGACAAAAATCCAGTAGATCATGACTTATGAATAGCTTAACCCGAAAAACTAAAAAAAAACGTCCGATCTGCTTTTCTTGTTCCATTATATATACTCTCAATACCTCTTGAATAAGACCTAACCTAGAATAATTTTCTTATACCCAATGAGAGGTACCACCTTCGGCATTTCAATTCGGTCCAAATGATCCGACTTGTTAATGACCAAATTTTTACTAAAATATTCGCTTCTTTGGCTTATCGATGTGCTTTGGGTTATCCATCTCTCTTTTACATGTATTTTTATGAATTTTATTCTAAAAAACTAATATTGGAGTATATATTTCATGGACTATTCCCAACAGTGCAAGAAGAAGCGCGACGCATCTGCAGTTCTTACAGAAGTAACAGAAGCCTAGAACATCAGACTTACCCCTTCCTCCTTTAATAGAGTAAGGTAGAAAACCAGAGTGATGGAATTATTTCTTTATCTCTTTCTCCCCTAGATTAAATTCATTCAAGTCCAGCATTTTAGTAGATTTTATTTCATTTTTTTGGATACCAAGGTTCATGATTATTTAGGCTTAAAGCTTTCTTGATCTCTCCGAAGCAAAAATGAACTAACCAAACTTACTGGCCCGGTTTCACAATATTTGGTAAACTTTTTGGTAACCTAACCTTGACCTTATAGTTATCCTGTGGTCAGGGATGTGAAATTAATATCGAAAAGTATACCTTTGGTTTACTAACCATGAACTGTGAAACACTTTGAATTAACTTAATCCAAGGTTGCGTCCTAACCTTTTGGGGTGACCAGACATTGTGAAACCGGGCCTTAGACAAATAAATAAATTATTATAACTTATCTAAAAATTTTACCAGGATAATTAAACATGGGTACTACTTCATCCCGCCACTTTAGTTTGTTTTTCTTTTTGCTCCCAATTTTTTTATAATTAAAATTTTAATTAGAAATGAGGTTTTATAAAGAAGGGTTAAATAAATGTAAAAAAACTACCTGATGGGGTTTTTCTTAAGATTATTCGTAATTAGATCTTTGAAAATATAACGCAAATAAATTATAAAAAACCAATTTCCTTTTTTTTTCCATTGCCATTTCAAACAAACTTCCGAAATGGTTAAGGCAATAAATACTTAATAAAATCGATTTCTTGTCGCCTTTAAATCGGAAAGAGATTTAACTTTTTTTAACGAAAAATGAAAGAGTGTTTGAGAGAATATTCCGTCAATTTTCGTTAACTTATTATTCGATTTGTGTCAAAACTAACTTGGGACGCATTAAAAGCATTAACATCAAAGGGCACCAACCAGACAAATTAAAATGAAATAACCCTTGATGTTGACCCTAAACGAATTTTGTCTTTTTTATTTAAAGAAAAATATATCACATTATATAGAGTTGTTAGTACACCCACGGTACGTTAGTACTTAGGCTTGAAGTCTATGTGGGATGTCTTAGATAAAAAAAAGTAAAGAAGCAAATATCATTTTTTAAAGATTATCCACATTTATACATACATATGCAAATTGTTTTGACTAAAGGATATTGGTTTAAAAAAATAGCTTACAAAATATATGCCTGTGAAGACTGTGGAGGATACTTGGACCACTTTAGGTTGAGTTAGATATAGGTTTTACTATAGGCAATTTATTATGGTAACGAACGAAAAATTATTGAATCTTAAGCTATTTTGGATGCAAGTTTAAGGATGGTAACTAGATAATTTTCTATATATGTATTTTAAAACTCAACATAGAGAGCTTGGGCCTGTGTCATTCCAGACTTTTACATTAGAGACGACGCATGTACCCATTCCTAAATGTCTATATCAGAAACATTTACAACAATTTCCATCCCTTCTAATAAACTTACTTGGATCTAGATAAAATTTCAAATTAGTTTTTAAAAAAGTTCATTTACAAAGTGGCTGTAACACTACAATATTATTTCTCTTCTTTCTGGTGTCTGCCATAGCTATGGGCCATCACGCTAGAAATAACAGACGTGTCTGTAATAAGTCGGCAATTGCTAAACTGTTTTGGTATTCTCTTGATCCTGCAAAGGCATAATAAATGACAATCAATTTGGATTCTTTAGATGAAAATCCTCCACTGGAGAACCTACTTCAGTATAGGTTGACCTACTAGAGGTATTAGGAAAAAATATTCAAATAATTTCGATCTACATGGACTTAGTTAAAGTCCTTGACGAAGTTAACTGTGATATTTCCAGTTGCTTATCCAGTACACTTCTTCAATCTGTATGTTCTCCAAATATTGTTCCGAAATTTGGGAAATGACACCATCTTCAACTTGATTTTCTTTAAAAGAGTGCTGTTGAGTCAGACACCTGACCTTATTCTCCCTTCTATTTTTACCGGCGCTCTATGGTTGTCTTGTATCTGTTCTACAAATATTTTTATGATTTCTCTTCAGCAGAACTAGCCTCTATCCTCCATCATTGTCTCATTGGCTATGCCCCACTAAACATCAAGAAGTGCGTCAAATATGCATCTCTAGACGGTTCAGCTACAGAAACTCACAACATTCCAATTTTTTCTGGCCTTTTATGTTCAGTTATGGGTTCAATTTTCTGCTTGGTTCTGCTGAGTTCGTCCGTTTTTCTCATTACCTTTAATTTTTCAAATTTTCGTATCGATAAATTGAATTTTCCACACCTGAAGTATTAAGATTAAAAACCTGGTCTCCAAAGAGGTTGGGGTTTATTCAAGTGTCCCTCAGGGGTTGCATTGAGCTTTTTTATTATTTAATTTTCTAAGAGTTTTTGTGTTGAATTAGTTAACGATACCATAAGGGCTTTTCTGTACCATTTAAGACAGGGATTTCTGACTTAAATTGGAGGATGTTTTTAAAATAACCTGTCTTAAAGAAATTTGTCGCATGCATAATTCTTGAGTATTGTTCCAAGAAATGAAAGACAATAACTAATAGTGGGTCTTCTTTAAAACAATAAAAAAATTCTCTAGTGTTTAAATTATATTGTTTTATTTCAACTTTTTTCTTTTTAAATTACTTTCGAAATTGAATAAAGCAGAAAAACGCTTTTTTTATTAAGAAATAGATTTCTTGGCGGTTTTAATTTCAAACCTAATTTAAGATTTATTGATAAGAAATTTTTCAGGAAGAAAGATTACTTAACGGTTGATTTAATGAACGCGCGGGCAGGGCCCTCGCTGCCGGTCTCGGTTGGTAAAGCGCAATCCCGAATGGGAAACTGTCTCTAGGATGAGATATATTGGTTCGTTAACGATAACTGACGTAGATTATTACCGGGATTATCTCTAAAAAGGATGGTGTGATTCTAATATAAAAGAGAAATCTAAAATTTAATTAAACAAATCCTTTCAAGGGCGAGTTGGTTCTCGCGCTATTGGGGTTCGTGCTGATTAAAACATAGATACCGGAATTCGCTAAAAAGGTTTAAGACTTAGTACTGGTACTATTATTAATAGCTTTTGATTAAAAGTTAGGGAAGAATAACGGTCACACAATTTATTACGAGAGCTGCTTTATTTATCACATTTGTCATATGTCAAATATGTCATACAAAACGTAATCAAAAATATGTTTTTTTCTGCATTTTTTCCATACATTCTAGCAGTGAGGAAGTGACTTACCTTTTGACTTACTAATTTTAAGCCTTGTTTGCAATATCATTGGAGTGATTTTATAAATACACGAGACCATCATATTTAAACAATGTGATGGGCCATATTTTTTAGAAAATGTCAAAAATGAAAAATCGATCCATGATGACAATTTTATTGAGGGTTTAAAGTAGACATTGAAACTAAGTTTTGTCCCATTAGAAAAGGGCAATATTAGCATGTATTTTGCATAACTGTATATTACCAACAAGTTACAAGATGAAAACCATTGGGCAACCGAACAATAAATAAACAACAGAACTTATAAGTGGTCAATGATGACCTACAGTAACAGGACAAAAACTTGTCTAGACTTAATCAACTAGAAGATCTAAATTTAATCCTATACTGAATCTTAAAATTTGGTATATTATTACACAGTGCGGCTCTTTAATGCCCCCCTCTTCTTTTTCAACCGTTACATTAAGAAAATTTAAAGTTAGCGTAAGTTAATTAGTAAAAAATACTATGTTTTGGTGCACAAGTGACTCTCGGAAAAATCAAGATGGCTGCTTGACTTCATCGTGGAAAAAAAAAGAAATAAAATGAGGGATCTTGCGATACATCATTTTAAAGTCTCATTAAGTACTTTGTGATCTAGAATATTAAGTCATTATTATTTGCCCTGAGAACATAATGACGGCTTGTTGAAACAAATATTTTTAAAATAAAATAATGTAATGTAATTGCTGAAGTGTTTTAATTGATGGATCTGATGATAGCAATAGTTTAAAAAAATGTTAAAAAACCACCACTAATTGAAATTATGTCATTTCAATAATTTCAGATTTAATTTTTTATTATCTGAGACAGCCCACGTAGACTGCCTGAGCACTAAAGTACCATGGGCGTCTCAAGGGAAGGAAAATGTAAGTGAAACGGGATTTAAAGGATTGGAGGTTGGGAGGGGGAGGTGAAGACATCTGCAGGCACTCCGTTCCATAATCTGGAGATCCGAGGTATGAATGAGCGAGAGAAGTGGGATGTTCTAGGCTTTTGCAGCTGGACAGTAAAGGGATGCACACGTAACGCGTCTCTTGTTGTTCTGTTAGAAACAGTCTAGGGAGGAATTATAGCAGCTAGTTCTTCAAAGCAAAATCCGTGGAAGTAGCGGTAGAAAATAGATAAATCCCCAACAGCGCGGCGATGAGCGAGAGAAGGGAGTTTTATTGTGAGGACTGGGTCATTGATGAGTCGAATGGCTCTCATTTGGATAGAATCAAGGATGCTAAGTATCGAAGGCGATGCCGCTCCCCAGATATGGCAACAACACTCTAGGTTAGGTCTTATTTGGGAAACATAGAGAGTGCGTAAATTGGAAGGGGAGAAGCACTTTCTGGCTGGAAAGAGAAAATCAAGCTTTTAGCTGCTGATGTGGCCGTTGAAGTAATGTGTTTGTGCCGCATTCGAAAGCGATGCCAACAAGATCGAACGTTTCATTGTTTTGTAGGGCTTGGTTATTCATGTGGATGGGGTAAGTGCTTCCAGATTTTTTGCGGGACAGGGAGTAAGACTGAGTTTTGGAGGCGTTGAGCTGAACAAGGTTCTTGGCACCCAAGTCTAGGATTTCTTTAACACAATTTAAATTTTATTTTAATTAGTGGGGGTGGGGGAAGGCTTAATAATATTTTTTTAACCTCTTGCTATCATCAGAACCGTATTTTTAACCGCCAATTAAAAAACTTCAGCACTATTCATTACATTTTATTTCTCAAAATATTTGTTTTAAGCCGCCATTTTGTTCTCATGACGAATAATGACGAAATATTCAAGAATCGTAAAATACTCAGTGAGACGTTTAAAATAGATATATCGCAAATCCCTCTTTCCATTTATTTTTTTTCCAAGCTTTGGGGGGGGGGGGACATTAAAGAGTCGTATTGTATGTATAGGCACAAAATGATTTTTTAAAAATATTTTTCTAAATTATGAAGACACAACTTTGTTATTATATTGTAAAAAATGTATTAATTTTGACACATAAAGCATGAAGAAAGTCACATTATTATTTTCGTTATTTTTTTTATTTTGCATTATTTTTTTAAAAGTCACATTTTCTGTAGTTTAATTAATAAGAAACAAGTAATGCAGAGCTTGTTGGTAACAAGGAAAAAAAATTCTTACTTGTTAAAATAGGAAAAAATAAGGAAATGTCAAGCTTACATCGGCTAATTTTAAAATTAAACATTTTTGGCGCTCTTTTGATATGATTGTCGTTTTCTAGATGGCTAGATCTATCGTCAGTTTTAAGCTTGGTTGCCAACTAGACGGTAACGCATTGGCTTGGGTGTACTGCAAAGCAAAGTATGTATATGAAAATATTAAGAATGTTAAGAAGAGTTAGGGAAAGAAGAAAGTCAACAGATATTTTCTATATTTTCTATTTAGAAAGGGACCGAGACAGTGAGTTTCATCGTTTCTATAATTCCGGATGTACCAGAATGCAACCGAGTACATTTGACTATATTCTAAATGCGACAGGACCTATAGAAACAACGCAGCTAAAACAAGCAAGCTTACTTCGGCAGATGTTGAAAGTGGCCACTGTTTACCTCAGTACATTTTACTAAACTTTTAACTAAGTCACGTCTTACTTTTGGAAAAGTTTCTTGATTGTTTTTAATCACATTGTGATGTTTAAACGGAAATATCTCGAAAACGGTTAGAGATATTAAGATCAAGCAGGTATACTTTTGTAGCTTAAAAATAACCCTTCTTTGAGAATCTTGGATTGAAACGTTCCCAATATTGCAAGTAAGAAAAAAATCATAGGTTTATTAAACGCTTAATTATCAAGAAAAATATCGATTACCTTATTCTTAGTGAAATTCTAAGTGAAATCATTTCTGACGTTAACCCGGAGCCAAGTTCACAGCGAATCGTCAGTGACGACGCGACGCCTAGAGGGTTTTGTGCCGCGATGATGCCAATCCCATATCAAAGCATTGCAGGGGGATAGAGGCGCGGCGATGTTGTACCGGTGCCGTGTTGGTAAGTGAGCGACAAGTGTGACAACCTTTGCACTGTCTGTCGCAGACTAGCGAGGTCTATTTTGCTGCGCGGAAGCTGAATTCAGTACCTATATTTTGTACTGGCCTGCTATGCATATTGTTATGTCTCATCATGTCACTGACGAACTCGACGCCATGAATCAAATCTGAAAACAGGTCGTGCATGCGCCGCGCCGTCAACAGCAAAACTGCGAGATACCACGTAACTGTGCAACTTGGGTCTAACATTTTATGTTTGAGTAGAAAAAATCTCAGTTTTTTGGGATAAACTTTTTGAATGGAATACTTTTCTATTTTGAAATGCGTGATAAGCCAATTTAATTTTGAACTCTACAAAGCTCTATAAGCTTTTCGATTAAGGAAACAACAATTTTACCTTATTATTTCACCACAAAAAAATGCCGCTAAAATTTTATGTTTAAATCACAGTGTCTCGTTATAAGCCCTACGACACATACTTTGAACACCTTTGTTCCATTTGGGACTTGAATATCATACTCTTATTTTCGAGCAAAGATGCTATAAATAATGTACATCAATTACTGTTAACGAGACGATTTATCTTCATGTAGAGACAGTCGCCTATTCGGAATTGCTCTTTCTCGACGGAGACAGCTAAAGCACTGCAAGCGTTCATTAAATTACCCGTCAAGTAATTCTTGTTTTTAAAAATAAATTATTCCTTTCTTTTGAAATAATGACCAAAACAAGAAGGGGCCATTTTACAAATTTTGATGTGGGTCCGAACTACATTTTATTGAAACGATGGTTGAATAATTTTTATTTATAGTTCTAATGTAACTTGCAAAATATGCTTTCTAAAAAGTAGGTTATTTTCTTCTTCGTAATAATAAGGATACTTATATTGCAAACTTTTCTAAGGACTTATAAAGACAGTATTTAAAATTATATTTTCTCTAAATGTGCAGAATGAATTTTATTTATTAGGTTAAAAGTTACAATTTAATTTTCACTTATAACCTCCCGAGTGCTTAAATTATTGCCGTACATGAATTCGTACATGAATTTTTTAAGAAAATTACCCTCGTCGCTGCGCAACTCGGGATAATTTTCAAAAAATTCATGTACTCGAAAAATTTCCGGCAATTAATTCAAGCACGCGGGGGATTCGGTAAGAAAATTGCACACGACATACCTAGGTATATATTTCCAGGATATTTACATATATGTAATGTTAAAAAAATCTTTCAACCCATTTTAGTTGCAAAAAACTACTCATAGGGGGTTAAAATATATCTACTATAATGTTTTACAATATGTTTGCTTCACTAAAATGGGTGGAATCCTGTTTTTCTTATATTTTCAAATGTTACAACAGTTTGAGTGAACCGGAATACCAGATAACAGATAAATAATATCCTTTCCAACCTTTTTAGTTCCAAAAAATTAGGAATATTGCTTAGGTAACTATTTGTGTGTTATGAAATAAGTTTTGTGCACTAAGATAGGTACAACGATGTTTTTTTAATATATTTTCATATTTTATATACATGGTATAGCTAAGTTTCAGCACATTATAGCTTAACAGAGATGACTTTGAAACAAAAGGTCATTAGTTATTTATTATTATTTCATTGGCAGTTTAACCAGTTTAAGCTAGATATTTCTATTGTTAAAGTTGTTTTCGAGGTTTTTAAAGAATAAAAGTATAGAGAATGGAAAAAGAACAGAAATATACGTTATGCGCATATTGCGAAGAACTTTGTGAAGTTAAAAAAGCCACCCCAAATTAAAATACTTATCATACGTGATTGAGAAGTGTAATATGGAGAAAAATCAAAATGAGAAGTTATTCAGCGTAGTACAAAAAAAGGTACTGGAAGTTTTAAACAAGGTTTCACGAAATAGAAAAGATAAGCTAAATAAAATTGTTTCAAAATATTATATTTATCTAGTCAAGCACAGACATTTAATTAATATAAATTCTTTACCGATGTATTCACCCTTGAAACGCGAGGAGTTTTCAAAAGATTTTGGAACACTGAAAATATTTATTTAATGATTATAATTAAACATGAAATAAAATGTTATTTCACAAGCCCAATGTTTTTTTTTTATAATTATCTCTAATATAAAAAACAAAATTCGATTTTTATATAAAAGCAAAATGTCAAGTATGATCAATATATCAATAATTTGACAGAAAAATTTCCACTTGTCAATTTCGCCCAGGGTACCCCGAAGGATGAAAATTTCCGGAAATTTTTTGGGTTGCCATGGTAACGAAACCAGAAACAAACTTTTGATTAGCTAAAAAAGTGACGTGTGAAATTTTCGGTAGAAATACGACAAGCGAATAAATAATTTTCAAAATAATTTGGGGGAATGGTTCGCCGATATTTTTTTAACATGAAAGTATGAGATATTTTCTCTTGGTGATATAAGTATGCCTTGTATTTAAAAAAATTGCCGCAAATTTCTTTTCCCTTGGGATTTTTTTAACGCGTTAAATTTGATTAGGGAGTATCCCACATGAAATATCAAACACAGAAGTTGTTTGTGATTGATATTTCATCATACATACAGGCAGATACAATTTTTTCGCCATTTTAGGTAAATAAAGATTGAAAAAAAGTAAGTCGACAAAAGAATCATTTTATTACAAACAACGTAGGTTTATTATATACTTTTATGAAAACGTTATAAGTAAAGTTGGACAGTTCTAAGCGCGTCCAGTGGCGTTGCCATTTTATTTACAGTTTTGCAGGGATAAAATACAATAAATATTTAAGAACCATCTCTGCATACATACTGCACACTGCATTATTACCAACCCCGTCATTGTATCTGCAGATAAAGATTTTTTCTTTAAAGTGACTTTGCTCTATATTTTTAAAATTACAACACAATTCAACATTTTATGACGCAATATTGGCATGCGCAAAGGAATACTTTCAACAAGTCATTTTCGGTTATATGTATACTATACAGCAATATATCTTTGTACCGTCTTACTTTAAATCCAGGAACTAAGAAATAGTATCTCTATTCGTAGGGGAATCACCAACGAATCAGCGCCACTCAAGTTCCAGTTACTTGGTAACGTGACAGTTTATTGATGGGGGTTCAGCCATTCCATTGACTTTGACTGCTTTGTGATGTTTCTTCATAATTCTTCAAATTAAAAATGATTTCACATAAATATACTTTAACGTAAATCTCCAGGTTGCGAACGAAATACCTGCTACCTTTTTAAATTGTCTTCGTAGATAAGTCAAAGTTAATGACAAGGTTGTCAATAATACTTTATTCACCGTGAATTTGTAATTTTAATGTTATGCAAAATGAGTTATTCCATTAAACAATAAATGTTGATTTTTATTAGTTATTAATATTTGAAAGCAATATCCAGTGATTATAAACAATAACAAATAAATTATAACATAAACAGATAAATGTTAACATTGGCGAATAAATATCAAAAGAAATCTTCAACATGCCTGCCAATTCTTCGCACTTTCTACATTCTTCTGTGCCTCTGAAGTGTGTTTATAATACTTTGAGCATCATTTTCGTTCAGATTTCTTACTTCATTGCTCACCTTCCTTTAAATTTCTTGAATATTTTCATTGTGAGTAGCAAACACTATGCCATATTTCCGATCTGCTGTTAAAGACCTCGGCGCGGCGCCGCGCCGTAATAATTCACCACTGATGAACAAACTATCATTTGTCCAGCTTTAATAAAATAAAAACAAATTATGTCAAATTGTCCTTTATTCAAATTACAATTTAAAAGACGTTCGTAGTGAATTGGGGTATTTAAAGTTTTTTGTTAATTATTTTGTTTCAATAAGTATTAGGTAATAAGTTGGACATGCTAAACATGTTCTACAGAATATTAGCAGACAAATCGGCATCACAATCGTCACAAATGGCAGCTTTTTGAATTTTTTTTTCTGGTATTGCTGGAAAATAAAATATATCTTTGCGTTTCTTTCTGTGACGATTGCTTGTAGGTCCTGTAAAAAATTTTGTTACCCCAGTAAACATCGTTGTAGACATAAAAATATTAGTTACCCCTAAACTAAAAAAACACATTTTTACCACATTTATCAATTCACAAAGATAACGCTCCGATCGTGATTAAGCAAAAACAACTACTTTAAAAGCTTTTAGCTGTCCGACACTCTAGATAAAACAGCTTTACCAAAAGTTAAAAGCAAACATCATTAAAATAACAGTCACTTGACAAAATGGTTTTTGATTGACCGCAAAACTAGGAACTGTTTTTATTTTTTCACCACACAGTTTAGCGGACCTTCCATTAGTTTATGTCAATGTTTTATTCCGATTGCGTGAAAACAAAGTAAAAACGTTATAAATCCATTTATGACGAAGGGTGGCAATTATGAATCGCTTAGTGGTCCATTACCGCGCCTGCATGGAAATATCAAATTTTGACGTTTTGCTGGTACGTTTTTTAGGAAACCGTTAAACATCGATTTCAGTTAAAAAGTACTGCAAATGTATTCTAAATTTCATTATGATTTTAAGAAAGTTATCATTTCAAAAATCAGGTTATTAAGTTATAAATTATTGTAAAATCGTTAAAATTATGTAAATTGTACCACCAATATAGCTCTATCACTTATAATTCACATTGGGCGGCAGATTACGATAGGCACATTATGACACTCCTCACTTATAATTAATATGGTATTCACGAATTAAATTTCTGCTGCGAGGAGCGAATAGCGCGATTCATAAATGTAATAGTATTATAACATTCTTTAGTGTTTAAGTATATTAATAAAATTTAAATAAATTAAATAATCTCGTTTTTTACACCATCTCATCGAGCAAGCAAAAGTGGCAACACCTAGAATGACGGATTACACTGGAGAACAAAATTTATTTTTTTGTTGGTCCCACGAGATAAAGTAGATTTTTTTTTATCAGGCAAGGTTTAAAAGGAAAGGTACAAAGCAATTAAATTTTGAGAAAGATATTATCTATCAATAATTGGCGTTGTACAAAGCGACAAATTTATTTCAAAAATGTAGAGATATACGATTTTCGGCTGTAATTTGCATTAGAAACATCTCTTTTTAGCATCCAGCAATAATCTGCCAACATAGCGGGACTCCATTTGCCTTGGTATCGCTTCTCGATGCATAGGACTAGGGGGGAGGGTCTTGAGGGTCCTTAGCACCCCTAAAACTCTAATTAGCACCCCAAAGTTTACAACTCTCTACCCTATTAGGCTTAGTTAAGGGGGGGATTGGGGGTGTTTATCACCCCAAAACTCTAATTAGTACCCCAAACAAAATTTTAGGCCATATACTGAACAGGGTCTAGGGCTTAAGCACCCCTGAACTTGACTGACTAACTATGCCTATGTCTCCATGTCTAAAATGTCCTGAAGAAACCTTTCGCCATGCTCATCACTGACAGCTCCAAGATTTTCTGGAAACAAGTGTGTCGTGTGTCCCAGCTGTCCTATTCACAAAGGAAACAGCAGTACTTTGTGTAGCCAGTTGCATGCCTAGCAAAAGTACCACAACCTTTTGTCGTAAAATTCCTTCATGTTAGCGGCATAAGCCAAAGGAACAGAGGGGAACTTATTTCCATTGTGGAGTGGAATCGCTTTTAAGCTGACTTTGGAAGAGTCAATAAACACCTGTGTCATATTCATGACAGAATGGACATCAATACAAAATACTAGACCATCTTCAATAGAGAAGAAATCTTTAAATTCTGCATAGCGACCATGATAAAAAGCAAATTTTGTTCCACTCTGAAGAAGATTCCAGTCCTGTAGCCTGAAACCTAGAACTTTGACTTGCTTCTTAGACACGTTTAAATCATGGAGGTCGTTGAGATCTCCTTGACTTAAAAAATGGGGTGAACCGGAAGACGAACCTGGTTTAAATGTTGGATCTAAATCCATATTTTCGCCTACATCATTTTCTTCGTCTACTTTGTCAACAGCAGACGCGTCGTCGCTTGACGACCTTGTACAGGCACAGATAACTCTGGACTGTGAGATACTGGTCTTAACGCAGATGGTACATTAGGAAATTTTAGTGTTTGTATTTAGAAGTTATACCAGTTATATTTGTAAGACAGAAATAGCAATCTGAAATATGGTCTGTCTGTTTCCTCCAAATCATAGGAATGGCAAACGCCATATTATTATGTCGTATACCTTTTTTCCATACTGTAAGAAGCCTGGCATATGTGACACAGCAAATATGGAAAGCCCAACGTTTGTCTTGACCAACTACTTTACACTTAAAATAGTGCTCATAGAATTTTTTAACGAGTGGTGTAGCAGAAAGAATTCAGGTTGTATACATAGTTTATTGGCATTCTTTCGGGTGATCCGATGATCAGGGTTTTACTATAACAGGTATAAACACAATACAGCACAGCACCCTTTAAAATGTTGATAAAGACTACATTTAATATGTTTACATATTGAGCTCTAGCTGGAAACTGAGAAATCATTTGCTACTTAAGAATGGTGACTGCTTGCAGGTTTCAGCATGTTAAGACCTCTCTGTAGGACAGTAGGAGCTCATTGTCATGGATTTGTGCTTCCAAAGAAAAACTGGTGCACAAATAATAAAATATCAATGTTTCGTACAGGTCTTGTGTTAAATGTCTCTTATAGTTCATGTACTGTACATGCATATGCTATTAGTGACGAGTGATTATACTGGAACACAAAAACTAAGGGCGATGAAGAAATTCTGAAAACATAATTGATTTCAGCTTGCAAAAATATACACGGAAACATTTTTGTACCTGAGACAAAAATCTTGTTAAGCAACAAGGGTTACTTACTGGTTATGTGGTAGTTTAATCAGAGGAAGTTAAAACTGCTTAATTTATTATAAACCGCTTGCCAGATAAAACTATGTGTTTCTCTTTTCGAATTACTCAGAAGCAGAGTTTGCGATTGTAAGCTAAATTATGATTTTCATAATCGGATAATACCGATTATTTAGAAACTCGATTCATCGACTATTTTTAATTTAAACTATCTAGAATCTAGAGCTTGAAAAGAAGAATATGTAGATATAGCTTGAATCAAATAAATAGCTAATAACAAGTAGACAAATTAGATAAAGAAAAATACATAGAAAACGAACCAGAAAACTAGTGAATCGTTAATACGTAAACCAACTAATAAAGGACTTCCTAAAGTAAATAGGAACAAATGGAAGAGTATATAAAAAGCAAACCTAAGAAAAAGAAAATCATCTACAAACAAAATAATGTGAGAAATTATACCGACGTTGGTTGTTCCAGATTCCAGATAGTTCAGTTTGATGCCACGTGTATTCAATTTAGTTATTATTCGACAACTGGTGACATACTTTTACTCCTGAATGCGTTTAGTTGAAATCTCCATTCCATGACTGCATAACAGTAATAAATTTGGACGCTTGGCTTGTGTCGTTTACCCATTTCGAAAAACGATGCAAATTAAAAAATAATCTTACAGCCGGTTGCACAACGTCAATGATGAAATAGACACTGACCACGTCAAGACTATTTTTTTATTTCTTGCTAACACAGAGCGGACTTAACTCTGATTTAAGCTAATTCCACAATAGGCTGGGATTAAATTAATGTCTTTGGTAAAATCTTTGATAAAACATTAGTTAATTTGTCAAAATTTTGCATTCCAATACAAAAATTGAGAATAGTATATTCTGTAACAAGGTTAGAATGAAAAAACTCGATACGAGTGGAAAATTCCGAACGTGAGCGCTAGCGAGCGTGAGGAACCACGAGTATTAAGTTTTTTCATTCTAACTGAGTAACAGACTATATTTTCTCCACGACCAGAAAGTATGAATCAAATGAATGAATGTCAAATTCTATATCTGATTCATTCGATTTTTCACTCATTATTTCATTTAAATTGAAGGTTTTCTGACAAAAATTATGACGACGTCACCATTTGCATCTGTCACTGACAATTTTGAAATCCACGGCAATCTATGTCGTTTGGTTCGATTACAGAATATTCATACCGTACCTTGTTATGGAATGAAAATACATGCGAAACACATAAGAAGTAAGTGTTTCAGTATAAATATTCTAACTCAAGAGTAAGAATGTATATGTTCTATTATTAAAAATGATTTCGGAATTTCTACATTCTTTAATGGTTGTGGAGAAAGATCTTTTCTTCAATATTTTAAATTAAAATTATACACTTCTGTATATTGGGTATTTAATTTTTTATTATTAACTAACATGGTACCTACCTTTGTATCTGAGTATGCATACTATAATTTTTAAAAAAATGTAGAAAAATAAAGCTAATTTATAATGTGCATTTTAACATAAACGACCTTAGTATGTTTGTCCTAACAAGGATTTAAATCTAACTGCTATTTATGAAACTTGAACAGGCAAATAAATATTTAAATAAGCAAAAGAATGGATAAATTACCATAACTATTAGAAATTTAAATTAAAGATGAATAGAAAAATCAAAAAGAAAAACTATTAAATAAATCTGCATATACAAAGGAACAAATGTAACATTATAAACAATAAAATATAATAAACAATAAAATTTCAGGTATCAGTATTATACTATGATTTAAAAAAATATAACTTTACTTAATTAAATTATATTTCGTAAAACAGGTTAATATTTAATGTACAATAATTGATGTTGATTCAGATGTTTTACCTTTATTGTTTTAAATTTAATTAATTGTTTAAATCTGACTTTTATTTAAAGAATGAAAATGTTTTTAATAAAAGAAATATCATTGGTAATAAAATAGTTTTTTCTGTGTATAAAATTACTAAAAACCACTCATTTCCCTTAAGTGTTTGACACTTTTCTGTCATGGAATTATCGGGGGGGGGGGGGGGGGGGTGGTACGGCATAGGTGAACAACTATAATATTCGAAGGAATTTCCGTTTTTGATGTATAAATATTATTATTTAAGATATAGTAGGTAGTAACAAAATTTTACTAATGTTAAATTTTACGTTATTAATTATGGTAAAAAAATTGTTATTAGAGATTAACATAAAGACATGTAAAAGGGTTTCCGCTACATAACGGAGTAAATTTTCAATAGGCAAAGTTAACAAACACGATAGGACTAAATGTATTTTTAATTTTCATGAAGTCTACAGGCAAGCTCTGGCAAATAATTAGAATGTGAGTATAGTTATTTTCGTATCTACTACAAAAATTTCATGTTTAAAATCAAAATAGCTGTTGTTTCTGTTAGCTTTTTTACTTAGACAGTAGAGAGGGAGAGAGAGAGAGAGAGAGAGAGAGAGAGAGAAAGATAATTCGTTTGTACAGGCTTTTGCTTTTGGTTAACTATAAAATACGGTAATGTTCAATAAAGATTTTATTATCTTAGACATTTGTACCTCTAAAATTGGTAGACAGTGACTTTTTTACTGCATAAAATGAGGGAAATAAGAAAACGCGATAAAGATTTTATAGCTGCACCACCTTGATATTACAGAGGAAACTAAACCTGAATTTCTAAACTTATCGTAAGAAAGTACCTACTATAAGACATTTAATATATTATGGGTTGTTGAAAATGATAATTAAAAAAAAATATTTTAAAAAAGTGAATATTATGGGCGGTATACGGGATGATTTGAGAAGAAAAAGCAGTATTTTAGGTAAGTATTCAGGGTTTCAAAATAAATATAAATTTCCAATCCGGCTCTTATCTATTCCAGAGATACAGGAGAAACATTGTTTCTCACAATGTGTACGGTGTAAAAATATTCCTAGGGATCCCCTTAAAAGGTTTAGGGCTTAGTATTGGTTTAAATTAAAATATTTTAGTTGATTAGTACGGTTAAGTTAAATGTATACAGTGTGTCCAAAAAGTCTTGGTATGGGCAAATACCCCAATAAGTACTTAGATAAACTTAATTAAGTCGGATTTCAAGAAAATTGTCTATATTTATATGTGAGGTTATTTCTATGTATGTATACAGGTTGTCCGAAAAGTCTTTGTGTTGGCAAATATCCATCTGGGGAGCGGAATACCTTGAAAAAGTTTCTCGTCTGGGGAGCGGACGACCTTGGAATGTATGTATGTACCGATACGGTTACGAAGGGCGGTCTATTCTGCATCATCAGTCCGAAGGAGTGTGATATCTTCCTTAATACAAGGCCTAGAAAATACTGAAACTGATATATGGATTATTTTAAATTAATTATATATGAATCAATATTTAAATTTCTTCTCCAATCTAGCGCTGATGGTGTGGCTCGTTGCATGAAGTCACTTTGGTGCCTGGAACAGATCGCATATCGCATTCTTCCGTAATATGTCTAATAGTCTGATTCGAAGTCCATAGTCACATTCTGGGGATTAGGCGACTCTCTCTTTGTGTGGTGAGCCTACACATCAACCATATCCAGTACGACTTCTGTTCGGTTTGACCCACAGCTTTCTGCCAAGGTTAATGCCCGGAGCTGTACCTTTAAAACCATTGAAACTGAAGAGGGTCTTCAAGAAGTAGACACTTTTGATGTCATAGAACCTCAGTCCTTCGGATTAAGGGTGGATAGATGTTTCTTAAGAGGGGACGCTGGGTCAGTGTTGATATAATTGTGCTAGTAATCATCCGCATGGTGGGGTTTAACTGAGTGTCGATTAGGTTAGTGTGATAACCGTTAGAGCAATAGACGATGTCGTGCAAAGAATATTCATTGAAACTCCCCAAGATGTGCCACAGAGCTTTTGGATTATATTATTGCGTGTCATTATCTTGACAGCTATATTTTACAGATTTTCTTTATATGGTTGACCATAATTCCTAGATATTTCGGATGCTTTTAATAGCGGAAAAGAGTACCGTTAAATTGAACCTATATTTCTACGTTTGCCTGCCTATTGTTCAGGTGGAACGCGCATACCTAGATTTTGTTAGGACTAGAGTAAGACCTTCATTTTTTATAATTAGTGTACACAGTAACCAGGTTTTCTGTAAGCATCCTCTCAGTTTGGTCAAGGTCTTTGTCTCTACAAGTCAGTACAATATCATCTGCGTCACAAAATTTTGTTGATCTGGTGTCGGGAAGTTAATAAAAATACCAAAGGAAAAAGGCATCCCATTATTTAATTTCCTTTGCTACTTATATTGTCACGTTATCAAACCCAAAAGTATCTGTTGGTGATCATTTTATTAATTGGTGATGCAGTTGTACGGCATCGTCTGATTTTCAGGAATTTGTCCCGCCCCTTCAAACGGTATCATGTGCAGTTTTTAAATCGACAACGGCTACTAAGCTTTTCAGTTTTTCTTGGTACCATGCTGCGGCGAAAGTTGTTAGGGCCAGTATTGGTCACAGCAGCTTCTGTGAGGTCTTAATCCTGCCTGCGTAACTGGGATATTCTCCAGGATAAAGTTGCTGGTCCTATTATAATTAAGTCTTTCCAGAAGTTTGTAGGTACAGCGGTACAGCATGATAAAGAAATTGGTCTGTAGCTTCAAGGGAGCTCAGATTTATGAACTATTCTATTACGTCTGCGATATGATGATTTCCTAATGATTTTGATCTTATAACTTGCTAACATTAATTTAGTTCTATTTTTGTGGAAAATACATCCTATATTTTCCAAAAGATTCAGAAATAAAGCCTTTCAAAGAAAATTGTTACCGCGGAATGCTGAATCTGTTTATTCAATATTCTGTAGGGCTTGTTGCATCTCCACTTAATCTAAGACTAAATGCTTATCCAAGATTAATTTCTTTATTCCGATACATGACTAACACTGGATTAGTGTTATTTATTAGATTGTAATGTCGGACGGACCCGTTTAGGGAAGATACCGTCAATGGTTATGTGCCCTGCGATCCAAATTATATATATTCTTAATTTTAGAACTCTCATAATAAAAATGCCCATAAAATTTAATTTTTAATTAATTACGATTAAGATTTACTAAATATGCAGTCCCGTCATTTATAGTTATTACAGGAAAATCCGATAGTATTTTACAATTTTAGGAGTACGCGACACACGCTATTTTAATTGAGGACAAACAGGGCGATAGGGTTCAAGCTGGTGCTGGTTCAAGCTACTCGATCCTTTCGTCACCTTGTTGATTGTGCTGTACTCGAAGTCAGGTTGGGCCTATTCCTGGAGCAAAGGATTTACATTTTGTTTATAATATTTATCAACAATCACAGCATACCTTTATGATTTGCCAATAAGTGTTAGGTTTAAATTTACGGTAAATAAAATTAGAACTCATATAATTCCTCGTCGCCCTTGATCCATGTAACATTGAAAATAACAGTGTTTTGATTATCATGGCAACAGCAGAAAACGTTAATAGCAGTGTCACCTTGCTATAAATGTTTTTTAGGGTACAGTGTCGCACAATTCGTGATTTGCATGCTTTAATGGTAATTGCCCTAATGCCTTTTAGCTTAGCTTAAATATGAAATTGAATAACAGATTAACGTAAATTAAAGGAAATTTTCATAGCATGCCTGTTTTATTATTGTTTTGCATAAAAATTTAGACCTCTCGCTTTCTCGGTATTATAAACCGAGATATGGTGTTGATATAAGAAAGATTTCAATTTTTTTGTTGAATGTAAAAATGCTTGGTATTTAATAATTGATCGAATCAATGTTTTTTACTTTACTAACATAACTATTACAACATGATATTATACAAGTGTAATATTATTGGGCATGTAATTTTTATGCTCTCGGTATAATTATTACAGTTTAAAAAGCAGCCATTCGCGCACTGTCAAGTGACGTCAGATAATATCTAAATTATTCGTCGCTGTTTCGTGCTAAGTTCTTATATTCAATCTTTCTGTTCGGAATTTTTGATAGGCACATGGTCAATCGTATTATTTACAACAATTAGACAAGTGCCTGCCAAAAATTAGGAGCAAAAAGATTGAATAATGAATTTTGCATTGAGTGTAGGTATAGCGAGTTGCCTATACTTACCACACCAAACTCTTATAGTTTATCTATGAAGTAGTCGATCATTATTTGTTGTTTGCATATAGTTCGTTTTTTATTATAGTTCAATTTGTGTGTAATTCTTTTTTACTAATAAAATTTCTTGAAAATATTTGTATTATGAAATAAAAAAAATTGCTGTATAAGCCTGTTATTTTTTTCAAACCTCATTGTTTATACCCTCCATAATCACCATCACAGTTCGATCGACCTGCCATCTATCTATAGTCTCTTGAGGTCGCCATATAAAATACAAATAAAAGGTAATATCGTCAACTTTTTGACGTATTTTGACTTTGAAATTTTTTATAGACTAAAGAAAAGTATAGAATGTAAATAAATTATACCCAAAAATAGTTATTTTCCTAACAAGTGCGCAAAGTGATATTTTTCCGCACGTGACTGCCGTTGCACGAACGACGCAAAGCGGAGTTCGGGCAAGCAGTCAAGTGCGGAAAAAGAACTTTGCGCATGCGTTAGGAACAATATTTTTTCTACGAGCGTCCGATTACAACGAAAACAAAACAATGATTATTTTTTAAGAATCTTTAATGAAACTCGAAAGAACTATAACAGTTTACATAGTAATAATGATAATAGAAAATTGAATTATTTCTTATTAATATTTATAACAAAAGAACAATTATATTAATCTTTTGCAAATTGATTGTAGATCCGGTAATTTCATTTAACGGATGGCTTAGGGATGAAAGTTGATTTACCTCAGAAGGGCAGTTGTTCACGGCCAATATTTTATTCGACATATCCATTTTTGATTTGTGGAATCATCTATGCTCGTGCGGAAAGCTATCACTTTGCGCACGCAAATGCATGCGCAAAGTTTAACTTTGCGCACGCTTGTAGAAAAAATAAATTTTTAAATCAATGAAAATTACCTATTGACCATCAGCAGGAGGAGATGACACAATTCATTGATAACTATCATTTTGTTTTGTTTCATACATTGTGCAGGAGGACAAAGAAAGAGGAAAGAGAGAACGCTATATATCCATTTACATTAGTAAAAACAAAAATCACTGCAAACACGTATATTTCGACCTGTCAAAAAGATAACACACAAAATACTACGCCTAGGCAACGGTTTAAGCCATGAATGAACGGGACTAAGGCACGCGTCACTCTCAATCTATACGCTTCTTGTTGTTCTATTTGGGACAGTCAAGGGGGGAATGATAGCGGTTGGTTCTCCTGAGCAATATCCGTGAAACTATCGGTTGCTCTGTTTATGGCGGTATATAAGGCATACCGCTCTCATTAATCGCTAAGAGGTGAATTTGTATACAATGCTAGCTTAACATTAGTTAAACTGAAACTTCAGTGGTGGTTGAACTTTCCCAGATTCGTTTATACGCTGCTGTCAAACTGAATGCTGCATATTTAATAGGGGCAGCTACTTATAAGTCGTGATTATTAAAGTTTTGCAAACGGGGGTAAATCCAGAGATGGCTTCTAACTTAGTTGGAAATAAAATCAGAATTCGATGTGCAAATAAAATACAAATATTTATTTACTTTATTGTGTTATTTGAAAGTGCGAGATAAGAAAATACCATACAGGGTGTCTGAAAAGTCTTAGCATGGTCAAATATCTTTACTATGAATGAAGATAGAGACACCAAATTTTAGTTGTATCTTATTGGTTAATAAATCTACTTTTTTATGTAACTTGACTTTCACAATCCCCTTGGGGGTTACGCTAGGGAGTTGAGGTAAAAAATTTTAAATGCAACCCTATGCCGTGTGGTACCTCATTTTAAAGGTCTTTTCTCAGATGTTAATTCTTGGCAGAGTTCCAAAACGGACTTTATTACTGCCAAGAAGTTCATGGTGGCCATTCTAAATAACTTTTAACGTAATAAGTAAGGCAGTCACTGTTGGTCTGTTACCAGAGGCGTCGATGCCGAAAATAAGTACATACGGTATTTGACAGAAATAATTTAATTGATGGGCGTTGCCGTGATTGTGGGAAATAAAAAAACCGGTTGAGTGCAAGTTCGACTCGCGCATAGAGGGTTCCGTGGGACATACAATATTGTGAATTTCTCACAGGACGCAAAAGTCTCAATAACTATGGTAAGGCTAATGCTTGAATAAATAAGAAGAGGCGGCCATGCCGGAAATAAGTCAGTGCGTAATATAACTGATTAGTAAGGCTGGCACTGTTGGTCACAATGTCACATAGTTAAGAATGTTCAAAAAAATAAGACGTCATAAAATCGTAAAAATATGTTAAATACGTAGTTGTAGTTTTACTATTGGAGATATATTCTTGAAAGTGGGCAGGTTTGAATGTAGACACCAAAGTACATCTCCTGAAGTTTCGTGCGCATGTCCAGCCCTCTTAGTTTGCGCGTGGTACGCAGTTTAGTCCACTGCGCAGATGGCAAATATCGAAAAATAAAGTCGAAACAATCTTGGGAAAAAGTTATAAAGTTAAATACGTAGTGGTACCTTGGCTTTTGGGAATCTATTCTTAACAGTGAATGGGTTCACATGTAGACACCACTGTCCATCTTCTGAAATTCCGTGCGCATGTCCAGCACGCTCGGTTTGCGAGTGGTACGCATTTTGGTCTACTGCGCAGATGGCAAAAAACGAAAAATAAAGTCGAAAAAAACTTGGGAAAAAAGTTATAAAGTTAACTACGTAGTGGTACCTTGACTATTGGGGATGTATTCTTAAAAGTGAATGGGTTCGAATGTAGACAACCAAGTACATCTCCTGAAATTGCGTACGCATGTCTAGCACGCTCGGTTTGCGCGACATTTTGGTCTACTGCGCAGATGCCAAAAAACAAAAAATATAAAAACGACAAATGAAGAAGTAAAGTTGGAAGAAAGAAAAAAAAGTGCCCCACAAAACCAAAAATAGCAGCGCAGACTGGTACTGTATGGCACAAGAGGTCGACTAATACGTGCCCCGGCCGATTATACGATTTACGATTTATAATTTTTATAGGTTTGCCATTTAAAAATGCATTAAAATACGGGAGTTGCGGTAAAATGTTTCTTTTTTGAAGACTTTTAAAAGAAGAGGCCACCCGGCATACACACATAAAAATGAAGTCTTGTTTCAAGGAAATAATTGCTTTCAGAAATATTCCTTTACTTGGAATACTTGAGTTTTTAAATAAAGAGAACTTCTTTATTTTAAGGAAACAGTAAGATTTAAAGTGAGAAAAAATATATTTTAACTTCAGTGTTCGATTTAAAGCCATTTCCTTAAACGAAAATACCGTAATTATCAATTGGAAGACATCGTATTTAAGAATTAACAACATTCAAAAGTTATAGTTTAAGATTTCAGATTTCTTTCTCTTAGATAGTAGGAGCTCAAAACAAAAAATAATTCGCTCTCGCTGAAATCGCAACGATATTATTTTTAAAAACTGTAGGTATTTGATTTGAGAAACAAGTTCTTAGTTTAATGCAAATCCACGTTATTGTAAGATATTTCTGAGTTTAAGATATTTTATCTCAGATTTTGAATAAATATTTTTTCAATGATAACAAGTGTTTCTCTAAGAAAGCGAACATTTTTAATACGAAATTGTGTATGTCTCTCATGTTCTCTTATTATAAGAGCAGTCAAAACCTATGTCCGAAATATATCACTTTTGTTCTGAAAAAATTATTATTCAATTTAAATCCTATTTACACACAAACTAAAGTAAGAACTATTTTAATACGAGATGTTTTCTGTTGTTCCAAGGGCACAAATACGAAAACACTTTTTTTCTCTTTGAGACCCTATTTCTTTGTCACATATGAAAGTCAATATGCTCTTGAATAGAAACCAATGGCTTTACGTTAAGACATTATTTTTATGTGTGTAGGTTTGCATTCAAAATTTTTGACCTCAACTCCCTAGCGTAACCA
Organism: Philopedon plagiatum; assembly: GCA_963971165.1. Taxonomy (NCBI): domain Eukaryota; kingdom Metazoa; phylum Arthropoda; class Insecta; order Coleoptera; family Curculionidae; genus Philopedon; species Philopedon plagiatum. Next base: position 29,316,295 of record OZ020194.1, read on the forward strand.
GCCCCCCCCCCCCCCCCCCCGGGGGGTTGAAAAAGTCAAATTACATAAAAAAGTAGAATTATTAACCAATAAGATACAACTAAAATTTGGTGTCTCTATCTTTATTAATAGTAAAGATATTTGACCATGCTAAGACTTTTCAGACACCCTGTATGGTATTTCGCACTTTCAAATAACACAATGTGGGTAAATAAATATTTGTATTTTATTTGCACATCGAATTCTGATTTTATTTCCAACTAGGTTAGAAGCCGTCTCTGGATTTACCCCCATTTGCAAAACTTTAGACAAAACGCATTAGAGGATGAATCCGTCGAAAGGAAAAAAAACTGTTTGATTTCAATTTAATTTTAACACATTAAGTTATTAATTTCTGAACGTAATCAGTGTCAAGAGCAGACCGTTTTTTTCTTTAGACGATTAAAAAAAATATCGGAAAAAGAGCTTTTAAAACTGCTTGACATCTAAAAAGGTTTTTAGCCGCAAGCAAACTCATTAGAATAACAGTCACTTTATGAAATCGAATTTCCGTCACTTTTGCATTAATTTCTTCGTCGATTGGTGCCTAAAGTGAGTGGACAAGCATTAGGTCTATGAGGTTGAAAGCTGGCCACATTTGTATACTAAGACGTACAATAATAAATAAAATAAATGAAAAAGCATTGAATTTTAAAAGATTATATTTAGAATAATTCAGGAATAAAATTAAAAGACTTTTTCCAAAATGGCTTATATTTCCTATTTTTTAAATGAAAAAGTATTTAATACTTCTCTCAATTATTCCGATTACGCAAATAATTAATAAGCATACCATCGTATTTATTAACAATCTTAAAGAATATTTTGTATGTATGTAAGTCACTTTGTCTCAATCGTTGTTTCGAGTGGATGAGTCCAATCAAATGAAGCTGCATACACTTGAAAGCGAAAATAATTGATCCGGTTGCGATTGAGATTACGATCGTATGCAGTAATTAAGTAGAGTTTGAAAAGAGATTTAAATTAAGTTGAATCGGATTGAGCAAAGTTTCTTGTCCGTAGATGCACAAATGAATAAATGAACAAAATCTAAAATACAAAATATTGAAAACCACGACAAAAAACAGTAAATGGTCAGGTTTAATTAACTCTGTTTTATTTTCAATTTGGACCGCTTTGGGTTACCCTTTAAATATTTCTTAGTTTAAAAAAATGTTGAAATTCTCTACACAACTCCTGTTAATTTAATTAACCCAACCTGGTACAAGTTCATCCAGAATTTTTTAACGTGTAGCGTTCCTCTAATTATATATTAATATATTCGCTATGATTTCTCCTTTTAATTTTATAGTATCGTATCCCGGATGTAAATTCTTATTTCATGTCCCTTCCGTTAAAACAGATTGGTAACATTGGTAACTCAATTGGATAATCTTTGTTTTGCTGATCTTTACGAGTATTTACTTAAAACAGTCAATATAAGCAATCCGGCTTCAAATTCCAAGCGGATTCTCTTGTTTGAGTCGGTCCTGTTATTGGAATAATTTAAATTTGCTTAAGTGGATCAGAAATCCCTACTTCTCGACATAAATCAAAGTGGATTTAATATCATATATTTAACATTATCTCATTTTTAACTTCACTCATAGTCAGATTTATTCTGGATTTTCAAGTTCCGCGTGGTTTTGTTTTTGCTTTTTCCTGTCATGCTTCCTACCTCCTATCTTTACATATAGGTTTAAAATGGAGGGTTCCTCGTCACGTATTCCAACTACTTATAATTTGCGTTGCCCCCTCCGCGTCACCAATTTTAGGTCACCAATGTTAAGCGCCGGACTTAGGGCTACTAACATAAACTGTGATTTGCGTCTCCCTTCACCATTTTTCAGAAACCATGGTTTAGCCCCTCTCGAGGAAAAAATATGGTTATGCCACTGCCTACATCACATGGAATTTATGGTCGTAAACAGGGTATTAGTTTAGAGCTATTCTACAATCGTAATGGAAAACATAATCTAGTTTTTCCATGCACACATAATTTTTTCCCTACTACACCTTCTTCCGTTGCCTTTCGTCAGGGTTATGTTACATCTTCTATTAGGATTGTAGAAGATCCCTTACATTGGTCATAGTGTATAGCAAAGAGATGCATGTCATCCCGCTTATATTAAACCTAACCTAAATCCATTAAAATGGTAAGAAATTATTATTATTTGTAGAATTTTCTTTTAAACACGTTAAATCATAAATCTCCATTATCTGACCAGAGAGACGATTTATACACCAACATTTTAATGTATGTTACCCGCATCTAATGACTATGAGAAAATGGGAAATTTCCGAAATAAATTTAGGACCCGCTTCACTGGCGGAACACAGACTTAGCCTTATTTATCACTGACCGTTTCGGACTGTGAAATACTGACCAAACATTTTGATCGCCTAGAGAAAATGAATACAATATATGAGTTAGTTTCCTGATTTTCCCAAAATGATGCCATAATTCCGGTATTTTGAAATAATAAAATAAAATGTAAGTTGCTTCGCGCACTTACATTGGCTAATGTGTTCTACCCTAGCATCAAAAAATGCTATTTATCATAAAAATTACGACACTTATTGCATGCAATGGAACATCAGTAGCAACCAAAATTATTGGTGTAGTAGTATCACTCAAAATTGAAGTTGTCGATATTGCCGCTCTTGAGTAATAATGGCCATAAAATTCTTTATTTACTCTATTCGTTCAGTCAATGTGAATCACTCGTGTCTCCCGTGCAGTTTTTTTACTTTTATATCCGTGGCTCACCGACGCGACGGTTTACACTGGCCATATAAATACATAGTGGCTGGCAAAACGTGGCCTACTGAACAAAATAAGCCTACGTAAGTTTTTTTTTTGGTTTTGTTCTTACTTGACTTTAAAGTGAATGTTCAATTTTTTGCTTTTTGAACTTATTTTAAACTGATTTAAAACAACGTCATTTCTGCCAAACGAGTTTTACTAAGCAAAAAGTAATACAAAATAAGCGGCATAAGAGTACATGGAATAAAAAAAACAAATTCTAACTTCCACGTTAACAAAGCATAAAAATATTTATTTTATAATTATTCTAATGTGCAAACATGACAGGTTGTAAAACCAGTAACACAGTAGTATTTATCGCACTTAGTGCATTTCCATCTAGTTTGTGGAGTAATTTTGGCAGTCACATTTCTTCCTTTTTCTTCAGATAATCTAGCGTAGCGTAGGAGACACACAAAACTTCACGTTCAAAAACATTCTTTTTGGCAAGTTTTGGTAAAAAATAATTATTCTGTCAACATTTCTATGATTTTGGATGTATAATAACTCACTTGTATCTAGTGGCCAAGTGGATCCAAAAATTTTTAATTTAGTGGCAGTTAACTTGTTAAGTAAAACTATTTTAACGTTGTTAACCTTTTATCAGAATACCCATCTACACACAAAAAAAAAGTAGTATCCTATTGAACCTAATAGTTTTAAACTAAAACTATCATAGGCATGAATAGGAGCAAATATAAGATATAATCAAACGGAAAATATGTTAAGTATCAAAATAGATCCTTCCAGTAAATCTAGATATTTTTCGTTTGACTTTAGTGTAGTTTTAGAATCAAACCAATGAATGATTAACAAATTAATAATTGTAGTTTTAAAATTAATATAAGTTAAAATTGGTTTGATTAAATGTATTTTAAAACAATACCAGGGTTGTTCATTTAAGCTCAAGTTACTCATAAGGAACCGTTTTTATGTTCGATGGGAAAATAAAAATTATTTTTCTTTTTAAGCGCATCATATTGTATATCAATTTGACCATAATACTTATATTTAAAATCAAAATCAGTAAGTTTCATTGCGGTGCTATTGTAATTTATATATAAAAATAATTTTGATGAACTTGATGATAGTATCTAAAACTACTAGTAGGTTAGTAATAAAGATATTGTAGGCATAAAATAAAGCAAATTGGTTTCAGAATAAAGCTATTTTTTGAGAAAAATTATAACCTTATTTTGAGAATAGTTTTTTTTGTGTGTAGAAAAAATTGAAAATATCCTATATATAAACTGTTATGAAATTCACTGCATATATTGAATCCGGTAAATTCTGGTATGAATTCAGATTGAATAAAAATATTCATAAATAGCGCTTCACAATAATATGTTGAATATCGTCCATCAAAATTTTTTTTAGCCACGGCGCACCACTGGTAATAAACACATGGCCATACTAACAACAGTGAGCAACGTCAGTACTCGCTGTGGCGTTTCCGAGTCTCTCTACAATATTTCTATGTAAGTTGGAAAAAATAATATTTTGTTACCTTTAAAGAAACCAATAATTCTACTAACTCCTTCAAAACACTGAATTTCAAAAAGTTAAAATACTCTGACACAAATAAAACAATTCAGAGAACAGTGGTTCAAACGAAGAGTAAAATAATAATGCTGAAGTAAACACCCAGAAATGCTGTGTTTACTAACTTATAAATCTTATAATGCACAATACTCAGCGCGTAGCATATTTTACTAATACTAATAGCACTATTAAAGGGCTAGAAACCATTTTGTTTTTCACTAAATAATAAAGTTAATATACTAATACTACACAATACCCAACAACTGTTTCGTCCAACGAACACCAAGTAATTTTTGCTTCACCAGTCTTAAAATTAGGATAACAAAATGTCTCAGTCGGTTTAGTGTTAAGCCAATTGGTAAAAATACATTTTAGTAAATGTACTAGATCAAAAATATAAAACAGTGGCCTTACTGGGTCAATAGGATGTGGATAGACAATACTAAGTTCTCCAGTAGGTGAGAAATGGGACATGGCTTTACCACTAATTGCATTATTATCACTAATAGTGCAAAAAACTATATATTATCCTGTTTCTTCTAAATTTTCTATGTCTGTCTTAAGAAAATTGAATAAAAGTTCGGAGTTAATTTTTGATACAGAGGATATATGAATTACTTCTTTAAGATTTGAGTATACACCAGTTATCATAAACGCGTATGCAGACGAAGCTAAACTATTTTCATTACTGTGAACAGTTTAGTGCTTTATAGTCTAAATAGGGATCGATATGTATTTCATCAAAAAGTAAAATTACATATTTGTCTTTATCGATTAAGAATTAAAAAATATTACGAGCATAGGTAAGAAAAGTTTTTCTTTCATCAATATGATAATCTGTGAGAAGTTTAGTGCAGATGCCTTTTATTGTTTCTGGATGAGGCAAAATTAGTGGTCCATAGTCCCGTAAATATTTGTAGGCATAGGGGCTTATGGTATAAAATTGAACATAAAATCATAGTATTGGGTGAATATCTATATCTTTCTTTTCAGCTGTTAAGCAAACTAACTTGTTCAGAAATAAAATTGAAGTTTTGGGTTAATTGGTTATCACCCAAATTTTTAAAATTTTCCAAAATATCTAACAAGGTTAAATGTATTTTCTAATCCATTCGAATTTTTCTCGGAATTACTTGTCAAGTGTGTCAACATCAGTAGCCTCGTTATATTAAGTAAAATCATTATCGGTGTTATTTAAAGGAATGGTCATAACTGTATCATCAGTAATATCAAACAAGTTTTTTATTTCATCTAAACTGCTACAAGTAAACGGTGTCTTTAATTTTAATCCAGAAATACTAAGAGATTGACCATATAAAAGTGTTGCTAACTTTAAGTTATTATAGATGATAATTGCCAAAGTTATACGAGGCCCAGGAGTATTTTCAAGCCTGAATAAAGTTATTTTATTTTCACCAGCCGTCCTTTAGAAGAAAAGTTTGAAGCAAATTTAAAAACTCTTCAAAGCTTTGAAAACTTGTTTCCTTTTTATGACTTTTATACTGTACTCTGCTTTCCTCCATTGCTTGTAAAAAATGTAACTCTTCAAGTTCCTTTAATTTTTGATCTTTACTTTTACGCATATGAACAGCTTTAGATCGATATTGAGGACAATTTGGAAAAATTGTTGGAATTCAGGGTTCTTTTAGACGTGGTTTCTTCAGATCAATTGAAAGAATCTTACCTGATTTTGGATCTTGTTTTGAATTATTTCAAATTATACTACCTTCAGCAAAATGTAGTTCGCAAACTTAGGTATTTTGATTTGGCGCTAAATATTCCTGATGAACTGGTCTTGACCATTGCTTCTGCAAAATGTCATCTTTTGGAAACCTGAAAACGTGCACTTTTGGTCAGTTAACTTAATTTCCACGGCACCCGGGAACACAGCACTTATAAGGCATTTTTTAAGTTTCAAATTTACCGTAATGTATATTGTAAAATCACACAAATGACACAAAAGTAATATGTAATAAAGTTCAAAATTATTCGAACGCGGATCGCGGAACCGGCGAAACAACAAGGTGGAAAAGGAGAGAATTTCATTGGTCTAGCCACATGTGTTACGGTTAATTTTCTTTAAGCTGACCCATAACTGACTCATGGTTGTTCATCCTTATAAGCTTTCCAAAAGTGAAAAAAAAAAACAGAGATAATTATTTATTTGCAATAGCAGCTTCTCTTCAGCCGACAACCGAGAATATCAGTGTTGTTAGGCGCACCGATTTAACAGGAAATACTTGATTGGTTGTGACAAAATTTAATACAATGATTCAATATAATAATTTTTCTCATTTATCAGTTTTAATTTGTTTTTTATTACAAGTAACCTTTTTCTTTGGTTAACAGTTTTCTCAGAAATTTTTGAAAAATTGTATCCTATTGCTAAAAATTTTTGTTTTTCAGATGTAAATCTGGCAACCTCACATCACGAAAGCAGACAGAAATTTGACCAAATAATTAATGATTTTAACAAGACTATAGTGCAATATTTACTAATTGACTGGCGACTCTTTTAATATATTTCTTCTGGAGGCCTAACATTGGCCTAGATTGTATGACGCCACGTTAATTTTGAATTAAGCAGTTAGGTTTTGTATTTCAAGGGGTGTTGAGTAAACGCCCAGGTTTTTACGCACTGATGATGGGTTTATTATACTCGTAACATCGTTTAGATAAATATTAAGATTATTCGCGATAACATCCCTATTTCGTCCGAACACCACCATCTGGGTTTTACTGCCATTAAGTACAAGGTCATGCGCCACCGTTAACCTCGAAATAGTTGCGAGGTCATCAAGAATGCACACCGGTGGTTGCATACCGGAATCACTGGAAAAAGAATAATAAATTTACATATCATCGGCGTACTGACGAGACCTGCAGTTAATCAGATGACTGGAAAAATCAGCAGTATAAATAGAAAACAACAAGGGCCCCAGTATGCTATCCTCTGTTTTTCGGAATGTAATCAGACGTACCGCTTGGCACTACCACACACTGAGCTCTCCCACTCTGATAGTTTTCCACAAATTTTAGCGACGAGGCGATCAAGCCAAAAAACTTTAATTTAGTCAACAATATTCAATGATTCAATGTGTCAAACGCCTTGCTAAGGTCCAGCAGGATGATATAAGTATTTTTCCCTTTTCCTGAGCCCTCAGCAAGTCGTCTGCCATATTAAGAAGCGCTGTCGTGGTACTATGAGCCCTCCTAAAACGGACTGTCTTGACCGTAGCGCTTTATTTTGTAAAAAGTGTTGATTTAGCTGTTCATTTACTACCTTTTCAAGAATTTTAGACATGCAACAGAGCAAACTTATGGGTCGAAAATCTGAAAGTGAGGAAGGGTTGTTTATTTTTGGGTACGGGGACAACGTTTGTTCTTTTCCACAGGGAAGAAACTTACTGGATGTTAGGCACCTGTTGATCAAAAAGTGCTATGGGTGTAAGATGAGGAATTTCTAAAGAAATTATTTTTATATCAATACCATCCACCCCTCTAGCTTGTGTTTTTATTTGTGAAATAATTCTATCAATCCTGTCCTCCGTGACCTTAAAAAACGAAAATTGATTTTGCACAGACTGAGAAACACCATTAGCGTATAGGTCACTAATTAGATTGGCTTGATTGCCACCAGGAAGAGGTACCTATACTGTTAATAAAATAGTTGTTAAAGGAACTCGCGGTACCAATGTCGGGTGGAACAGTAGATCGTGTAGCGTTAATGTTCAAATATTTAAGCGTTCGCCAAAAACCTTTGTGGTCAACCCTAAATTTGTGTATGAATGAAAGTCTACTTGTCAGGGTAAATATGCAAAAATTGAGAATAAATTCTCTAACCACCTGGTTAGAGAATTTATTCTCAATTTTTGCATACCTAAATTTGTGATTTAGGTATGCTTTTTTTTAGTTCCGAACAGCCATTTTTGCAAACTTTCTAAGGTGTTTAGATTCATTTTTTGACGCATTAATTTTCCGTCTTTTATATTTTGTTAAGGCTTGTCTGCGCGAGGGGGATGAGATAAGAGAAAAAGGGGAAAATCTACAAAAAAAGATTAAGTCGTAGGATGTAGCACATATTTTACTATTTTATGGTTTTATTTATATTCAGAACTTGGACAAAGTGGTACATACGTCATAGGATTTATTATCATAAATAAGAATGACAATATATTCGTCCTAAATCAGAATACAAAAAATTACTATAAAGAATTATTCTAAAAAATTACTTAAACTAAAAACAAATTATAAATTCAAAAAATTATTAAAAACACTAAAACTTAGTGTTTTAGTGTCTTAGTTAAGTGTCTTAGTTAATTTAGCAAAAATCACAGTTAAATTTTGTCAAACTCAATCCAAGAGAAACTAACACTACATATATTAAAGTCAAAAGATCAGAACTAATTTACGTGTGAGTTAAGGAAATCGTCAATACTATTAGTCTGCCCAAGATATCTGCAACCGGCAAAAGAATTTAAAGAATGCAAAGGACGGCTTAAACAACATTGCAAATTTGTTTGTAGACCAGATGTGGTAAAAAAAGTTTAAATCTTATTAACGAAAAATTAAACAGTTTTTCAAATCTAGGTTTCAAACAATTGGTAACGGTGTTTAAGCCTCCTCTTGCATTCTTTAAATTCTTTTGCTGGTTGCTTGGGTTGGGCTGACTTTTATGAATGAATTTTAATAAATAAATTATCATGCTTACTTCTAATATGAACAGGAAGTTTATTAAAATGTTTAGGTCCATATGTAAAACCTATAATCATGATCATGATGTGTTCATTATTTATTTATATGTTTTTTCACTTAAATAAGACTTGCTATTATAAACATGAAAGGTATGGTCCGTATTCTAAGTTTGATAAATGTATGTTTGACCTCAGCTCTATAATCTATAACACACGAACAGCCCTCCTATAAAGCTAAAAAGATGTACTAGACCCTATAGAAGTAAAGCGTAATTACAAAATAGAGGTTAAATGCCATTAGCAGTACCCTCTGATCGACCTTGTTTTGATTTTTTTTTTGTAAAAGATAGAACTGGGTAACTTACTAGCTTACTGGTTTATGTAAATATTAAAGAGCAGTGCTTTATCAAGATCAACTCACAATAGCCTAACACAGTCAGTCACATGGTCAGTCACAGTCATGTTCATGTCCCGATCCATATATCTTAAACTAAAATATATGTTTTTAGTGATCATAAGAATCATATTCATTTGATAGTTTAGGCATTTATGAATGAGAAGAAGAAAACGCTATCGATATTCTTCCAATAAATACTTGTTAAGGTAAGTTAAAGAAATACCAACATGGGGCGAATCGCCTCAGATGTCCCAGCGTGACGCGCGAACCTGCCATTTTAAACTTATGATATTGCAATGAAAACGCCATTAAAAAAATAACAAACATTATTTTCAATGTATTTTCCCTCAGCTTTCCGATGGTGTAATTTGTTTTTCAAAATTCAATGTGAAATGCCAAAAAGGCATTTTCATCTTTTTTTTAATGCGTTAGATCGAAATATCAAGATTTTTTACGCCAAAAAGTTTTTTCCAGAGGGCTTTTTTTTGTTTTCAAGGAATTATTCGAGAAACATAGCGCGGCGAGCCTTTCCACCGTGAAGCGAGGCAGCGACGCGTGGGCCAGGCTCTGTGGTTGTTTAAATTGCTATGCCGAGCTATGTTTTTCGATTGATTCCTCGTAAACAAAAAAAGTCCTTTCTGGAAACGACCTTCTTCGACGTAAAAAATCCTGATTTTTCGATCTGAAAGATAAAAATGGCGTTTTTCGAGATACAGCAAGTTTAGTATTTTTTTGAGGTTAAGGCAGGGGAATTTTGAAAAACAAATTACACCATCGGAAAGCTCAGGAAAAAATACATAGAAAACTATGTTCAGTTATTTTTTAGTGCCGTTTTCATTGAGATATCATGAGTTTAACATGGCATGTTTTCAGGCTCACGCGCAGCGCTGGGATATCTGAGGCGATTCGCCCCATATACGGCTCGCGATAACCATACATGTGATTGTGTATCAAATTCCTTTATGGTTTTGAAGAACAAAATTTTCTATTTACAAAAAAGCTTTAATTTTTTTTGCAAAAAAAATAATAATTTATTTTTTATACTCCCTGTTTAACGCCATTTTATATTTTTGCCCGGAATTTTTGACAGCTATTATGCTATCAATCGTATCATTTAAAACAATTACTCACGTGCCTGGCAAAAAAATAAGGAGCAAAAAGATTGAATTTAAAAATTTGGCATCGAGTGTATAAGTTGCCTATACTCACCACACCTAATCCTAATCATTTACATGTTCAAGTTCTATCTTTAAAGATAACCGGGATACCCTGCAAAAGTATCGAAAATTGAATACCGCCGCCATACTAGCACTTTTATTTACAAAGCATATGACGTCATAACCAATAGTTTTGAAATTAGTATGAAAATTGTTTTGTTTTTAATAAAAACCAAAATAAATGAGATAAAACAACCGCTATGAATATTTATTTTATGTAGAGAATACAAAAAAATATTAAAAATTTAGTTGGATTACATGTGAGTTGCCTTATATTGTCAACAATAATTATTTTCTTTATTTGTGTTTTAATTTGTAATTAAGAAAATGCACCCTCTTGAAAGTCACTCTGCCGGCGTCTATGGTTGTAAGAAATAAAATTATAAAATTCAGGCTTAGTAAAAGATCCCATTGGGTTTGTTATCACGTTTATACTTTGTTAAAGGGCAAGCCAGTTTTAAGCAATTTAAACTAGAACGTATCGTGAGCTATGGAATGCTGGATTATCTTTCGTTTTACGTCACCAACTATTCTAGAGGATTAAATATTCCCATCTGATAGACGCACCAAAGGAACTATGATTAAGGATAATAGGTAGTTTTTCGTATATTGCTATGAAACACTAACGAGAATTTAATGATGAGTTGGCACTTGTACAAGTGTTGGTAACCACTTAAAGTTTTCAAACAATTTGAAAATAAATTGTGCTCAAACTTATGTTAAACATGCGGCATTAATTAGCGAGAAGGCTTCAGCAAACTGTCTAGTATGTTATAAGGAATTTAATATTGATGGCAGCACCCTTTCTAATGGCGAAGTTCTTTAATCCTCGGGGTTTAATTTTAAAACTTTCGGCAGTTTAGTTTCTATAATGAGTATACCTTAGCCCTCTCAGGTTTTTCATTTGAAAATTTAAATTTAGCTTCCCAAGTTTAAGCTGTTCTACAGCGTGGCTTAATGTTACTTGTGTCTTTTTGTTCAGTTTTATTTATTATGTTTAGTGCTTTCCGTCGCGTCGTCCAGATCCACTATCTTCTTGAAACCACGAACTGCAACACTGTATCCTATAGACACATTTTGTCAATAATTTCCCGGAAGAACAAAAAAAAAATAAAAAATTTAATTGGAAAACTATATTATTTTAAAAAGTCGCAAATTTTATATGTAGTATATTTTAAATATAATTAATTTAAATAAAAAATTCTGTTATGTTGCAGTTCAGATTATCTGTCATAATGAATGTGTCAGTGCATTGTAGTGAACACGTTAAAGCGTAATTATCATAGAATGGTGAAATAAATGTGCCGTCAAAGCAAACATCCAAATTAAATTGGAAAGTACATGATCTGCATTCCACTTTATATTTCTGGATGACCATATGTGTACAGAGACCAGATCAACAATAATTTAAAGCAATCGAAGACAAGGAATGTGAGTTTCTAAGACAAATTAAACAACGAAAATATAAAGACTACAGTTGCGTCTTGTTATTTCAAATTCAGTAAGGATTGGGGATGGTGCGAGTCATTTCAAATTTAAAAAATAATAATAAATATTTTTTATTAAACTAAAATTAACTTTTAATTTTTACATATTTTCATTGCACTGTATTCTGTTGCTGAATTTTTTTTTATAAAAATAACTTTTGCACCCGCCCCCCATGGACTTTAAATTTTAATTGGAGTTGGTTTTGTGATTAAGATGCTCAAAACGACCTAATTTTACATGCGTTACATTCACCCTAAATCTAGTTGATCAGTTAGGTTCTGATAAGTTTTTGTCTTGCCATTATTAATGTCTTCATTAAATACGTATAAGATATTCTATCATATCTAAAGCTTTTCAAACGTGGGTAATTCCAGGCCAGGAGTTACCAAGCGACAGATGACGTCGACGGCAGGCGACAGAGCGGTTAGTTTTGTAGCAGCAGGCAGCGGGAGCACGGCGGGCTGCTTATTCATTCGCGTTTAGCATGGCGATGTCGAGACCTCGTCGCTCTTTGCCATTTGGGTACAACGTTCGAAGATTTTTAAATCGCTTTCCTGACCTACAATACAATGTAAAGGAAATACAATGGTCTGTTTGTGACACTTGCATCGTGGGTTGGAGTTCCTTTAGTTGCTGAAAATATGTGCGTAAGTGGCCCCCACCGACCCAGTGGCAACTACGGTACGCTTTTCCTCATGTCAAAGAACAAATGGAAACTATATGGTAAAAGCAGCGAGATGGCTTAAAGTTGTGTGTCCTAATTGCATATATCCTGTTTACTACATGCTTTTCACCGAGTGACAGGAACAATTAGATGCCAGTATCCAGATGTTGGCAAGCTAATTGCCAGCTCCAAAAAGGTTCTCCAGGTATCTCCACAACGGATTAAAAAATTTCCCCAGTTGTGTCCCGGAATTACCGAACCCCCACAACCCGTATAACAAGATGGGGAACGTGGTTGAACGCTGCATTTTATTACAATAAACATTTCCAAGCTGTTAAATCTGTAGTTTCGCAGTTCGACCCAAAAAGTACCATCTTCATTAAGGAAAGTCAACAGCACTTTAATATCTCTACAATCGAAGCAGATTTGCGTAGGATAAATGCAAATTTTCGTGTATTAGTAGATGCTATTGATCCCCTTCAACATAGATATCTGTCACTTCCTGACTGGTTTCACATAGTTGATACTGTAAATACAGCTCTACAAACTTTAAAAGATGGCCCTAGTGTTGCAGCTGCGAGCAAGTCTTTGTTACACCACAATCCAGATTTCGCGCAACTCCGTGATATTGGGCAGTGCGTAAGTGCGGATAATTGCGGCAGTTACTTGCAATGTTTTAGATACGCAAACATTACATCTTTGGATGTAGAAGGTTCATTTTGAAAATACAGTGCAATCTGTATTTCAAAGCGTACAAGCTTAAAAGAGTCTTCTGTTGAAGGTCTTGTAATGACGAAGGCTCAAAACTAGATTACACGCATGTGGTTTCAGGGTATATTGTGATATCCATATATTGGGTGAGTAAAATATTTTTCTGATATTTCAACCGATGATTTCGCATTTTTACATTACACATAAATATTTGTGTTTTATTTTCAAATCGGATCCTAATGTTATTTCCAACTAGGGTAGAGACGTCCCTGGAATAACCCATGTTTACAATGCTTTAATTATCTCTAAGATTACTTTGGTTTTTAAATGATTTTCATCTTTGAACTTGTTGCTAAAATGAATTTAGTTCTATTGTTGTAATAAATACATTCTTAAATTACCCTTCTTATAGATTTCCTAAACACGCAGACATAAATTGATAGTACAAAACAGTTGTTTTATTCTTACTTTAAATCCTTATTGTCAGATTAGATCAGTCTCTGCAATTGAGAATTATTTAATTTACTTTTGAGGGAATATTATTAAAACTCTTTGAGCCCAAACCCATACGATTACGGGTATATTAGTATTAAAACTTATCTGTAAGCTTATTTTTACATTATGGTGAGGATAGCTTACTTGGATCGCGATTAAAAATGAATTGTATTAAAGAGATTTCCAAAAGGTTAAGAAGTAAAACTAAAAGTGAAAATAAACTTAGTTGTATTCAAAATTACCAGAAAAACTAGTTTCCCAATATATTGTCTAATATTTCAGCTGCTTCCTAGCTTATATTAAGTTGCGGAATATGCAGCCGACGAATAAGGTGTTTTATACAAAAAAAGCTGTCTTACTCTTCTCTTACGTCACTCTAGAAAGTACTTATTTCTGAACAAAAATCTAAAGAAAAAATTACTAGGTCTTTAATAAGCCAAGGAATCAGTAGTACAAACTTTATGAAGTAGAATTAGAAGTATTTTCTTTAATTTTATAGGAGGTCTGGAAGGCCATGGTCGTTGAGTATGGTTATGTTCAATTACGAAAATACGAACTGGTAAAATCCGCTTACCTTACTAGTCTTTACAAACAATACCTGGTAAATTTTTATAATATTTTAATTCTTCAATTGGTTAAATAACATTTCGCCGCAGTGTATAAAAATAATAAATATTTTATTATTTTAATACCCACTCAATTGACCCAGTTTCAACCTACAATATTGTATTAAACCATCAAAACCCATTTAACAAACTTATATTGTAATACCCACGTAACAAGGATGAAACTGAAGGTCCAATTCATGTAATCGCATGTCGGTTAAAGTTTATTTAAATTATATATTTTTCTCTAAAAGTTTGTTTGTAATGGGAAATAATGTTTTTCCTGACTAAGAAAATTTAGTGGATGATGTTGCATTAGCTTATAAATATATGTCAATATTGAATAATGCTAATATATTTTACTGTCTATTAAAATGGAGGATTTAATAATGAAAGATTAAATAACAGTGGCGGCTGGTCCTAAAGGGCACAAGGGCACGTGCCCACTCTAGATTTTCGACAAATAAAAAATCTTTTATCAAAAGTCAATAAGAAATAATACACCGCCGCGCCTCAATACCTCTTTACTTGCATGTCACGCCACGGCGAACGCGACCGCCGGCGATGAAAACTTATCTCCGGGGACACAGCAGATTTGTCCCAATTTCATCATCGATTTTGGTGGCGACGCCGCGCCGGTCTATGCATTGGAGATTAGGGTTAAAATCGCGTGCTATCGGCATCGCGATGGGCACAATATTTCGTGTCTCCTAGCACTTGTTTATTGTTTGGATTTCGAGCGGCGCGGCGTTGTCCTCGGCGCGGCGTTGTCCTCGGCGCGGCGCGGCGCGGCGGGCGGTAGAGATTATTCCACAATTTTATGTTTAGTTTTCTTGATATATTAACACGTGAAGGCCCAATAATTTTTTTTGTGATAAGTTGAGGGATATTTTTTGTATTTAAATAGTTTATTAATTATTAGTAGTGCATTAGTGCGTAGTATTACTAGTAATTCTAGTAGGTACTGTATATTTTGTTTTGCTCTTACTTTTGGGTTTTCCCGATCCGCCGTTTCCAAAAAATGGAAGCAGAAATAAACTCCGTGCAATATTTATTACAAAAGACTGTTTTAAAATTTTTTAAGTAATTATTTATTGATTTGTATTTGTGCCCCCCCAAATAAAAAAGTCACGAGCCGCCACTGTTAAATAATGGTTATGAACACTTAGTTTGGAAAGGCACTGGGGCGAAAGAATTACTGTTTCCGCCACAGTTATGCTTTTTTTATATAAGTAACATTGCCTTTTCAAAGACTATTAATATACAGTAGCGGTAAGTTA
The DNA here is from genome assembly GCA_963971165.1 of Philopedon plagiatum. Taxonomy (NCBI): domain Eukaryota; kingdom Metazoa; phylum Arthropoda; class Insecta; order Coleoptera; family Curculionidae; genus Philopedon; species Philopedon plagiatum. Next base: position 29,332,212 of record OZ020194.1, read on the forward strand.
GAGAAACTGTGTTCTTAAATACGGTTTTATAAAAGCAAATTACTACTATTTTTTTTATCTGAGACAGCTCACGTAGACTTCAAGTTTAAATACTAACGTACCGTATGCGTCTGAAGGGAAATGTAATCTACTGACACGGGATTTAAAGGATTGGAGGTTGGGAGGGAAGGAAAAACATCTGCAAGCAGTTCGTTTCATAATCTGGAGATCCTAGATGTGAATGAGGTTCCCGAAGAAGGTTCTTGGAACCTTTCTTCGGGACAGGCTGCACACGAGCAGTCTTCCAGCTATCTGGGAAGATACCCTTGTCATAGGAGATCTGGAAAAGGCGAGTTAAGATGGGTGAAAGCTCTGGAGCGCATTTTTTTAGAAGAATTGCTGATATGCCATCCAGACCGGAGGACTCTTTGGTGTCCAATGATAGAAGAATTTTTTTAAACTTGTTTGACCTTAAGTATTATGTCGGACATTTTATGGGGTACAGACGTAGCGGTTGGAAGAGCGAAATTGACAGGAGGAATGAGGCTGAAATTGGCAGCGAATTATTTTGCAAATATGTCAGCTTTCCCTTGAGATGTGAAGATAATTTTGTTGTCAGAGGTCAGGGGAGAAAATTGCTTCTACAGAAGTTTTGACTAATGTTTTTGGCAAGTGCCTAGAAATATTTGCTGCCGTATAAACAGAAAAGCACTTTATCTTTTATGCGGTTGTTAAAAACATTTTTGGACTCTAAGATAGTTTGATTGTAATGATTTCTTGCCTCAGTGAAAATTCGATAGTTTTCGGGTGTAGGATTTTAAAGAAACCATTTCTGAGGTTGAACTTTTTTGAGTCTAGCATTATTACAAGCCTTGGAAAACCAGGGCTTTTGATGGTGGAGTTTAGGTTTCTTGTGGGTATGTGGAATGAAACTTTCAATACCTACTTGAATGATATCTGTGATATGAGAACAAATTTCGGAGGGATCGGGAGTTTCAAAACAGACAGAGTTCAAGGGAAAGCAGAGAAAAAGTTTCGAAGACCATTCCAGTCGGCAGAATTGTAGTGCCAGATCGTGCGTTCCGGCATGATTTCAACGAATTCGGGATGTATGGGACAAGAGACGGTAATGAGGCCATGATCTGATCGACCAAGGGGAGAGCATACAGATGATAATTATGACTCTGGATGGGTCGTAACGAATAGATCTAGTGGATTTGGATTATGGGTAGGGACGCGGGGAAAATATGTTGGCTCCTTAATTAAATTGGTGAGCGAGTGGCTGATAGCGAAGTTTTCTGCCGCTCTGCCTTCTGGGTCGGTTTCTATTGATCCTAGGCATTCCTTGCTGAGGAGCGTTAAAGTCGCCTAGCAAGATAGCTTCAGCGGAGGGAAATTTAGAGATAAGATGGTTAATTTTTGCCGAGAGAAAGTCAAAGAACTCATTGTAGGACTTGTCTGACGGAGAGCGGTAGATTCAACAGATAAGGAAGATTTAAGGGTAAGTTTTAGCCAGAGAACATCGGGCTTGCCTGATTCTAGGTTCGGGAGTCTGGTGCAAGATAGACTGCTGACGAAAAGATGAGAGAAGTTGGTAACCTGGAAACAGGAGATGATTAATTGAGGATTTGGGACTGATTTGGGTTTCGGTCAGAAAAAGAATGTGGGGTTTGCATGATTGGAAGTAGTGGTGGACAGAGTCCAAATTGGAATTAAGCCCGCAGATGCTGGCAAAGGTTATTATACTTTTGGACTTCTTCGCTGAAGGGCCCCCGTGAGCACCGCTCGCCCGGAGATCCGAATGGAGGGGTAGTTTACCTCCAGAATTTTTTACTCCAGGGAGCGTCATCACCATTTTCAAATTTGTTTTTTTATTTTGAAGAGGTGAATAGTTAGAAGATAATAGGATTAGAAGTGATAAAGAAATAAGAGAGAAGAGAAAGAATGGCAGTGAGAAAAGGAAAGGAAAAGGAAAACCGACTCACGCACCCAGGGCTGGAAACATCCGCTAGTATTTCATCAGCACTTTAAGAGGGTGCGTGTGGTGGTACCTCCTCGGTCGAGGAAAAGCTCCTCTACCACCTAAAATATTGTAAAAAACGCAATCATGGAAATTATGTATTTTATTTCTTACCTCTATTCCTTCTGAAATATTTACTTGAAGTAAATTAATCATTTATGTCTTCGTTTATGCTTAAACTCTCAGTGACCATCAAAGTTAATACCTTCTTGTTTTCATGTCCGAACCTAATTTTACGTCTTCTGTTCTTAAAACTTTAGTAACAACATTAATATTTCTGTGTGCGTTTCTATTTTTTTCCCACTAAACTGAATTTTTTTTATTATGCTGCCATAAACACTGAGAAGTTCGAGGTAGGTGAAACAAAAAAGTGGTTTTGGAACAAACAGTACAGTTTCTAGTTTGTATGCAAGTATAATTTCTCACAAATAAGAAAAAGCTTAAGGGCCTTTAAGAACAAAAAAGTTTTTAAATTTAATAAAAACATTATAATTAAGATTTCTTTAAAAATTTCATTAAACTGATAACCGTCAGAAAAGTTTTGAAAACAAATGAAAACTTTCTGACTGTTGATTTCTTAATTCCTTTTTAATTTTTTAAGATCTTCGGTTTGTTTATTAATTGACTTAAATATTTTTCCATTAGTGCGGTGTAATCGCAAAAAAGTTTGGACAAGCACTTTTTATTTAAAAAGTACAAGGAAAGATTTATTTTTATTGTGAAAAGACATAATGGTTAATAACAGTTTATAATTAGCTTTTACCACAAACTGATTTTATGGTTCTTAAAATTTCTAGAACAAAATGTTTTAATTCCGTTCATAATTAAGAGCAATTTCTAATCTTGGATATGTTCTGAAAATTCCGACGAAAAATTTCAATTTTAATGCTTGTTCCTTGTTTTAAATTGCTGGAAGGGCAAGGGGTGAGGTAAATTGAACAGAGCCCCGACTACGGATGATAATTGTGGAGTGGTGTCAATTTTTGGAAGAGAACATGGCAACATTTGCACCTTAACTTTAAAAAACCAATAAAAATCAATTTGACCTTGTTTTTAAGTCCACCCTTTACCAAAGTTGATACTTATTCAACTTTGCCTTATTTAAAAACTAATGGTTCCTCAAGAGACATAGTGTCATAACGGCGGTTGTTGTGACTAAAACTCTACAGTCTCTGGGATCTCTCGGTGTGGGAATGAAGCTAAGCACAAGTTATAAATATAAAATATATTTAACTAAATTAACGATAAATAGACATGATACAATGAAAGTAAATACTTACTTCGTTTTTAAATTCAACATGGAGGGACGAGTGGTTTAAATTTGAATTTTCTAGTTTATCAGTTAGTCTTTAACAAGTTCTTGTCTTGTAATTGTTAATAAGTATTCATTAAAAACTTACGAGATATTTTATTATTTCTCCTTGCTTCACTTCTAAATGACCCTTTTCTTAGATCTTGTTTTGCTAAAATGAACTTTGTAATACATAGTTAATTGTTCTTTCCTTTACAAATTTACAAAAGAACTCAAGGTTAAATTCATAGTACAAAATCTAGTAGCCTCATTCTACTCTTACATTTGTCAATTTAGAATGTTCTTTGGCTGTCAAATTACAAAAATCGTCATAGCAATAGTGAATTTGATATTGAATATTGTTTTAGTCTGGTAATAAATATTATCTTAGCAGTCGCTTAAATATACAAAAGTTAACATCCAGAAGAGTACCAACATAATACAGTTGTTTTTTGCAGGGATTTGCCTTTATACAAGTTTTATTAATTTCGTGCAAAATAAATATTCTAAATGTAAAATGTAAACCGAGCTAATTTTGTAGAAATTGAATAATGTAATTTTTTGAATATCCCAAATTTCGTGCAGAATAAATATTCTAAATGTAAAATGTAAAGTTTTTGTTAAAGTGGAATTTGTCTATTACCAGGCGAAGCCCATTTAGGTTGTTTTTTTTTGTCAAATTCGCCTCTGCCTACTTCCGCCTATGTTTAGAGTAATTTTATACAAAATGCGTTTTTAATCCCTGATGAGTTGTATCAGATACTCAGCAAAGGGTTAACTAATTTTGGGTAGAACAGATGTTTGTAAGTTTACGGAAAGAGCATAAACTGAAAAGATCTGTTTGCTAGGAGAGAATAACTAACTAATCGTACATAATTAAAATGCTTTGAAGATTATGTTTATGGAATAAACAAACAAAGGCATTTTAATTAATATTTTTGTTACCAGACTAAGCTTTATGTGCTGCAAACATTACTTTAGAAAGGGTCAAAATTACTGCAGTTTCTACTCACTTGTGTAACTAAGGTAAATAAGAATTTTTAGGTAACAATTTATAACTAGATGCCGTAAATTCAACAAAACTCTACTTTATGCTAAAGCTAAAGGACTAAGTATTTAGGCGATGGTTAAAGTTAGAGATGATGCATTAATTAAATTACTCAATAAAAAAATAAAACAATTTATGAATAATTCTCAGAGTAATTGTTTCACGTTCTTTAGATTTTTTTTCTAGACTTTTTTTTGTATTATCAGCTTAATCTTTTTTTTGTTTATCAAATTGTATTATCCAATAGGTACTTATACAATATCGAAACAAGGTGATTGATACATGCCTAATACATGGTGATACGGGAGCATTTGCAACAGAATATAAGTGTATCATATGTCAATATAGTATGAAAAAGATAAATAAAGTTGTGAATCATATTTTACAAGATTGTAACTGGTAATTACTTTGTAAAAAGGATACAGATAGTTTTTGATAGTGGGAACAGAATTGTGCAGTTTATTTTTTATATTGCAAAGATTTTAGAATAGACACAATTTATCATGTTACTGCCTAACTTTCATAAAAAAGTTTGAGGCCGTCAGATCTTAAGAACTAAGATGGAACGAATAAAACCGAAAATCTCTTCATGCTCAATTATATATTTTTATGTATACTCGTATAAAATTGGGTGAGAACATTTAAAATACCAAAACTATCTGTTGAATGACCTAAGAAGCAATAATTTAATCCACAAAATTTCGATTTTTTGTTTGGCAACCAAATCTTCTAGGTGTCTGATTTAGATGAGCGTCTATATAGGACAAACAGGTCAACTTTTAAAAAACAGATTAAACGGACACAAATACGACAAGAAAAACAAAACAGCTCTGACCAACAATATGCTTGAAAGGAAACATACATTCAATTATGAAAATGTAAAAAGCGTACCTTACACGGTCAATAATACTGACAATATGTTATTATATTGACAAAAATATTGACCGTGTAAGGTGGATATATTGATGGTTTGATGGATTGAACTGACGTGAATTCGAATTTCCGAAAATCTGATACAAAACACCTAAGCAAAATTTATCACAATCTAATAAACTAATTATAAAAAATATACACACAACCATTAATAATTAAAAAAGAAAGTATTCAAAGAAATTCAGTTACCCCTCTATCTTAATAATAAAAACATTATTCTCAGGCAACAACTTTTAAACAAAAAAGAAAAACGAAATTCTGTTCACCACAAATTTTATATCTATAAAGATTCCAGTAGTGTAGTAAACACGCAGTTTTGCTGTTGCATATTATTTTAAAATTGTTTTTTCTACAAACGTGTTAAAAATGCATTTTTTAACACGCCGCAGACGCCTTAAAAATGTTACTTTATGGCACTAGTGTTAAAAGTACTTTATAGCACTAGTGTTAAAAGTACTACTATGGCAACTACGACGCCAACAATTGTTGTTAGATTTTTTGACAAATGTCAACTTCATAATTTTATATTATATCTACGATGCTACTTAAAACTATGTGTTTCGAATATGTTAAACTTTCTAAAAATTGTAATTGTATTTTTGTTTTTTATTGTCGTTTGCAGAAAAAATTTTGTATGATATTTGTGTTAAAAGAACTTTTAAGGCACTCATTTGAATTGCAGAATTCGCTTCGCTCATTCTGCAAACTTTCAAATTCGTGCCGTAAAATTATACTTTTAACACTTATATCATAAATAACTATTAATCTCTGTCTGTCTATTTTAAATTGTTTCCTCCGATACATTAGTGTCTATATGTCAATTTTAACTTTAGACTAGGAGGGTGCATTCTCCAAGATATTTTCGTTCAAAGGTATGTTATTTATATGTTTTGTTATAACTAATATTACTAATTAGAGCGGTTTTCAGTACATTTTCTGAAGAAGGTCACAAGAATGACCGAAACGTCAAATAACTTAAAACCATTAAAAAATAGTAATTATTCCGGATTTGTAAACCCCAAGAAAACAAATCTATTATATATATATATATATATATATATATATATATATATATATATATATATATATATATATATATAGAAAGCGAGGGAAATATTGGGGAAGCTGTCTGTAAGGTAGTGCTAGACACGTGTTTCGTGCTTATTAGCACTCGTCAG